>CM060569.1:20518952-20668234 GCA_030625065.1 Alectoris magna
AAAACAGCCCAGGATGAAGTCAGCTGAGAGCTGTGAACACCTAAATCCAACAGCGGTACCTTCAGAGGTCCCTTCCAACTCAAAGGATTCTATAATTCTGTGATCTCTTGGCCAAATATCTGTGTGTTTTAACTACCAAGAATGAGTGTCACAGTTACACACGTTATCTCTCCCAGTCGTCTGATTTGGTTGTGTGACTGTATTATGGCTAACCTTTTGTATTTAGAGTTTTACAGGGGACAGACAACACTCACATCAGCCTCTAAGTGCTACATCATCATCACTACTTCATGTTCGTCAGAGAGCTCTATGGGAGCTCACTTAACTCATTTAACGCTGTTTTGCATCGTGTGGACCATTTTTAATGCACATATTTATTTTTATTTAATGCTCCCTATGCTTTTTCTAAAAAGTTTTGTATGTTACAGCGCGGGGCAGAGAAAATAAATCAAAATACTTGCTTTGTTAAGGGCTACAGAACTGACTATTTGGGCACATAGAAGGTGAACCTGTGCTGTTTTCCATTACCCCTTCTTAATGTATTCCACTTGCTTCTTTGAAAGGACAGAGATTATTTTGTTCAGCAGTTGGTCTGGATTCAGTAGTTGGGTCATGGTAACATTATAGTGCTCCTAAAAGCAGTCAGCTCATTAAAAAAAAAAAAAAAAAAATAGAATCATAGAAAATATCTTTTTCCTCAAACTGAAGATATTATGGAATCTTCTCATGCTGAAAGCTGCAGAACGTCTAACCATGTTGACAAATGCTTCCCTCCCCAGTACGGTCATCGTTAAGACACTGCAATAATAGCAGGAGCACTAACCAACAACTTTGGGACAATTAATATCAAAGCATGTACGAATTCTAAACCAGCATAAAATCCAAAGCAGCAGTGATGGGCCAGGGAAGGACGGAGACAGGTATGTAGCCAGAAGTGCTTGCTTGACAGGATTACGGAAGACAGCTGTGAAACCGTTTTTTGAGTGCCCTATGACACTGCCCCTACCACATAACTGGGGAATTGCCTACACTGTGTTGCTTTGCTGAGACCGAGTGCTTCAGATGTCAAGGAATACACAAGGTTCCATGAGGCTTTTCTAGCCCTGAAGTATCATAGTGCAAAAAAAACCCCAACAAAACCACAAGGTAATTTCCAACATTAAGTTTAAGACTGCGAAGCCTCCTTCTCCGGAGATATTCAGAACTCCCCTGGATGTTTTCCAGCGCTGTTTAATGTAGAGAACTTGTTTTAGCATAGGCTGGACTAGGTGATCCTCAGAGCTCTTCCTTCCAGGCTCCTTGATTCTGTGATTGTACAGGAGATGCCCCTAATAGCTACAGCTCCAAGAGACAGCTAGCTGAAGAGATGCATCAATTTATTTTATGGAACTGTTTATGCCTTCATAACAGCCTTGTTTTCATGTTAATCACGTGTTTTTTGAACATGGTATCTACAGATGCAGATATAAATTCCTCTCAAGTGATTTATATGATTCTGTTCGCTACACAGAAAAGTCAATGTATGTACATTCTAGAAATCTAAAACCGATGCTATGAATCAGTTTTACTAGGTGTAAGTTCCTACTTTAATGTAAAAAAGTGTTCTGTGCAGCACACCAAGTAATTACATTTTCTAAGGCTATTTAAAGAAGAAGTAGCTAAAAAAATTAAAAAAAAAAAAAAAAAAGGCTCGGGTGCCAGAGACATCAAAACTTTAAAAATCAGACGTCACACTGACAGCATCGGAAATTCTTTCACCAGCTGAAGTTATTTTTAAAGCCTTAACTTTAATCTCGGATTCTACTGAATTCCAGACAAGATCCTAGAACTCCTTTCCAAGTGTATCACTCCTGAACTATGGAAAACAACTAGCAAGGAGTGTTACCAAAACTCCCTCAGACCAGAGAGAAAGCTAGCAGAACCTCTATAGAAATAACATCAAATATTTTCAGCTAGGATTCCTTTAAACACATCCTACATCCCCGCTCCAGTTTGGTGAGATGCCATGCAAAAAGCAATGGTCAGCCCACTTCCATGATGCACTGGTGACTCACCTGAGCTGAAGCCAGCACTACATCCCTGGTCAATAACAGGGCTGTTATTACATGAGAAGAAAAACAGAAGAGCAAGTGTGATTTTCTGTAGAGTGCAGGCAGTTCAGATCACGGGATTTTTCACAAGGCCATTCCTAATAGTATTAAACATTTTCAAGAGCTATTATTTCCACACAATATTTCTCTAGCAAACATACCTGAAGTTTTCTTGGCCCATGTCTACTGAATCTCTTTTTGCCTCGCGTAAGCATTGTAATCACTTTACCTAGGCCTCTTTCAAGACTTCCAAATGGTTTGGCCTTTCTCTTCTCTCAGTTGCTACCCACATGAGTTAGGTTGAGATCTAAATCCACAGAATGACACCTGTTACAGAACCAAATTAATTAGCTGCTTTTTCTCAGCAATCAGACAGTAGTTATTTCAGACACACTATTAGAATATTACCAGACCGGACAGAATGCAGAAAACAAAAGGAAGCGTAGCGTATTATGAGAGCTTCTGCTTACAAGTTAGTTGAGCTTTAAGCTCAGAGATGCATTTGAAAACTGCAGCACTCTGAGAAAATGGAACAAGATGGGATTTACGTTACGAAAAATAGGAATGCATTCTGAAGATGAGTGACTCCTAGTTTTAATTTTTTTTTTTCTGCTTTCAGTGTTTCCCAGTGAATACAGAAGGAGGTTTTAGGAAACTTTTAACCAAGAGAAAGGAAATATAGCTTGCTGTTGCGAGCAATGCTTCCTAGGCTGTTCAGCGATTAAGGTAGCGCTGCTCTAAACCAAAAACATACACAGATAACTGGACACTCACCTTCTCTCAGGAAGAACCTCAGTTGCTGTCAGTTCATATGTATTTGTTGGTGTTTTGAGCTTCTTACATGCGGTGACTGTTGTGAACTGGCTCTCTGAAAGAAAGTATCCAAACCAAAGCAGGTGCATTTTTGAAGCAGAGGATTTATTTTCCTTCAGCCAGGATTCCTCATGATTAGCAATTAATTTTTTTAAAGCCAGCCTCCTGTCTCTAGTCTGCATCTCTGGAGTGATAAAATAGGTTTTAACTACAACAAGACCATAAAAGAAAATTGAGACTGATTTCCCCAGAGCTCTGTAAGCCAAGTCTTTGAGGGATGGACACAGTTCAGTATTACAGGTTTGGAAGGGATGAGAATTAGAACTGCTTTCTTGCTCTGGAACTGCTCTCAGGACAAACACTGAGGAATTCACTGTGTCAAAAAGTTCCCTTCCACATCAAGTAATTTCCTTTATATGAAAGGTGTGAATTACATAACCACAGTTAATAGTACATGTTAAGTAGCAGACTAAGAAGTTCTGTTATCCACATGTTGGAAAAGAGTTGTGTGGAACAGTTTTGAATTTGCGGTGACAACTCAATCTAAAAGCTCAAAGATTCAGCTTTACATAGAAGCAGTTGTCCCCAGACAATGATGTCCTCAACATTTCCAAGAGATACTTCCACCATTTATTATCTCTAAGTACTGCTTCAACCTATGCTGAACGTAAGAACTTCCAAAAGAACAACAAAAATATTTGAATTGTTTAACTCTCAGGAATCTCTAACAAAAAGGAGCAGAAATCATACTACTGCCCTTCTCATTCAAGAAATACCTACTTTTACTTCTTAAACTTACTGTAAGACAAACAGCACAAGCTACCACATGCAGTCTTACAACGAAAATGAAACCTGTCTGAACAACTAGCCTTTGTAATACACTTTGTTGATATGTTCAGTAACCCTCACTAACACATTAGGCTGCAAAGATACAGAGTTTCTGAACAATACTCCCAAGCATTGTGAACAGAAGAATCTCCAGTTGTAAGAAATGCTTAGTATTTTAAAGGGCAGAGTTAACATAGAATCATAGAATCACTCAGGTTGGAAGGGACCTCAGACATCATCAAGTCCAACCACAGCCTAACCATAGTACCCTAACTCTAACAACCCTCTGCTAAATCGTATCTCCGAGCACCACATCCAAATGGCTCTTAAACACATCCAGGGATGGTGACTCAACCACCTCCCTGGGGAGCCCATTCCAATGTTTAACCACCCTTTCTGTAAAGAAGTGTTTCCTAATGTCCAACCTAAACCTACCTTGGCGTAACTTGAGGCCATTTCCCCTCGTCCTGTCAGCTGTCACTAGTGAGAAGAGACCAGCCCCGCTCTCACTGTAAGCACCTTTCAGGTACTGGAAGAGAGTAATAAGGTCTCCCCTCAGCCGCCTCTTCCCCAGACTAAACAGCCGCAGCTCCCTCAGCCTCTCCTCATAGGGCTGATTTTCCAAGCCCTTCACAAGCCTCGTTGCCCTTCTCTGGACCTGCTCCAGTACCTCCATGTCCTTTCTGTACTGAGGTGCCCAAAACTGAACACAATACTCGAGGTGAGGCCTCACTTCCCCAGTCCTGCTCACGACACCATTCCTGATACAAGCCAGGATGCCATTGGCCTTCTTGGCCACCTTGGCACACTGCTGGCTCACATTCAGCCCACTGTCCATCAGTAAACCAATGTCCCTTTCCATCAGGCAGCTTTCCAGCCACACCTCCCCAAGCCTGTAGGGTTGCCTGGGGTCGTTGTGGCCAAAATGCAGGACCCGACACTGGGCCGTATCGAAACTCATGCCGTTAACCTTGGCCCATCGATCCAGTCTATCCAGGTCCCTCTGCAGTGCCCTTCTCTCCTCTGGCAGATCAACACTCCCTCCCAGCTTGGTGTCATCTGCAAACTTACTGAGGATGCACTCAATCCCCTCGTCAAGATCAACAATGAAGATGTTAAACAGAAGTGGCCCCAGTACTGAGCCTTGGGGGACACCGCTCGTGACCGGCCACCAACTGGATTCAACTCCATTGACCACAACTCTTTGGGCCCGGCCATCCAGCCAGTGCTTCACCCAGCGGAGCGTATGCCCATCCAGACCATGGGCGGCCAGCTTCTTCATGAGAATGTCATGGGGGACAGTGTCAAAGGCCTTACTGAAGTCCAGGTAGACCACATCTACAGCCTGACCCTCATCCACTAAGCGGGTCACCTTGTCATAGAATGAAATCAGGTCTGTCAGACAGGATCTACATTCATAAACCCATGCTGACTGGGCCTGATCCCCCAGTTGACCTTTAATTGGTCCACGATGGTTCCCGAGATTATACGTTCCATGACCTTCCCAGGCACCGAGGTGAGACTGATAGGTCTGTAGCTACCAGGATCATCTTTCCGGCCCTTTTTGAAGATGGGCGTCACATTCGCCAGTTTCCAATCCACCGGGACATCCCCTGTTAGCCAGGACTGCCAAAAAATGATGGACAGTGGCTTGGCAACCACATCCGCCAACTCCCTCAGCACCTAGGGTGCAATCCATCTGGCCCCATGGACTTGTGAGCACCCAGCTCTCGGAACAGGTCCAAAACTATCTCGTCATGGATCATGAGGGGCTTATTCTGTTCCCCATCCCTATCTACCAGCCCAGGGGGCTGTGTTCCCAGAGAGTAACAAGTCTTACTGTTAAAGACTAAGGCAAAGAAGGCATTAAGTACCTCAGCCTTATCCCTATCCTTGGTGACCAGGTTGCCCTTGGCATTCAACAAGGGATGGAGATTCTCCCTAGCCTTCCTTTTGCTATTAATGTGTTTATAAAAGCATTTACTGTTTTCCTTTACCTTAGCGGCCAAGCTCAGTTCCAACTGTGCTTTGGCTTTTCTAATTTTCTCCCTGCACAGCTTCACTACAGACCTGCAGTCCTCAAAAGTAGCTTGCCCACTCTTCCAGAGACCATAAACTTTCCTCTTGCTCTTGAGATCCAGCCAAAGGTCTCTGTTCAGCCAGCCCGGCCTCCTTGCCTGTTGGCTCGTCCTCCGTGACATGCGGATGGTCAGCTCCTGCACCTTTAAAACCATTTCCTTAAAATATTCCCAGCCTTCCTGGGCTCCCACGCTCTCCAAAACAACCTCCCAAGGGACCTTCTCAACCATGGTCCTAAAGAGGTTGAAGCCCACCCTCTGTAAGTCCAAGGTGGCAGTTCTGTTGACTCCCTTCGACAAGGATAGAGACATCTAACATCTCATGGTCACTTCGACCCAGACGGCCTCCAACTTTTACATCCCCCACCAGACCTTCTCTGATAACGAACAGCAGGTCCAGGATTTTGCTTCCTCTC
Source organism: Alectoris magna (assembly GCA_030625065.1). Taxonomy (NCBI): domain Eukaryota; kingdom Metazoa; phylum Chordata; class Aves; order Galliformes; family Phasianidae; genus Alectoris; species Alectoris magna. The sequence goes on from CM060569.1 coordinate 20,525,178, forward strand.
GTCAGCTCCCTCACCAGCTGTGTCAGGAAGTTATCTCCCACACACTTTAGGAACCTCCGGGACTGTTCCCTGTCAGCTGTATTATAATTCCAGCAGATGTCTGGGAAGTTGAAGTCCCCCACCAGAACAAGGGGGAGTGACCTAGAGACCTCACCCAACTGTTTGTAAGGCATCTCGTCCACCTCTTCATCCTGGGTGGGTGGCCTGTAGCAGATTCCCACAATAACGTCAGTCTTGTTGGCCTTTGCTTTTGTTCTGATCCACATGATCTCAACCCTGTCGTCAACATTATTAATTTCCACACATTCATAGCCTTTTTTAATGTAGAGAGCTACACCACCGCCTTTCCTACCCAGCCTGTCTGTATTGAAAATCCGGTACCCCTCCATCACTGCACTCCAGCTGTGGGAGTCGTTCCACCACGTTTCTGTGATGGCAACTGTATCATAACTTTCCGAACACACAATGGCCTCCAGCTCCTCTTGTTTATTGCCCATGCTGTGTGCACTGGTGTAAAGACACCTGAGTTTGGTCTCCTTGCAAGTGGCAGTAACCCTGATACCCTCATGACCACACTCATGTGTTTCCACAGCCACCAACCTCACATTTGCCCTCGTGTTCTTCCTGCAAAGGGGTGAGTCATCCTCCCCTTCCACCAAGGCACAAGACCGTGGGCTCTTACAAGCACATCCCTCTCCTGCAAGCACAGGGACATTACGTTCAGGCTAAGTATTAGTGACCCCAGTTACGCCCCCATCCCACTTCGTACCTAGTTTAAAGCCCTCTGAATGAACCTAGCCAACTCCCGTCCTAAGACCCCTCTCGACCGGTGGGAGAAGCCACTCCTATCAGCTGCTAGCCAGCCCAGTCTCATGTAAACAGAGCTGAGGTAAAAAAAACCCAAACCCCTGCCGGGCACACCAAGCTCTGAGCCAGATATTGATCCGTTGACCCCTTATATCGAGTCCCTCATTATTCCCTATAGCTGGGGGGACAGAGGAGAACGCAACTTGTACTCCCGAACCCTTTACCTGCCTCCCCAAGGCTCTGAAATCCTTTTTCAGAGTCCTTAGGGAAGTTCTGCCTAAATCATCACTACCAACCTGAAACAACAACAGGGGATAGTAATCAGTGGGCCGGACTAGGGAAGGAAGTTTCTTCCTCACATCCTTAACCCAGGCTCCTGGGAGGCAGCAGACTTCCCTGTGCAGAGGGTTTCATGTACAGTATCAACACTAAGACAGGCTGAGGACAAACATTTTGTAACTCAGAAGAGCTGATACAGCATGGACACATTTCTGTGGTCCATCACATAAATGTAGGTGTCTACATTGTTAGCCTGTTTTCAATGCCACACCAAACAGAGACATGAAAGCACTGGTACGCTATCATGAGGAATCCAGTAGGTTACATTTCATTTAGAAGCAAGATGCAATAAATGCACACTTAAGTAAAAGCATACCCTTTTCTTTCACTCAAAATAGTAGCCCAGAAAACAAAACAAAACAAAACAACAATGCATAATGAACATTAAAGAAATTTTCTACTAGATCTCCATGGGAAGTGGAACCACATGCTAGTTTTAGGAACACAGCACTTGTCTCGTTATCTAAATGCATCTAAAGGCATGCTCCTTGTGAAATTATGAGAACTTCTATAATTAATCGCTGAATAACGTGCCCTGACATTTGGTTAAACCACTTGCAGTACCCTGTCAGATGTACAGGCTGGTGAATGTATGTGCTGTGACCAAATAAACCCCAAACTGAAATCTTCCAGAAACAGAGGTTTAGGATCTACAAATATTGTGTTCATATTTAAATTTTAAAAATTCCTAAGCTACATGTGTTCTAGGTTTTCATTTGTTAGATACAACATACCATTGGAAGTAGGTGCCTGAAAGGGTATGCCTTCTACTTGCATCTCTGTCTGACTCTTTGAAAAGGAGGCCTTTGGAACAGGAAGTGCAAAGGGCAGCTCATTTCTTCACGCTGACTCTGCATCAACATTCCCTTTGTTTGCACGCTTCTTAGATGCCATTTTTCTTGTCACTGGAGTTGACAATGTGAATTCCATATCACCCAGTTGAGCATCATGCCTTGAATACTGCCAGAAACATAACAAAAGGTATTCTGATCACATCCAGAGAAGTTACTGTCAAGGAAATTCTAACATCTAAGAAGGTCAGACACAATGCTTCTAAAAACATCATACACTACTTGTCTATTGAGCAAAATAGTTTAAAACTCTGATTCCCTCCTAGAATGAGTTTGCTTCTTATAGATTGTCAAATGCCATTTTTTCATTTGTTCATCTCACTTCTACATTTAGGATTACTCCTCACCAGCTTATCTAAACACAGCTATGAATTATCACTTGGTTTAGCCGCAGAATTTGAATTGCTTCACTGTGGATTTTCTTGCCCAATGCAGAAAGATTGAATTTCTTTCAGTACCTTTAAAGCTCTGTCCACTTCTAGCCTAACTCCAAAATCTTATTAGCTGTGCCTGATCACTTCCCACTGTTTTAAAATCCTCGCTGACTCCTTTACCTGTTCCCTTACTTGCTGTTTCTGTGCAAACCTAACACTGAAGTTAAGGTTCTCACCAAATGAACCGTGGCCTACAGGTAGAAGGCACCAACATTAATGCTCAACATCCTGCTTTGCTTAATCTGTATCTCCCTTTGGTCAAGGTCCACTAAATAACTTAAATATGTAATAAGCATTATATATGATGAGAAGTATCTGGATTAAGAACTGTATTTTTTTCTGTAAGAAACCAGTACGGGATCTTCAGACACCTGCTTTGTTCTGTGAGTATTTAGAATAAACTCTTCTAGCGGAGATTATTCCAGCAGGGAAGCTGCATCAGCAAATTCCATGGACCCAAATGCATCTCGCACATTGCTGCAGTCTGGCACATCTTCATATGTCGTAGCCTTTTCAGACTGAAAAGAGATGTTCAGTTGAGGTTCTTTTGCAGGATTAAAAGGAAGATTTCATCAGAAAAAAAAGAATAATATCAGTAAAATCTAAATGTGATTGCTTTGCAAGTTCCTGACTGTGGCTAACAGCTACTGGAAGTCCACATGCCAGCAGCCCCAACTTTTCTATTATGTTCTTAATATCGTAATTGTGGATTTGACATTCATATCAAGAGGAGAAGGGAAATTATTCTCAAAACTCAAGTCATCTTTCACAACCTGTGTCAACAAGAACAGCACCTCACAGCCTTCGATTTGAAGACTTGGACCACAAGCTCTTTCCACTGAAAGACAAATGACAGCCTAGAAAAAAATTGAAGAAAAGAATGCAGTGAAGTCTGAAAGTGGCTCACGTAAAGGTAAACGAGTCATATCCAAAACATGTGATTATGGAATCTGCAACACTGCTTGAACCAGCATTTGGAAGCTTATGAGTAAGCCCATACAAAAGTTCCTTACTGAATCATGGAATTCAGTCAAGATTTCTAACCTTCATGTCTCACACCATATATGACTGTGGTAGCAAAATATCCTTTGTTTCTAACAGCTTTTTATGACTTCAGGAACATCTTTCCCATGGACTTGTTTCATACCACTTCACCAAAACTGCATGCAGCTACCTTATCAGTCCTGAGATAGAAAGGAAGCATTTTTGGAAGCCATGTTCTGTTGACAGATAAGTGTTCTCCTGACCCGTGTTCATAGATATCACGATGATCACATGTCTCATTACTACTGAAAGCAGAAACAGCAGATCTAGGGAAGCTCTGGGAAGCTCTATGATGACTTACTAAAATGCCCTTTCCAGAGGGCTGCTAGCTACAGGCAATCTCTTCTGAGCAATGGCTTCTGAGCAACCTGGTCTAGAGGAAGGTATCCCTGTCTATAGCTTGGGTTTGGAATTAGATAATCTTAAAGGTCCCTTCCAATCCAAACCATTCTATGATTCTATATTCATAAGGCTATTCTTGTTCTCCAATTTGTTGTGCTACTCGAATAATCTTGCACAGAACTTGCTTAGAAGATGCAGTTAAATTTGCTGAAGCCTAAGGCCACACGCCACTGGATTTTCACCCAGCTGCAAGTAAGGAAGGCCAAAGAGCTTACTCCAACTGCAAGATAAGAAAAAGAAAGACTAAATTGACAGACTCTGCAAGCATCAGCAGGTCTTACAGTTCTGAAGATTGGAGAAAACAGCCCACCAAGAGATAACAAAAGGAACCAATCCAGAGCAGAAAGATCTCCAACCCCAATAGTCCTATTGGTCTACATGGCAGAGTGAGAGATTGGGAACATGCAGCAAAAGGGCATTTCCTTGTTCAAGGTCCTTCTTCAAGGGCAATCACCTTCAGTGGTTTGTGTAACTGCAACTGTATGGCATTTTTTTTTATTATTATTATTTTTTTTTTGGTGGGGAGTCAACCACCCTAAGAAGCCTGTTCCAGCAGCTGGCCACACTAACAGTAAATAAATGTTTCCTATTGTCTTAGTCTGAACCTTCCCTGGTACAGGTCTGTGCCATTCCTGCTCATCCTGTTATTGGTTCCCAGGTAAAGATAGCACCTTCCTTAGCACGTTCCTCTGCACTTCCCTCTTCAGGGAGTTGTGGAGAGCAAAGAGGTCACCTCCTGGCCTTCTCTTCTCTGGACCAGGCAATGCAAGTGCCTCAGCCTCTCCCCAGACCACATACCTTCCAGACCAGTTAACAGCTTTGTTCCCCTCCTCCTGGCTGCCAGGGCACACCACTGGCTCATGTTAAACTTGCTGTTATCAGCACCTCAAGACCCTGTCCTGAAGTGCTGCTCCTCCAGACACTTGCCTCCTAATCTGTATCTTTGCCTGTCCTTATTCTATTGCTGGTATGGTACCCAGCATTCTCCTCTGCTGAACTGCATGCCACTGCTGATTGTCTACTGCTCAGATCTACCTAGATTCTTCTGCAAGGCCTCTTATCCCTCCAGGGAGCCTCCAGCACTTCCCAGGTAAATACCATCAGAAAACCTTCAGAGGATGCATGCCCCTCCTGCATCCAAGTCACTGATTAAAATGTTGATCAGGATTGGCCCAAAAATGGATTGTTGGGAATGCCGTTAGTGAGCGTCCACCAGTAGACGTAGCCCCACTCACTGTGGCTCTTTAAGCTCTGCCACTGAGCCACTCAGTATAGCCTGTACCTGTCCATCTCACACTTGCATAACTTGTCTGGAAGGATGCCATGAGGGACAGGATCAAAGGCCCCACTGAAATCTAGAAAGATTACATCCTCTGCCTTCACACCCTAAGTGGGTGGCCTTATCATAGAACAAGATTTGATGACCAAGACTGGCTGCACACATGCTCTCTTACTGATGTAAGGCAGAGCTTCATCACACAAGCATTTTTACTAGAATGTTGTGCTGAACTCTGAAACTTACCCCCAGGCTTGCTGACTGTGTGGGACTGGCATGCCCTGCTTGTGATGGAATTCTTAAGTGAATGCACTTGCCACGAACCTTCTGGGATTGAAGCAAGACATAGGTTGCTGACATCTGGTCGTAATTCCACTAGAAAACAAGAGTATTCAGATCTCTCCAGAAAAATTGTCAGGACAAAGAAAGCTTAGCATTCTAAAAATTTCTGCATGTCTGGAATATTTTCCTCGTGATGTCCAACCTTCATGTCTGATCACATTAGGGTAGTTTCAGGCCTCAGCTGATTCACACAACATGTTTGAGATAAAGAAGCAGACTACACTTGTTTTTGCTTGAAAGTTAGCGTGTAGTACAATCGCTGAAAGTGAAAACTAAAGCTGGTGCCAGAATCTCTCTACTGAAGTGAATGGCAAAGCTCCTATTAATTCAGCTTGTACGGTATTTCAGCCAGACTCCCATTTTGGGGAGTCAAGTTTCAGCCCAGCTCCAAGACGCAACATTCAGCTTGATTTTCAGCAGCTTTTTGACTACTATGAGAACCACGGGTACAATACTTGACAGACTCACAGTGCAGTATAATTAGCTTTTATTACTTATAAGGCATTAGAAGTCCTTTGAGAAAAGACTGAAAATATCACAGACTAATACGGAATAACTTCTTCCCCTTGTAGGTAGATTGTTCTCATTATGTCCTGTACCTGAAGAAAAGTAGCAATGATTCCACAAATGATCTCTCCTAGGTATAACTTACATTTTACATCTGTTCCTACTGAGGTTGCACAGAAATCTTAACAATCCTTCCAAATTCTACCACTTTCTATTTCATAGAAAGATAATTCAATTTCAAGAGACAATTTTCAGATTCAGGTTAAAGCCAGAGTACACATCATGTTTTAAATCTCTTCTACAGCCTAGAATGTCATTATTAACATTTATACAGTATCTCTGGAAGCACTCAGTTTAGCTTCTCTCATTTATTTTCAAAAGTTACTGGAATGAATTTATTTCTTTAAGTGTTTGTGAATTGTAATTCCTCAGACTTGTTTGGTTGTCTGAGTGATGTGTCGATATTTTCCACTTATTAATGAAACATTTCAAAGCAATGAGTTAAGCCAGTGTGTGACATCTGTTGTTCATCCATAAGTTTCTGTTTTGAGTCTACTTGGACTTCCAGTGATTCATCAGGATTTTAGCATGGTAGAAAATAACAGAAAGGCTTAGAAAACACAATTAAAGGAGAAGGAAAGAAAACATGTGAACTTCAGAAATGTAGTTATTAGTTACAGAGAGACTATGAAGTTCTGCAGGGGTACCTTAAGTGAGCATTAGAGTCTGTTAATATAGTAAGGTTATTTACTGTAGTAGTGAGCTTAAATACAATGAATTACTGACATACATTTCTTACCTCTGATACTAATGCTGGTATGCCCTCTCTGCTCTTCTTCTGAAACAGAGAAAGCTCTGTTACAGTCTTCATCAAGGTGTCCCAGATGCAAGAACAAGACCTATACTGAAGAAACAGCTTTCAGGTCATCTCACAGAGCCAAATCTCACCATGATAGTGTTCTGCTACGCAGCAGTCAAGTCAATGATTAGCTATGATTTCAGATTGTCTATTTTAAATAGTATCATGGCTAAATATTGCAAGGAGTAAACAGAAAGAGTCACCCAACTTCAGCAACTGGTCCCTATGTGGCAACAGGTTCTGAGTTCTGAATTCAAGTACAAAAGCCTGTCAGTGGATGAGACTTTTTACTAGAAGTTATACTTCTATCTCTTCTTAATTATTAGCTACGTGGCATGCACAGCATGCTGTGTTGCATGCACAGCACAGCTGTTCTTCAGAGAAACAGTGGCATCCAGTGGCCAATAGCAGCCGTTGGCTGCAAATAGGCAGCAACTTCTCAGTATCTGCAGCAACAAGCTCCGCACATGCTCCAATTGCCACCCCCACCCCAACCCCGCTACCCCAGCCTCTCACACACAGAAAACAATTGAGAGACAAGGAGACAAGGATGACAAGCACAGTTCCAAAGAATCGTAGAATGGCTTGAGTTGGAAGGGACCTTAAAGACCATCAAGTTCCAAGTTGCAAATCTGCAACTCACCAGATCAAACTGTCCAGGGCTTCATTCAACCTGACCTTGAATACCATCGGGGATGAGGCATCCCTACCTCCTGTTTTATCCACTGCACCTCTCTCTCAGCAAGGGGTTGTCTGTACCCAGTTCCACTCTCTCTGTCACTGATAAAGATGTTGAAGAGCACTGGTCCCAGGATGGACCCCTGAGAGATGCCACTTGTCAGCAGCCTCTGAAGAAACGTATTATCACTCCCATTCTGTGAGGATGCCAGTGGTCCAAAAAAGATTTCAGAAAATACTTAGGCTTCTTCAGGTATATGTACTTACTGGGTATTTACTTTGCCACTGAACAGCATCAGAATAACCTTGCATGAGCCAAGGGTGACTTAACAGTTGTTTAACTGTAATCCACTTCTTTGGGTCTACCTACGGGGCAGCAACATTCGAGCTGTTACTTATAATCATTGAGAAGAACTGGAGACATTTTTCTATTCCCAAGAACTTCAAGGCGCCTAGAAGCACAAAGAGAAACCAGCAGTATTTCGTCACTTCACCAAAAGGAAGGTCAAACACCTGAGCTGTGAAGATCAGTCACAGAACCTATAGTTACAGTAAACGTTCCATAAGCATTTTGTATTTATGAGACTGCGTAGATATAGCCCAAATGCATACTTCATATGTTCGGCTTCCTTTACGAGACATCTTTTGTTTACAAATCACTTTTAGTTATACAGCACAATTAAGAACATCCAAGTGCAAGCCTTTTGAAGACTGTTTAATTATTAAAATTGTAATTATTTCTATAAGCAGTAACTAGTACTATGCTATTATTTGAGAATTTTCAGCACAAGGCAACACTAACCTTTTCTTCAAGGATTCACAGCATGGAACGGTTTAACATGTTTAAACACTGAATATTTTTCTAAGTACTCCATCAATGTTTTGAGCTCATGCAACAGCATTTTGCAGATAGATCTGAATAGAAGCAGCTCTTTTACCTGTAGCAGTTGGTTAAGCAGCAGGGTACTGCTAGGTGAAAGCCATTTTGGAACAGTGTATTTTCCTCTCTGCAATAAAAACTTTAATGAAAATAAAATAACTAAAAAAAAAAAAAAAAAAAAAGAAAAAGAGGATTTAGAATGAACCTTGAACAACTAGTTCAAAAGGAACTGTTAAATTATTTGGATGATACTGACTTCTCTTTTCTTTCAAAATGTAGGAACAGACATACGCAAACACAGCTTTAAGAATCGCTTGAATAAATATAACGGTAAAATTAACACACATGTGGCTGAGGGCAATGCTGGAAGGCAAACTGCTCACAAGAGCTACAACATGTGTAAGATCACACCAGAAATACTTTGTTCTAACAACAGTTATGGCACATAGTCAATTTCCTTCAGTATTCCCAGCATGAAGTGATGTGGAGCATTACAGGGAAAGGAACACTGCACACAGACGCTGCCTGATTAGATTCAAACAGTAGACTTAAACCAATTCTGAGTTTTAGATTCCAGGATATTTCAGGATCTATAATGTGTGAAATTCAATTACACAACATTGCCTAGGCGTCTCCATTCAAGCAATTTTCAGATCACAGCCACATAACATTAAAACAAATTCAGTGCAGAAATAGCAAGCCTGTGTCTTAATATCCGTGGGATTATCCATTTTTTACTGCATTCTGACTAAGTTCTAAAACTTGCTGGCAATGGTACCTGAAAGAATTGTTCCATCTTTAACAGCAGAGCAATTCAAGAAGTATGAAGGCGTTCCAAACTAGACCAGTTTGGACAGATTAACAGCTGCAGGTAGTGGGTTCCAAAGTTCTAGACACGAAATCAAAGATGGAAAAACTCTTCACATTTTCATCTCTCAATTTTTAGTACACTGCGCGTTACAGTGGAAGCAAGTCTTCACACACAACTTGGAAGTTAAAGACAAGCCTGACAAAACATATAAGATCCTGAGACTGCACAAAAATTTGACGAATGATGGATAATTAACAAAGCAAATTGCTCTTTCAAAGACTTAGTAATAGAAGGAGGTCTCTGAAGATGCTGTTTTGTAGACCCCTAAAGCAGAGAACAATTGGTGGAGATAGTTACAGAGTAGCCAGAGACAAACCAGCCAGCTGTGTGAACTGAGACCAATTGCGCGGCCCATTGACAGTTTCTGAGATCTACTGAGCAATGCAGCCCAGCAGAGTTCAGGAGGGAAACCAAGTGAGTGCATCTGAGCTCCACTGCCTTTAAATGCTCTGTGGAGAAGGGAGGGGAAGAGGGTGAAACAAACAAACAAACAAAAACTGGTCTACATACCGCTGAGCCAATTGCACTGGATTAGCTCTGGTGCTGCATAAGCTGGGCTTCCACAGCGTGTGTTCAGCGTGTGTTCCAAGGCCTCCTTGGAATAACACAGAAATCAGAGAGAAAAATTTGCTTTAACAGAGTTTATGTCTTCCGGTGATGACACTTCAGAAGCCTCAAAGGGTTTTTCTCCTGTGTATACTTTCATTCATCGTATATTCTGCTTTCATTCAATAGGTGACCTCACTAAGCAAATACTGTCTAAAACCATGAGTATCGTATAAATGCGCAGATCCCAAGCTTCTCACTTATCTAGTACCCTTGGCATGATGCATTATTCTCCTCAGCTGATCATCTAAGACGAACTGCCTGTGCAAACACAAAACTGAGAAAGAAGTGATGCAAGAGCTATTGGGTTTCAGGCTCGCTGGTCATTTAGAACAATATTTAGAGCCATAACTTTACAAGCTTTACAAAGAACAACTGATACAGGACTTCCTTATTCAGAGTATCCTATTACTTTACCTGGACTTCATTCTGAACAGGTCAGAGCAAGATGACGTTATATCACTGAGACAACTGCCTGTTGGTCTTGATTACCCATGAGAGGCTCTAACTTTGGCCAGGAAAAATGATTTGAGGATAAGTAATTCTCTTTGAATCAGTAAGGCAGTCTTCCCATCAAATTCTTTCTTACCAGCACCCATCCTGCACGTTAGGTAAAGGCTCCTAGAAACAATTCCGTTCAAGCACATGCAACCACAGGATCTGTATGTCACCTGCAAAAGTCATTTTGTTCTATCCGCAATCTGAACCTACATACAGTTCCTTAGGAGAGAAAATGGCACACCAACCGCATGCTCCTGTTAGAGACTCTTGCATAAGACAGGTGATACACCTACAAGATTATCTACAGCTTAGACTACGAAAATAGGAAATCTTGGTAGAGAAAAGAATCTAACTGTGCTTCTGAGCAATCTGTTAACCACTCTCACACAGTTAAGGCTCTTCCAAGCAAGACGTGATTGCATGTCAACCACAGAAACAGCTTGAATTTAGGGTGTTTGAGCAAGTCCCTGTTGCATACTGTGGTCAAACATGCATTACCTGGGGGCACACTACATTTGATTTAACAGATACTCTTACCGTTGCACAGAGTCCAAAGCTTATCAGCTTCAAATTATGTTCCTCATCAATCAGCAGATTTCCCAAGTGAATGAAAAAGCAGTCAGGAATGATTTTCACCTGAGTGCCCAAGGAAACATATTTTCTCTTCTGTTATATCTTGTTGCGGTCAGGGGTTAGTGGTACACTAAAAAGCTCTCTCTCTCTCCCTCAGAGATCTTCACTGACTGCTAACAAGTATCCATCATCCAATATTCCAAGTGGGAAATACTAGCTTGTATCTCTTGGAAAGGGCTTGGGAACTAGGAGGACAAGTGATGCTAGACCACAAGATGAATGCAAGCCAGCAGCGTGCTCTGACAGAAAAGAAGTACAGCAATATAATCAGCTGCATTAAAAAGCAGCACAACAAGACCAGGACAAGTCACCCCTGCTTCACACTCATTGGACCACATCTACAATACTGTATCCAGTTTTTGGACAGGAAAGATAACAACCTGAAGCAAATTCTGTGGATGGCCTCCAGTCTGTGCAGGGGGCTGAAGCTCCCACTCAGTGAAGAGAAGCTGGGGAGAAAGATGCTTGTTCAGAGTGTAAAGGAACCTCGTGGCAGCTTCTAAATGCCTACAAGGGGGGCATGAAGACAGTCTGAGGCTCTGGCCAGCACATCACGGTGGGATAGTGACAGAAAACAGTCATACCTTGAAACAGCAGACTGGATATAAGGAAAAAACTGTTCAAGCACTGAGCAGATTGTCCAGAGAGTGCATCCCTGGGAGAGGTTGAGGATGAGAGTGGAAAAAGCTCTGAGAAACTTGGTCTCGCAATTCCTGGAGCAGTAGGTTCAGGCACAAATCTCTACAAGTCACCTCCATTCCAAGTTACTGTCTGAGCCTGTGAATCCATCAGCTTTTCAGTTGGAAGCCAGTTCCTTCCAAAAGGTATAGACAACGCTTTGTTTTTCAGAGGGGAAAGGTTCTTTAGATATAGGGACTTCATAAGATGCCTAGGCGAATGCTTGTGCTGTAATGATTTGCTTCACTCAAAGATATCAGCAACTTAAAAAATTCAAAGCTCTAACCTATTTGTGTAGAAATACTCAAACCTTCCGGGACCTAACCTATGCTTAAAGTCTTCAGTGGCAGAAAATCCAATGGACGGGCCAGAGGCATGCATCTCACCCCCCACCCTCTGTATAGCCATCATTTGTTTGAAGGATCACTCTTCCTTGAGGCGCAAAACTAGAGCAGTTTACACAACAGACTGACACCACAAGGGCTCTCTCTAGACACAAACTGCAACAGAGGGCATAAGGAAAATGTGAAACCAACGCTCATATCAGATCTGTGTCTCTGCTCTACTCCCATTGGGAGCATGATGTTTTACTCCCCTTTCAGAGGAAGATACTTCTTCAAGGATAACAAAATCCAGCTCAGCTGCAGAACATAGTTTCGAATAGTAATAATTATCTAACGCTTTCTGTAGTGCAAGAATTCTAAGCACAAGATAGTGAAGGGTGTCTGAGTTCCACCTGGGACTGAATTGTTTTCTTCAGTATCTGATATGATACTATGGTTTCGTTCTAGAAAAACAATATAGATAGCACAGTGATGCTTGTAGTTGCTGCTAGGCAGTGTTGTACAGAGCCAAAGTCATCCTCAGCTGAGAGCCCAAGGAAGTGAAAGGGAACAGAATTAGGATAGCTGACTTAAACTGGCTAAAGGGGCCTTCCATACCATACGACATATTGCGGAAGGAGTTTTGAAGGGGGTGGAAGTTCATGTAAATCTCTTCCACTACTAGGAGGCTAACTGGACATGGATTGGTAGGTGGTGAGCAATTGCTTTTGCATTCATCATAACTATTATCCTTTTCCTTTCCTCTACCTCAGGAAATAATTTTATTTCAACCCATGAGTTCTACTTTGTGTTGTTTTTTTTTCCCCCTTCAATTCTCTCCGGCAGTTCACTGGAAAGGAGTAGAGTACTGTGTGATGCTTAGCCACCTGCCAGGCTAAACCACAACAAAGGAATAACTTACTCTGTCTCCCAACGGAAAAATAAAAACACGTTCATTGTTATTTATAAAAGACTGACTACAGTTCAGGCTTACTGGTTTGAGGTCTCAGTGGGCATCAGCCTGATTGTGAACAGAAGCAATTGCTGAAACAATCTGTCGAAAAAAGACTGGAGCCTCCCCTTCTGAAAGGCGGTCCTTGGAAACAATGTAATCAAACAGCTCCCCTCCAGGACAACACTGCAATAAGAAAGGTAAAGTTATCTGAAAACGTCTTTCTCTGATACGTTCTAAAGACAAGTACAGACAGCACGGAACAGCACCTACAGGACGCTCTTCCATTCCCCGTGCTCAATCAGCGCAGTACGCACAAGTGCTCCAGTTATGCCACGGGTCGTCACTGTGGCAAACCACACAAGATAAGAAATCTGACCCTTGCCTCAAATTTTGTAACTGAAGCATTGCACTCAATGTGGTGGGTGGCACAAATCACTCAGGAGGCGGCAGCAGCATGGGGGCTCAGGTGTCCTGCAGACACTACTTTAAAAAACTGAAATGTAAGTTAGGAATTCAAACCAGTTCACTTACTGTGAATGCTGATTAGTGGCTTTTACAAAAAGACAGAACGTATCACATCTTCTACTTAACTTTCAAACCAATGAATCTTGAACCCATTCACTACCGAGATAATTAAGGATCATTTCATTTCAGCTTTATTTTTATATTATTACCTACTGCTAAAAATAAAAACAGTGACCTTAAGCATGGCAGAAGCACTATTTCTTACCTCTAAGACTATGAATATTTTCTTTGATGTCTCTATTACATGATACAATCGGCAAACATGTTGATGACTTCAGTTCTTCACGGCATCAATTTCTGTTTTAACATGAGGCAAGTCACCCTTAAGAGACCATAAAAGCAAGCTATGAAATCACTCGCTAATGTGATACACCAGGTACCACATCTGACTACTGTGGAACATAAAACGTCAAAGCACATATGGGACAGTACACAATTCAACATCAACTCAGCAATGACTAATATTACTCCCACAGAAATTCTGAAACGCAGATCTGCAGAAACTGAAAAGTAAAATATCTAGTATTTTCATTAGCATTTTGTTAAAGTTGCTGTAATAATGTTGAACTTCCTCCATTTTACAGCCAGAGAATATTGCCCTCTGAACAACGAGGAACAAGATTTGTGGTGCTCTGCTAAACTTTTTCCAATTCTACAGCATCCAGTTTTTCCAAGTAATTCATAGCACTTGAGAATTGCCTCGTGGTCGCTGACAGACATCCTGAAACCTGCAAGAACTTGAGATCCTGCAAGTACCTGCAGTGAGGAAGTGCCAGCAGTGTTCGCATCCTACTTAGAAGGATTCTTAGAAGAATCCTTTCACATGCCGTGAAAGCCCAGCTTAAGCAGCACCAGAGCTAATCCAGAGCAAAGCGTATATTGGCTCAGGGACGTGTAGACTGGTTTTAGTGCTTTGTTTGTTACACTGTCTATCCTCTTCCCCTCCCCACAGAGCATTTAAGGGCAGTGGAGCTCAGATGCACTCAGGCCCCATCCATCCCTGGAGGTGTTCCAGGCCAGGTTGGATGGGGCCCTGGGCTGCCTGGGCTGGTATTAAAAGTGGAGGTTGGTGGTCCTGCCTGTGATGGCGGAGTTGGAGCTTCATGATCCTTTGAGGTCCCTTCCAGCCCGGGCCATTCTGAGAGGATTCTATAATTCGGTGATTGTGCTGTGCTGCACTGCTCAGTAGTTCTCAGGAGCTGTCAGTGGTAACAGACTAGAAAAGTGCAGTTGGCCTCAGTTCACATAGCCTGTGTTCCAGCACAGTATGTTCAGCCTCATCTCAAGGCAGAGAATAGCACCCAGACTTCATAATGACTGGCACTGCGTGTTTCTTACTTACTGGCATCATAGAATCATAGAATCACCAAGGTTGGAAAAGACCTACAAGATCAATCCAGTCGAACCATTCACCTATCACCAATAGCTCCCACTAAACCATGTCCCTCAACACAACATCCAATCGTTCCTTGAACACGTCCAGGGCTGGTGACTCCACCACCTCCCTGGGCAGTCCATTCCAGTGCCTGACCACCCTTTCTGAGAAAGAACATTTCCTGAAGTCCAGCCTGAATCTCCCCTGCCGCAACTTGAAACCATTGCCTCTAGTCCTATCACTAATGACACGAGAGAAGAGGCCGACCCCCAGCTCACCACAACCTCCCTTCAGGAAGTTGTAGAGAGCAATAAGGTCTCCCCTGAGCCTCCTCTTCTCCAGGCTGAACATTCGCAGCTCCTTTAGCCTCTCCTCATAAGGCCTGAGCTCCAGACCCCTCACCAGCTTTTTGCCCTTCTTTGAACACGTTCCAGGGCCTTGTTGTTTTTCTTGCAGTGAGGGGCCATCGTTTTGCAAGTTGTTATATTGTGGATAACTTATGGGTGCCACAGGGAGTGGCAAAAAACGGCTGGATTACCCACTGGATGGTATCACAATAACAGCACTGAGACAACCTGTCTCTCAGTTCCAAATGTATCCTGAGATACATCATTCAATGAGTCTGAACAAAACATAAGACATTAATTGTAACTGCGAAAAAATATCTTCTGCACTTCACTTGGAGGATGTTCTGTGCTATAACTTTTGGACTGAATTGTAACGCATTTGTAACGCAGTCTGTCCCTCGAGCAGCTCCCATTCATCATCAGCTGCCATTCTGAACCCTACTGTGCAAAACAGCAAAACTTCTGAAAGTGGCTGCAGACACCAAAGCTCAGCCCACTATCCAGGTATTAGCCTTCTCCCTCCTGTTTTCTGTTCCCAAAAATATAACTCTACTTTGATAGCCAAAACACAAACTAATATGTCACTTCTCACTGCTCCTTCCTGCACCCCCAAATGAATCGTTACCTGACATCCCCTACAGCAGTGCACCCGCTCAGAAGTAACAGTCAAACTCCGTTCTTTCATATTTCATGATAGAGGATGGCAGAAACTCACTTCCGCATGGCAGTAAGGACGATCTGTCCCCATCGTGTCCCTCTGCGTGCTGAAAGGTGCAGTTGGATCTCTTGCAGCCTGCTGCTAACAAACACAGGGAACTGCACCACACTGCTTCTAAAGAGAGAAAGGAAGAAACATTGCTGGGAATGGGCACCCAAGGTTAGCAGAGACGCTCCAGATTGTGCCAGAGGTAGGATATCAGAGTGCTGGGACATTATTTATCACTAAGGGAAACACTTGGGAGCATATTCACAACATCTGCATGTAGTCACTGGGCAGTTAGCTTTCTATGGCTCAGCTGGAGGAGGCAGGAGCTCTCAGGCATCTGCTCAGGGGGTTCAGCTGAAACACCTGCACAATGCTGGGATAATTCTGATGGAAACGATGTCTTTGGACACCACAGTTAAATCCATCCAAAATTATCGTGCAGAGCCTTAGCTCTTGACCACCACTTCTTCCCCACCCTTCACTACTCCAAGCAGCTAGAACAAACTTCTCAGAAGAAATCCAGGGCAGCAGAGACCTGGCAGACCATAACCAAGCGCAGCTTGCAGGAGGGCAGTGCCCACTCTTTGCTACTACCCTGCTCCTGCAGGTTAAGGAGTCTGAGCCACACTGTCCTTTCCCAGCTGAAGGCTTTCAGCACCTAATACCAACATTTCTCACTAAGATACACCTAACACATTGAATTCTCTTCCCACTACCTCCTCCCAGTCCTATCCTAGGAACAGAAACCACTAAGATTTCACAGCAAATGCATCTACACTGCAAGAGCACAATGAACCACCTACAGCAATGAAATGTGGTTTTGCAGATTGGGTTTGAAAACACGCCTTCAGACAGCTGTCTCCCTGTAGCCAAAAGGAAACCAAGCAGGAAAACAAGAGTCCAGCCTGAAACATGCCCATTCTATTAGCCCAGGTTTTTCCACAGTGAATGCAGAATCCATCCAGTTATTGAGGTAGCAAATGACCAGTGGGTCTCCCCCTGCTCCACCACTTCCCCTTAAAAACGGGAAACAGGAAGAAAAACCAAGTAAAAGAAACCCAGCCATACCTTTCCACACACAGAGCAGAAATTGGAACAGCAGCTCTCTCCTTCCTGAGGCATGGTGGAGAACATCTCAGAGGAAGCCCAAGTTCTTTGGTTCTCTCCACAGGAACTTCCTGCTCTCTTGGCAAGATCTGGCTTCGCTCTTTCTTCAATTGCCTCAATCCCTGAAATCTCCTTTTGGAAAGGAACCCTAAAGAATCAGCAAATGAAAAATAATCACAGAATCACAGAATCGTAGGGGTTGGAAGGGACCTCCAGAGATCATTGAGTCCAACCCCCCAGTGACGAATGACCACTTTCCCAGCTTTCTTCTGACAAGCAATTTAGACTCTTGACTAGGGCAAGGTCTCAAAATCAGCTGGTTACAAGAACTGTCCCCAGATATATCCAGCTTCTGTACAGCTGCCATTATTTCTGACAGCAAGCGTAATCATAGAATGGCCTGGGTTGGAAGGGACCTCAAGGATCATGAAGCTCCAACCCCCCACCACAGGCAAGGCCACCAGCCTCCACATTTACTACCAGACCAGGCTGCCCAAGGCCCTGTCCAACCCGGCCTTGAACAGCTCCAGGGGTGGACGGGACATCCACAGCCTCTCTGGGCAGCTGTTCAAGCACCTCACCACACTCAGAGTAAAGAACTTCCCCCTGACATGCAACCTAAATCTGCCCTCCTTCAACTTCAAACCATTTCCCCTTGTCCTGCTGTTATCTACCCTTTCAAGGAGCTGATTCCCCTCCTGTCTGTAGGCTCCCTTTAGGTACCGGAAAGCTGCAATGAGGTCACCCCGCAGCCTTCTCTTCTCCAGACTGAACAAGCCCAGCTCCCTTAGCCTGTCTTTGTAGGGGAGGTGCTCCAGCCCTCTGATCATCTTTGTAGCCTCCTCTGGACCCTCTCCAACAGCTCCCTGTCTTCCTTGTACTGGGGGCCCCAGACCTGGACTCAGTACTGCAGGTGGGGCCTCACAAAGGCAGAGTGGGGAGGGACAATCACCTTCCTCTCCCTGCTGGCCACCCCTCTTCTGATGGAGCCCAGGATACCATTTGCTTTCCGAGCTGCAAGAGCACACTGCTGGCCCATGTCCAGTTTTTCATCCACCAGGACCCCCAGGTCCTTCTCTGCAGGGTTGCTCTCAAGGACTGCTTCTCCCAGTCTGTATAAACACCTGGGATTCCTCCAGCCCAAGTGCAAAACCTTGCACTTTGCTATGTTGAACCTCATTAGATTCACCTGTGCCCACCTTTCAAGTCTGTTGAGGTCCCTCTGAATGGCATCCCTTCCTTCCACTGTGTCAGCTGCACCACTCAGCCTAGTGTCATCAGCAAAGCTGCTGAGCTTGCACTCAATTCCATCATCGATATCATTGGTAAAGATGTTAAAGAGCACCGGTCCCAAGACAGACCCCTGGATGACACCACTTGTTACCAGCCTCCACCTGGACATAGAACCATGAATCACCGCCCTCTGTCTACAGCCTTTCAACAAATTCCTTATCCACCAGGTGGTCCACCTGTCAAATCCACATCCTTCCAATTTGGACATAAGGATGTGGTGGAGGGCCATGTCAAAGGCCTTGCACAAGTCCAAGTAAATGCAATCAGCTTCCTTCCTTTTGTCCACCATTGCCGCCACTCCATCATAGAAGGCCACCATATCAGTTAGGAATGACCTTCCCCTGGTGAAGCCACGTGGCTATCTTGGATCACATACTCATTCCTCATATGATCAAGCAAGTCTTTGAGGTGGATTTATTCTTCACCATCTTCATAAGAGTTATAAATTTGAATCAAATAACAGGTGTTGCTGTCATGCAGAAAACCTCTTTGTCTTCTACTGCAGCTGCAGTGGCTGCACCAGCACGACTCACGTGTTTGACAAACCTCCAACTCTGGCTTAGCCAGGCACAGCAGCAGTCCATCTCCCTCCCACATCACTCACCAGCATGCTGCTGTGCCACAAAGTCAGCACAGCAGTGAGAACAGGCAGCACCCATCAGCCTCCTCCCACACTCACCACCAGCTGGGATGAGGGCTGACACAGCATGCCCACCTCAGCCCAGCCCAGCTTTTCTGCTGAGACGCCTCCCAGCAACCACCCAGCACCAAACCCAGCTCACCTGTTTGTCCTGATCAGCCTAAGCTGTGCCCAGCTCACGTACACGACACAGGGGTGCTTCTGATGGGCTCTCACAGGGTGATGTCATCCAAGGAGGCCTAAAGCTCTGTCTCCACATGCAGCATGCTCAGCAGAGCAACAGCTCTGCTCAGCAGCTGTGGGACAAATGATCCCACCCACCCCAGCAATGATCGCAACCTCATTGCCTGCCCGCAGCACTTCTGTGCTTTCAACATAAGCAAAGGGAGTGCTCACCTCCTAGATCCAAATTTTAAGAAACCAACACAAGGGTCACCCAATGGGGTAATCTGAAGTAAAATAACAGAAAAATTAAGATGACTCCTCTGCATCCAGCTCAGATCGTTCTCTCACTCAGGCACCACATGATCAGACCAAGGAGATGTTGCCTCTGGGCTGCCTCCAGCTTGGAGGCCAGTAGGGTTTGGGCTTCCAAACACCCAGCAAGCATTTGGATGAGCCTGCTTCCTTCTGGGGAGCCCTCCGACCCCACTGCTGCCTCTTCTGGTACCATACCAGCAGATGCGTCAGAGCTCATTAGCACGGACTTCTTTCCTCCCATCAGCAGCTGCTCCTCTACTGACCTTCATTCACACTGAGATACCATCCGCTTCCAGCACGAACTGACCTGCAAGACAGAGAAAGGAAATGTGGGATTCATGCAAACGCCCAAGAAGCCCAAGGCTGCGTCACCACCACGTATTGCAGCCTTGGGAAGTCAGCTGCAACTAAAACCTTTGGCAGAATGTAAACAGGCACCGTAAATTAAGGGTGACCTCTGAAGTAATTGCCACGATCAGAAATAGGCACCGAAATTGCTCACTTAACTGTAGGTGGTTAACTCCAAATTCTTTGGCTTTGAGGAAAATATGGACACGGAATCGAAGGACACAAGAAAAACAACATGTACTTCACCGTAGGCGGTTAAGCTTGGAAGTAGGACTTGAAGAAGAAAAGCTTCTTCTTCCTTGCGCAGCCCTGTGCATACACACGCATGTGTGTAACTCCTTCCTTTCACTCTGAATGGGCACGCACACTCTGGTACAACAAAATCCTTGCGTGTGCACACACGCACATGCAAGTGCAACTCCAACCCTTTGCACACCCCTGTGCACACACAGACATGTGCTTCCTCGTTCTCGCACACATACCCACCTACATGCACGCACCTGAGCAACCCCACTGGTTTGTACACTCCTGCACACAAACATGTGTGCAACACCATCCGTGCACAAATCCACACACAAACTCGTGGAACCCCACTGCTTTGTGCAATCCTGTGCACACTCACGCGTGTTCTGCACTGATTTCCCAGCCAATCCCCAAGGGCTCTCTTACTTAGGACAGGAGTGCAGGGGAGCAGCCAGAAGCTGTTCGCATTCCCTGCTGTCTGCTGTGCAGTTGTGCTGGTGATGGTTGGGTTGTTTTGTTTTCCTTGGGAAGGTGGGAAGGAGCTTTGGGTTGGAGGCACGTCCTGTGCCAGAGCATCCCGATGTCAAACGTGGGATCAGCAGGTCTGCCAGAGAAGTGGGTGAGGTTGCACGCCAAGCTGCAGGAGAGGAAGGAGAGGAGGTCCCAGCGCAGCTCTGCACCATGCTCTGCCACACTGGGCAGCCTGTGCCTGGCTCAGCAGTGGCATCAAACAAGAAGCAGGGGGGAAGGAAATCAAGGATGGGAGGGCACCATCAAACACAATCAGTGCATGCCTGTGCAAACTCGCAGACCCAGAGCTTGCGGGGTATTCCTGCTTTTATAGCATTTGTGTGCTGCAGTTGAGCAAAGGGTTCTGCTGCTTGATTCTTCTTCTGCAAGGGTCGCCTACAGGCAAAAGGCTGCTAACTTGGAGAGCAAGCAGTACTGCCTGACTTGGCCAGGGTGAGCTCCTCCTGCCGCAGCGTGATGATGGCAGGGCTGGCAATTATCTGCAGGGCCAGCACATAGGTGGGAGCCAGGAATGGACACAGCAGGAGGACAGAGGTGTTAGGGAGCAGTGAAGGCATACAAGAGCATCAAAAGACCCTGAAAAGCATCACAAAGCCACAGCCAGGAAGACTGGGGTTATCATGAGCAGCATCCCGGATGCCAGAGATTATTTGCTCTCATATAATCATAGAATCACCAAGGTTGGAAAAGACCTACAAGATCAATCCAGTCGAACCATTCACCTATCACCAGTAGCTCCCACTAAACCACGTCCCTCAACACAACATCCAATCGTTTCTTGAACACCCCCAGGGTCGGTGACTCCACCACTTCCCTGGGCAGTCCATTCCAGTGCCTGACCACCCTTTCTGAGAAAGAACATTTCCTAAAGTCCAGCCTGAATCTCCCCTGCCGCAGCTTGAAACCATTGCCTCTAGTCCTATCACTAATGACACGAGAGAAGAGGCCGACCCCCAGCTCACCACAACCTCCCTTCAGGAAGTTGTAGAGAGCAATAAGGTCTCCCCTGAGCCTCCTCTTCTCCAGGCTGAACATTCGCAACTCCTTCAGCCTCTCTTCATATGGCCTGTGCTCCAGACCCCTCACCAGCTTTGTTGCCCTTCTTTGAACATGTTCCAGGGCCTTGTTGTCTTTCTTGCAGTGAGGGGCCCAAACCTGGACACAGTACTCGAGGTGCCGCCTCACCAGTGCTGAGTACAGGGGGACAATCACCTCTCTGCTCCTGCTGGTAACACTGTTTCTGATGCAAGCCAGGATGCCGTTGGCCTTCATGTCCACCTGGGCACACTGTCAGCTCATGTTCAACTGAGCATCAATCAATACCCCCAGGTCCATCTCCTCTACACAGTCTTCCAGCCACTCCGCCCCAAGCCTGCAGTGTCGCCTGGGGTTGCTGTAGCCAAAGTGCAGGACCTGGCATTTGGCCTTGTTGAACCTCATCCCATTGGCTTCAGCCCAGCTCTCCAGCCTGTCCAGATCCCTCCGTAGGGCCTCGCTACCCCCAGGCAGATCCACACTCCCAGCCAATTTGGTGTCATCTGCAAACTTACTGAGGGTGCACCCAGGTAATGCCCTCATCCAGGTCATCAATAAACATATTGAAGAGGACAGGCCCCAGCACCGACCCCTGGGGAACACCACTCATGACCGGTCGCCAGCTGGATTTAACTCCATTCATCACCACTCTCTGAGCCCAGCCCTCCAGACAGCTTCTTGCCCAGCCAAGAGTGTAGCCGTCCAAGCCACGAGCTGCCAGCTTCTGCAGGAGAATACTGTGGGCGACAGTGTCAAAGGCTTTGCTGAAGTCTAGGTAGACTACACCAACACCCTTTCCCTCATCCACCAGATGGGTCATCAGATCATAGAAGGAGATCAGGTTGGTCAAACAGGACCTGCCCTTCGTGAATCCATGCTGGCTAGGCCTGATCTCCCAGTCGTCCAGCACTTGCTGAGTGATCTCCCTCAAGACAATCTGTTCCATAACCTTCCGTGGCACCGAGGTCAGGCTAACAGGCCTATAGCTCCCCGGATACTCCTTACAACCTTTCTTGTAAATGGGAGTCACATTGGCAAGCCTCCAGTCTTCTGGGACCACGCCAGTCAACAAGGAGCACTGATAGATGATGGAACGAAGCTTGGTTATCACCTCCGCCAGTTCCCTCAGCACTCTCAGGTGAATCTCATCCGGCCCCATGGACTTGTGGCAGTCCAGTTGGAGTAGTAGGTCTCTGACCGTTTCTTCCAGAATCACGGGGGGTTTAGTCTGCTCCCCAGCCGAGATTACCAGGTCAGAGTGCGGGGTACCCTGAGGATAACTGGTCTGACTTTTAGCGACAGACGTAAAGAAGGCATTCAGAACCTCTACCTTTTCCTTATCCTCAGTGGTCACACTCCCAGCCTCATCCAGTAAAGAGTGGAGATTCTTCTTTGTCCTCCTCTTACTGTTGATGTATTTGTAAAAGAGTTTCATGTTCCTTTTTACCCCAGTGGCCAGGTTAAATTCAAGCTGGGCTTTTTGCCTGTCTGATTTTCCATCTATACATCTTAACGACTTCTTTGTATTCATTCTGAGATGCCCTTCCACAGGCAGTAGATTCTCTTTTTCTCCTGGAGCCTCAAGAATAGCTCCCTATTCATCCACGCCAGCCTTCTTCCCCACCGGCCCATTTTGCGGCTCAGAGGGATGGCCTGCTCCTGCGCCCTTAAGACTTCCTTCTTGAAGAGCAATGAGAGTGCTACTTCTTAAGGAGAGAGTGGCTCAGAGCTCGTGCTGCTGCCCAGAGCCTGGGAATGGAGGCCTGATACTAAGTCCCCCTCCAAGAGGCTCGGCTTCTCCTCAGTGATGCTGACCTGATCCTCCTTGGAGGTGCTGCTGTCGGGGCACTTGGGCTGTGCTTGGACTGGGCTGCCCTCCAAAGGCGCAGCGTCAATATCCAGGCTGGTGACTGTGATGTCTGGCAGGCTCAGGTCAGCATCTTCAGCGTGGCTGGCAGAAATGAGGGCTTGAACGTGGATGAGCTCTCCATCACTGCTGTCATTTGGAAGGCTGTCATTGGAAGTGCAGCAACATGTGCTTCCCACGTGCTCTCCAGTGATGGAAGCACTCTCTGCGGCATTGCTACTCGCCCTGGCTCTTCTGGGTTCACAAGGGCAAGATTGACCTAGGAAGGAGTGGATACACAGGGGTCAGTGTAAAAATTTCACAGTCCAAGTAGACAAAGGCTTGGTGCTGCCTATCAAGTAGGCTTCAAGAAGCTTGCAAGACTCATTTGGGAAAGACAGGAGTCGACTGAAGATGTTAGGTACGGGCTTGAACGCTAGAAGGAGGTACAAGCCCACGGAAAGCATGAATTCTACCTCTGTTGCTGACTAGCAGTGTTTGGAAAGCTGGATTTGCACCCTTACCTGCCAGGACCACGACTTCTGCCTCTGAGGGCTCCCTGGGACTGCGCCGCACTTGGCCTTTGGCCACAGGGGATGGTTTGCCCAGGCTGAAGCAGGAACACCACCTGCCAGCTGGTGAGTCCTTCCTCTTGCTGGGTGCACTTGGTCTGCAGAAAGAAAACAGTGTGTGCTGTGAGTCGTGGTGCAGGGTGAGGGAAGAGCTGCACCCAGCCCTTGCCAACAGTTGCCCGTTCCTAGCACTGCCTGGTTGCTGCTGAAACACAGATTAGAAACCTGCTCTGTTTCAAACAGTTGAGGATGCTTCCATTCCTACAGTTCCACCCTGAAGTCCTACTGGCTAAATTCTTCTCAACAATGTCAAGCAAGATGCAGAGCATGGGAGCAAAAGCTCCACAGCTGTACAGGACAGGAGCTGGCAGGCGTCACTGCTTTCTGATGAACTGGGCAGCCATAAGGGAAGTCCAAAAGCATCTCTGACGTTAACACCTCCTCGGCCTCAGCTCACTGCCATCTTTAATTTCTAGTGCCAGCAAGTCCCACCAACAGCTCTGCTTAGAGGAGAACCGCAACTGCTTTCAGGCATGCGGCCCTGAAATCTGGAAAACCCCAACGTCTCCAGGTACAGACAGCACAGGCCAGGATAGACATCAGCATGCCTTTATGCATCTCGGGGCTGCCTGCCCAACCGGGAAGGAATGGCACCCTTGTGTGTCTCAACTGAGCTCGTCAGGCAACTGTTTGCTGGTTGAATCCTTGGAGATACAATGGACAAAAAATAAACCAATAAAACCCAAACGACCAGTTATGATAGGTGCTAGAAAGGGAAGGCCTCTTTACCTTTCAGATGGAAAATCAATGACTGTGTGGAAGTTCCCCAGTACAGCTGCAGGGCCTTCTTCTACTTCTATCTCCCTGCTCCAAGTCACAGCGGGAGAGCTGCTCAGGCCTCTCCTCTGTGCCTGTGCCTCCTGCACAGTGAGCAGCTTTGTGGCAGGAGGAGACTCCCACACAGACTTGGGCCCCGACACAGAACTGTGCCCTGCAAGGGAAAACCACATGTCAGAGGGAGGATCAGAAAGCAGTGGCACAGCCATCACAGCTCTGGGGGAGGGGCTGCATTTTTCTCAGGCTTGCTTATCCCAGCCACTGGAAGAACAGGAGGTCAAAATAACCATGTGCTCAGGGGTACGTTTGTGGCAAAGCACACAGACATAGTTAAGAGCAGCTCACTGGATCGAAACAGGCAAACAGACCCCTAGAAAATGGGGGTAGGGAACTCAGAAAGCTCCACTGCCACACTTTAATCACGCTTCACCCGCATGCAAAACATCAGAATGGCAGTGGCCGTTTTCTCCATGTAAAGTCTGGGCTCGGACATTCTCCGGATCCAGCTACAGGGTGCCATATTCTGATCCAAGCCCAGAAGCCTCCTGTCCCATTGAGAGGAAAAGCGTATTTCAAAGATCTTGGAGGAGGCCTGGATTGGATCCAGGTGTTGGATCAAGATCAAGCTGATGGAGGAAGATGCTCACCTGCTCCGTCTCCCATGGCTGATGTGGATGTGGAGCAGAAGAGGACGTCTGTGTGGCTTATGATGAACTCCACCACAGCTGACTGCGTCTGCACTTCCATGCAGGCAGCTCCTCCGCTGGCGCAGGCAGACTGGCTCTGCTGGGATCTGATGAAAAGGCAGATTTTACAAGTCGTTTCTCCAAGACCATTGCCCCAGGTCTGAAGTTTTGCAGCCCAAAGCTGTCCAACTGGGCTCTGGAGACTTCCGCAGTGGGCAATCAGCGATGCCACTGAAGAAATTCTCCCGGATCACCAAGGACACACCAGTCCCAGCTAAACAAGACAGCAGAAATCGTCATCGAGAAATTCTGCCCTTGGGGTTCAGGGAGAACAGTCCGGGCCCCTCCACCGCTGTCAACACTTCCGACAGCTTTTACAGGAAAAGAGCACATCTGATGGAGAAGAAGGGAGGATTGCTTTCTTTCTGGAGAGCAGATCTAAGCGCTGTGCTGAAACAGAAACAGATCTACACACTTCAAACACTGTTCTGCTGTTGCTCAGAGACCAGGCTCCCATACTGGGCAGGATCTGCTTGAACAAGGTTCAAATGCCAAATCAAACCATATTTCACAGATGGCTAAACTCCTCCCCGCAGCCAACCTAGCACAAGTCTAATCTGGAAGCCTAAGTTTCACCTCACAAAACATTCTGAAGGTGTCTGAGAAGATTCCTGATGTGTTCACAGCATCTGTGCATGACAAGGAACACCTTCAACTGCTTACCTCCAAGGAGAGTTCATCCGGTGCCTGGGCAATGAAGCTCTTCATAATATTCGCAGCAGCAATCGCTCGAGTATTAAGAGATGACTCCTCATGGACCAGCTGGGGCTTCCCCATGTTATCAGTCTGACACAGAGCACAGGCCATTCGGTCAGGAGCATTTCAAGGTGAGGAGCACATCTGCAGAGCAAGCTGCAGGAAATGCGCTCCGTCCTTCTCAGGAGCACTTTAGAAGGACCTGCACGTCCAATAACAGCTGTTTCTCTTCCTGGCGTGCAGCACTATGCCAGGCCATGCAAAGATGCACCTCTCTCTACCCACACTCATCAGCAATGTCTCTGCTGCAGATAGGTGGCCTTGCTCATTCAGCCCCATCCTTTCCTGCGCTCTTTGTCCAGGAAGGTCGATTTTTTACAATGGCAGGAGATCGTAAGAGGGAAACCAAAGCTACGGCTGCAGTTCACAAGATGCAAACACTGCCGGCTCTCTTGAGCAGTTCAATCAACAGTGCCGCCAAACAGCAGCAGACTGTTCATTGTTCCTGCAGAATCATAGAATAAGCAAGGTTGGAAAAGATCTCCAAGATCACCCAGCCCAACCATCCACCTACCACCAATATTTTACACTAAGCCATGACCCTCAGTACAACATCTAATGTTTCTTTAACACCAGCAGCGACAGCAACCCTATCCCCTTCCTGGGCAGCCCGTTCCAGCATCTGACCACTCATTTGGACACGGTTTTCTTAACGTCCAAGTCGAATCTCCCCTCATACAACTTGAGGCCATTCCCTCCAGTCCACAGATTCCACTGGTTACGTGGGAGAAGAGGAGGACAACCCCCACCTCAACATAACCTCTCTTCAGGTAATCGTAGAGAATGATAAGGTCTTCCCTGAGCCTCCTCTTCTCCAGACTAAATAATCCCAGGTCCCTCAGCAGCTCCCCATAAGACTTATGCTCTAGACCCCTCACAGCTTCAGTGCTTTTCTCTGGACACACTGCAGGGTTTTAATGACTTTCTTGAAGTGAGGGGCCCAGAACACAACACAGAACTCAAGGTGAAGACTCACCAGTGCCGACTACTGGGGCTTAATCAATTCCCTGCTCCTGCTGGCTCCAGCCCTTTGCATTCCAGTTCCAATCTAAACCATTCCTTCTGTGGGAGTATTTCAGTCTTCCGTTGGGGCTGGAGCTCAAGACGGCAACACAACAGAAATAACGCAACATGCCACTGGATTAGGTGTCTCAAAGCCCAGAAAAGCCCTCTCTCTTACATCAGCACAACTCACCAACCAAGAGCCAGGCCTTGCCAGCTTGGCTGATCTGAGCATGCGGGGCAGGGGGGGGGGAGGCCAGACATCGGACCACAAGTGTCCATTTCCACTGCAGCTCCATCTAGAGAAGAGCACCAATCAGCAGGTGCGAATGAATTCATTCACAAGCTGCATGATGAGTCTGTTCCTTCCATAAAAAAAACAACATCGATCCCCAACCAAAAAAGGGAACGGCAGGAGTTAATATGGACCAAAAAATTTCCTGTTCCTACGCCTCATCCTCTCACCCTAACTTTCCTTGCCTCATCCCCAACTCCTGGATGATGCCCACAAGCTTAATGTCAGGTCTCAAGCCCATAGGATCCTTTCACAGTACTTCATCAGAAAGGATGTCACACTTGTTCTACACACTCAAGCAGACCGAGCAGTGGTATCACAGTCACTTAAAACACACAGAAGCATTCAAACCCTGAGCACACACATTCCCCCCCTGTGTTACTGGAGCCCACAGCTCACCTTCACACCTCCATGGATTCCCGGTGTTTTACACTGACGCAGACTCTCTACAGCTCCATGGGTGTCACACAAGGCCCGCAGGACCTCTTCCTCCGCAAAACCCACCTGCAAGCCTTTGCTCCTGAGGTTCACCACCTGTCCTCCTGTGCAAAAACAAGCACTAAGAACAAGAGCAAAGCACACCGGATTTGACCGTGCCTGGTCCAACCCTCAGTCCCGCCAGGTATGCAGACTCATCCTCAAAGCCTGGCTGGGCATCAACACATGCAGCATTCTTCAAACACCCCGTCCCAGCAGCAAGGGATCAAAGCGCTGGCACAGCTGAAACAAAAATGCTGTGCGAATTTCCTGTTGGCACTGAACATGAACAAATCTACTGCTGAGCAACAGCATGTGAGACCAACAGCAGAAAACAACCAACCTGCAGAACTAACTCATTTCGGGTTGGTCCACATGTTTGTGTGCTCCCTTCCACGGCCCAGGCCAACCTTGCTGAGCTGCTCCTCCATCTGCACAGGGGCAGAACGGTGCAGATGCTATGTGGTAGCTATGCCACACAGCATGCCTTTCTCTTGCTTTTCCTCTCTCCATCTTCCATTAGCAAACAGCATCTCAAATCTTTCCTTGCTAAAAAAATCACTGATTAAAAAAACAAACAAACAACAACAAAAAAAAACCCAGCAAGCTTGCTTTCACAATTATCTTATTTATACAGCTTGACACTTTAAAGCAGAAGCTCACCTAGCAATGGCCTATGTTAGACAAGCTCAACCTGCAGGGAAAAGTTCTTCCTCTGGGTCTGCAGGCTTTGCACACATTCGCCAGTGCATACTCTGCCCAGTTCTCAGCACAACTTCACTAATCACAGAAATCCAGTTTATGCCCACCATGTTTTTCTCTCTTCTGAAACACTGCACTGCTGCAAGAAGCAACAATTAAAATCACAGAATCACAGAACTGGGGTTGGAAGGGACCGCTAGAGATGATCGAGTCCAACCCCCCCTGCAAAACAGGCTCCCTACAGTGGGCTGCACAGGTCGGGGTCCAGGCGGGTCTGGGATATCTCCAGAGAAGGAGAATCCACAGCCTCCCTGGGCAGCCTGGTCCAGCGCTCCGTCATCCCCATTGGGAAGAAGTTCCTTCTCGTATTAATGCGGAGCTTCCCGCGCCCCGGTTTATGGCCATTTCCCCTTCTCCTGTCCCCACAGACCGCTGAAAAGAGGTCGGCCGTATCCTTTTGACTCCCACACTTCAGATATTTATAAACATTAACAAGATCCCCTCTCTGTCTTCTTTCCTCAAGGCTGAACAGACCCAGGTCACCCAACCTTTCCACACCGGGGACATGTTCCAGGCCCTTGATCATCTTTGTGGCCTTCTGCTGGACTCTCTCCAGGAGATCCCTGTCTATTTGTATTAATGAGCCCAGAACTCGATACAGTACTCCAGGTGAGGCCTGATCAGGGCAGACGAGACGGGGAGGACCACCTCCCTTCCCCTGCTAGCCACGCTCCTTTTCATGCACCCCAGGATCCCACTGGGCTTCTTGGCCACCAGGGCACACTGCTGCCTCATGGCCAACCTGTCATCCACCGGGACACCCAGGCCCTTCTCCGCAGAGCTCCTCTCCAGCAGGTCACGACCCAGCCTCAACTGATACTTGCGCTTATTCCTTCCCACGTGCAAGACTCTACACTCGCTCTTGTTAAACCTCATCTGGTTTGTTATTGGCCCACCTCTCCAACCTGTCCACTGCCCTGTGCTGAATGGCAGCACAGCCTTCCAGTGTGCCAGCCACTACTCCCAGCTTTGACTCATCGGCATACTTACTGAGGGTGGACACTACCCCCTCATCAAGGTCGCTGACAAAGACATTGAACAAGACCAGACCCAGCACCGACCCCCAGCGAGCACCGCCACTCACAGCTCTCCAGTCGCACTCTGCACCACCCATCACCAGTCAGAGCCAGTCAGCCTGCTCTCAGCCCACCTCATCCATCCCACACTTTCTCAGCTTCATCACCAGGATGTCGTGGGAGACTGTACCTAAAGCATTGCTCAAGTCGAGGTAGACGACATCCACTGCTCTCCTGTCATCTACCCAGCTGCTGATGCCATCACAGAAGCCTATGGGCTTGGTCAAGCACAATTTGCCCTTGGTAAATCCATGCTGACTATTCCTGAAGACCTTCCTCTTCTCCAATTGCTTGGAGACAGCATCTAGAACAAGCTGTTCCAGCACCTTTCTGTGCTCCTTTATACCACAAAAACCAGGAAATAAGAAGAGATTGCCACATTAGGCGCACATTTCAAGGAGGCTCCAGACAAGTGGAGACAGTGGCAAGGCAAAGCAGGTCCAAATTTCCCACAGACTGTTAGCTATGGGGATGATAAATCATGCCCCCCAAATTGCTTGCACTAGAACACCCAATCTGAAATAGTAGAAGCTGCAGAAATAGGAGTTTATCACAACCCAGAAGTCCTTTAGATCGTGCATTCCCTGCAGTGCTGACACTGGAGGATCAGAATCACTTGAGAAAAGAACCGGGCCTGCTAAGCTCCTTCCCACCCTCCCAAGGAAAAGCAAACCAACCGCACCGCTGCCAGCACAACCCCGCAGCAGACAGCAGGGAACACAAACAGCTACCCGGTGCTCACCTTCACTCCCAGCCTAACTACGAGTCCACATGAGGACTCAACGGTAAATCCGTACAAAACACAGGTGAGTGCGCACAGGACTGCACAGTGCAAGGATGGAGTTGCACACGCGGCTGTGTGTGTGTGTATGTGTGTGTGTGCACAGGCCTGCACGAGCGTGTGCGAGCACATCCCCCTATCGTCCACCCTATAGGCTCATATCCCCCTGTATCAGAGAATCATAGAATGGCCTGGGTTGAAAAGGACCACAGTGATCATCTAATTTCAACACCCCTGCTAGCTGCAGGGATGCCAACCACCAGACCAGGCTGCCCAGAGCCACATCCAGCCTGGCCCTGAATGCCTCCAGGGATGGGGCATACACAACCTCCTTGGGCAACCTGCTCCAATGTGTCACCACCCTCTGAGTGAAAAACATCCTCCTCATACCCAACCTATACCTCCCCTGTCTCAGTTTAAAACCATTCCCCCTTGTCCTATCACTATGCACCCTCATCAACAGCCAGTCCCCCTCCTCTTTAGACGCTCCTTTCAAGTATTGAAAGGCCACAATGAGGTCTCCCTGCAGCCTTCTCTTCTCCAGGCTGAACAAGCCCACATCCCTCAACCTTTCCTCAGAGGAGAGCTGCTCCAGCCCTCTCATCATCGTAGTGGCCCTCCTCTGGACCCACCCCAACAGCTCCACATCCTTCCTGTGCTGGGAGCCCCAGGCCTGGATGCAGCACTGCAAATAGGGCCTCACAAGAGCTGAGTAGAAGGGGACAATCACCTCCCTCTCCCTGCTGGCCACCCCTTTTTCAGTGCAGCCCAGAACACACGTATCTTTTTCATGGATATATGTATATCCATATATATCTCCAAACCTACGCCCCCCCACAAACTACTATAGCTCCATATTCCTTCCACAGCCCCCAGCAGCCCCAGATCGCCCTATGGCCCCCACAACCCTCTATATCTCCCCATACACCATCCCTTAAAGCCCCATATCTGCCCATATCCTCCAACAACTCCCCACAATCCCCACACACCCTCATAGCCCCCTATAGCCCCTTATCCTCCTATGCCCCACCATAGCCCCATATTCCCCCTATAGTCCCCCCCTCAGCCCCTTATAGGCCTTTACAGCCCCTGCACAGCTCCCTACACTCTTATATGACTATCTGTAGTCCCCCCACAGCTCCCTACTTCCCTCTATCCCCCAGTGGCCCCCCACATCCCCCTATGGCCCCTGTAGAAACAACAAAACTAGAGCGGTGCCATTAGAAAGAGATCATTGAAAACAAATGCAAAACACACACCTGCCTAGGCTCACAGGGAAAACTCCAAGAGAAGCAATCTCCAGAAACAGATCCTTCCGCAGTGGCAGTCAGCCCGTAAATGGGGTCTAAGAGAGTGCTGTCCTCAGCACTCGCTCCAGTTGTGCCGCAGTTTCGTTCGCGCGGCTGCCCGGACTGCTCAGGCCGCCGCAGCGGTCCCGGACGGGGCGGCCCGGGCTGCGGGAGCTGCGCTCTGTGAGGAGCCGCACCTCCAACAGCCGGCACCCAACGGCCGCTCCCGCGCACTGCGGCTCAGCCAATCGAAGCCGGCGGAGAGGCCGCTGACCAATGGGAGGCCGGGGGAGGGGCAGCGCGGACGCTAATCAATGAGACGTCGCCGGAGGGTCAGATACCCTGACCGATGAGCTCCTCCTGCCGCAGGGTGATGATGGCAGGGCAAGAGATGAGCTGCAGGGCCAGCTCGTAGGAGGGAGCCAGGAATGGACACGGAGGGAGGACAGAGGTGTTAGGGAGCAGCCAAGGCAACCAAGAGCATCAAAAGGCCCTGAAAAGCATCACAAAGCCACAGCCAGGAACACTGGGGTTATAATGAGCAGCATCATGGATGCTAGAGATTATCTGCAACCATAAAAACAGTAGCAGAGCTCTCGCTGCAGGCATCCCAAAGCCAGGCAAAGTGGGAACAAACCCAGAGCACTGACGCACGCTCCCTGCAGCCAGAACGTAGAAACACAGCCAAACACGAGCGGGGCTCGGGCCCAACGCCCTCCCTGCTGTACGCCCTCCCACA
Organism: Alectoris magna; assembly: GCA_030625065.1. NCBI lineage: Eukaryota > Metazoa > Chordata > Aves > Galliformes > Phasianidae > Alectoris > Alectoris magna. Next base: position 20,557,972 of record CM060569.1, read on the forward strand.
TCCCCACGTGCTGCACCCACACCGGCTGCCCCAGCCCCGCAGCCCTCCTGCAGGCAGCGCAGCCCCAGGCACCGGGCTCGGCCCCTGCCCCGACGAGCTGCTGCACGGGACTCAGCCCCCGCTGGATCCGGAGCCAGAGCCAGACCGAAGATGCAATGACCACTCACAAAGAGTTGGTTTCCCTCCTTCGCAACCAGCTCCTTTGCTGCACACAGCCTGGCAATCCTCTCTTTCATCACCGGCAGCGCTGCTTGCTGGCAGGCAGGCAGGCAGGCAGGCAGGCAGGCAGCAGAAGGCAGTGCCTTGTGGCATGCTGTACCAAGTCCACCGTTCACCTGCAGCCCTCCGCTGCCCGCTCCTCCTCCCCACTCCCAGCGCCGCTCTTCTCACCATCCCACCCACCATCGAGGGGAGGCTGACGCGCAGGCCACGGCTGCCCGCGTGCAGCTGGGCTTCCCAGGGCAAACAGCAACACACAGTGCATCAGAAGCCTGAAAAGGCCCTCAGGGAAGAGAGGCGAGCTCAAGGGGCTGAGCGCAGGGACACCTTTCTTCCTCCCGCGCTGCTTCCTCTCCTTTGGTTTCTCTCAGCCCTGGGAGAGCAAAGGCATGCTCACAGTCTGTCGCGAGCACTTCCAGTTGGGCTGAAAGGCCACCAGTCGGGAACACCAACACGGAAACGGCAGCTGCATTTCCAGGGGGGGACGTGAAGCCGACCGCTTCATCGCCCTGCAATTGCCAGCCCGAGCCAGGCACCTTTGGACCAGCTACTGAAAGAGGCAGCACCAGTTTTAGAAAGGTTGTTTCGCTTTTATTTTAAACAAAGATGTGCTCAATGCAACCACAATACATTTCAACAGAAAATTCCATAGCTGGGATACTGGTAATGACTAAAGACACACTAAGAATCAATATGTTGGAACCGGTATCGAGCTGAAGGACCCCGAAGGAATGCAGCGTCTCCAGCTCTCGCCATGCACCAAGCCCTGCAGAGCTGAAGCCCTCTCGGCTTGTAACGCATCGGAAGCCCTTCCCGTCCAGCTTCCTTAGTTCCTCTCCGTTGTGCACGAAAGGGAACGCACGGCCATAGCTGAAAACCGGACCATACGGCCCGCTGCCTTTGGTGCCACCTCCGAGGAAGCACTGCAGGCGATTCTGCTGTCCTCTGTGGCTTCTCGCCCAAGCCCTCAGCGTGGCTTTTGGCTTTCCTGCTTGGCTTTTGTCCTCAGCCGAGCAGCACTCGCCTTGCTTGGGTTTCTTCGCCGACTCCCAAGTCGCAGTAGGACTCAGAACCCTCCGAGTCCTACAAGAGGCAATTCGGAAACGCTCAGGGAACTTCCTAACAACTGGCTGACAGCTCGCTTTGGGAGCTCAGGTCACCCGCCCGGGCAGCTTTGGCTGCCAGAACTGCAACCCGCCTTCCTGACACTCGGGCACACTGGCAACTCCGCCTCTGTCTCGTTCCCCAAAATCCCATGCAAACCAGAGTCTCAAGTCCTTTCCTGCAAGGTGGCCCGTGCACGGGCGGGTGGACCCTCCGCCTGGCAGCTCATAGGGCGCAGCAGCAGCTGCAGGATAAGACGAGCTGGCCCCTCGAGGCTTCCGGCGTGCCATCAGGAACAGCTCGCACGCGCAAGGAAGGACAGAACCAACTGCGGCACTCTCAGCAGTGCCGGGGCACGCTGCCGTAGGCAACAGCTACCAACGGTTCCCTCCCAGCCTGTTGCCCGTGCCTTTCTCTCAGCCTGCGAGAGCACCACTTACTGCCTGACGGGACTTGGGACCTGGCAGGATAACGCCTGACACACGGAAGCTGCAGAACGGCTCCGTACAAGAGTCCGTGGCGCAGCACATTCTCCGCCAGCGTGGGCTCAGGGATCTCAGGTGGCGAGAAATGCCGTTCAGCGGCCATAGCGCAGACAGCCTGCTGCTCTACTGCTCTCACGGAGGCTGCTTGCTGCGAGAGGGGAAAAAAGAGGCGCTATTTCTCTCACGCACGCTGCTGGCACAGGCTGACTTAGCCAGCTGTTCCGAAGATATCCTTGGCCTACTGACCCAAGAACAAAGAAGGACACAAAACTTGCGGCTGCATCGTCTTTGACCGCCTGCCGAGGAAAAGAGTCCTCACGCTCGAGCACTGCTCCACTTGCAGGCGAGGGGAAGAGGAGCTGAAAAGGACAGGCGGACAGAAAAGAAGGGAACAGCTTAAGAGGCGAGAATAAACTTCTCCCCGAGGCAGATCCCACATTCGTGACGACTGTTTCAGGAATGCTAATAATTCCTCATCCTAGCCTTAGCAAGATTCAAATTCGCCACCTACCTCTTCACGTTCCTCGGGTACGCAGAGAGGGCCGTGCTGTTGCCGTGCCGTACAACACCAGCCACTGAAACAAAGCACGCAGAGAGCGGATCAGTTGCAGACAGTGCCACGAGCGGTGCTTCAACAACGCTGCGTTAGCGCACGCTTACAGTAAGGCACGCCTACCTCGCAGTGGCCACACGGGAACTCTGGGACGCAGCCACGGGCTGCTCTCCTGAGTCCCAACTCCGTTTCTCAGCCACTCGCGCTCTGCTCCTCGGGATTCTGCAACGGAAAAGTCACAAGACGGAAATTCAGTTCATCGCAGATGTCATCAAACCTCCGCTCTCAGGGCAGTCGCACTCATTGCTCGGGATGATCAGTCAGGTGTGCGCTTACCCAAGGAGCAGCGGTCACTTCCACTTGAGGGTAGCAACCAATGCCTACCTCTACAATAAGAACACTAACCTATCCCTAACTCTAAGTAAGAACAGTAACCTATGCCTAACTCTACAGTACGAACGCTAACCTATGCCTAACTAACTCTAAAGAACAAACAGTAACCTACGCCTAACGCTAAAACTAACACTAACACTAACACGAACAACAAAACCCAGAACAAGGACCTAACTCCTACAGGGGGAAGACGGAGCTGCGGGCCCGCAGAACCTGGCTCAAAAGAGGCCTGAAGGAGGAGCAGATGTTAAATGACGCCACCCAGCTAACGCCGGGGGCGGGGGCCGCGCAGCGGGTAAGGAGCCCAGCGCCTGGACCAGCGATGGTGGGGCTGTGATGGTGCCGATGCGGGGCCTGGCACGGTGGTGTGGTGCCAGGCCAGCTGTGCCGCAGGCGGATCCACCTCCATGGGCTCAGCGTCATCTGGAGGCGGATCCACCTCCATGGGCTCATCTGGAGGCGGATCCACCTCCATCGGCTCCACATGGTTGCTCACAGCGCTGGTCCGGGCGCGATGGAACCAGGCTCTCTTCTTCATCCTCCGCTTGATGGTCATGGCGGGCCCCCTCCTCCTCTTCGGTTCTGGGGCCCCCAGCTCCTTCTTCCCATTTAAAACTACGCTACCCTCCGCTCTCACTCTCTTCGTGCTGGACATGGCTGCCACCTGCCCAGCACTCTCAGAGGCGAGTGCGCCGGGTGGGGCAGCAGCGACCAAGGTGACAGCTGTGACATGGGGAAGATTCCAAAATGGCACCCGTGATGCTGGGAACCTGGGCGCTCTGCATAGGATGAGCAGGGGGGCTGGAGGACAGGGCACGGCACGGGAGCTAGAAGGCGCTCCCTGGGCCCTGTGGGCAGCCCTTGTCTCCGGCGAGCAAGAGGGCACGGACGAGCCGGCCCCGAGAAAACGGCCCTCAGCCTCCTTCACCCTCTCCCTCCTTCCACAAGGGAATCCCCCTTTGGGGCTGGGGCACGCAGCACGCAGCGGCACGCTGAGGGATCTCCTGACGTCAGCGGAGTTGTCAACAAGTGCACCTGACTACGCCTGCCTCCTGGCACACAGAAGCCCCGGCTTCCATGTCAGCATCCAGAGCCTCCTCCTGCGGGTCACATCTGGGGACTCAAACATCACCCACAATGAATACGGCCAACTGACTTCTCAACAAAAGTTTCAGAGTCTCCGAGCAAACTCCATCTTTACCAACCTCCAGCCATGCCCACTCCCCCAGTCAAACACGGCACCACGGCGTGCGGATCCATCCCTCGCCTGGGCTTTGCTTGCCACGCATTCCAACGGGGGGACTCCTCGTTCACACACCTGAAACAACAACGCACAAAAACACATCACAAAACGGAACGGAGACGGACGCGATGAACACACAAAACGCCCTCCTCGCATCCCGCAAGTCACCCTTCCTTTTCCCACTTCGCTTCTGCTTCGGGCACCACCAAGCCCAGCCACGACACAGCACCCACAGCTCCCACCTAGGCTCTGGCAGCCACCGCCGCCACTTTCACCACCCGCCTCTGCCGCAAGCTCACACGTGGCACAGCACACCGCCCTGGCATCCCGCACCAACGCCTTCTGCTCCTTCTGCTCACATCACTGCAGCTCAACTAAACCCACAACAAACGGCCCCGCTCAAAAAAGCCTCCCAAACCTGCTCACTTCACAGCTTCTACCTTAGGCAAACCAGCTGGCTGCAGCTCAGCGTGACCAGGACCAAAGCACACCGGGCAGTCACGGCCTGGCACCCGGCACACCGCCCGCTGCACTGCCCTGAAGCCAGCATCCCCAGCCTGTATTCACGGCTTGACACTCGCACGCCCTCCCCTGACAGCAACCTGCCCCCTGTGCCCCGCAGCTCTCGCTGCCACCGCACGTGACGCCTCTGCCCACACGCCTCGCTCTCCCTCTGGGACACGCCAGCACCACGAGGCCAAACAACACCTGCACTGCACAGCACACGCCGACTCCATTTCTTAACCGGGCCTTGCCGCAAGACGCCTTTTACAGACAGACACACAGACAGCTACTGGCAAGCAAACGGACGTCTTCCTGCTGCACAGCCCAGCCCAGCCCAGCCCAGCCCAGCCGGAGCCGCACCACACAATCCGGCCCGGGGGCGGCTCAGGCTCTGCCTCCAGGCTTTTGCGGCTGCCTGGGTGACACCGCAGCAAGACGACGCCGTCGCCATCCTTGCTGCACGGTCCGGCCCCGCCATCCACAGCCTCGCCTCGTCGCGCTCCGGCCCGGAAGAAAAAGTCCACGCGGCGACGCCAAAAGCCAAACTCGACATCCGGACGTGGCCCCGCGCTTCCCCGCCGCCATCTCCGAGGCCCGCCACGACGCCAACGACACGCGACGAGAGCAGGCGAGACGCCAGCTTCCCCTCCACGTCCAAACGAAGAGCCGCAGCACCAGCGCACAGCACCACAGCTCCCAGCGCACGGCGCGGCACGGGGCTGCCACCGCCCTTCCCAAGGCAGCAGCAGCGCCGCCCGGGAGCCGCCCCGCTCGCCCCGGGCCGCGCTCCGGCACCCACAGCCCTCGCCAGGCCACGCAGCCCGCCTGCCAGCCGGGACCTGCCTCTGGGTGCCGCCAGCACCACCAGCTCCTCCCCCGACAGCCCCTCGATGCCCCCGCTCCGAGGCCCGACCCCGTTCGCAGCACACAGCCCGCTCCTCCCGGCCCCGCTCACCGCCCTCGCGCCGCCGCGCCGCCACGCCGCCATGCCGCCGCCGTGCAGCGCCGCCCCGGAAGTGCTCGCGGCCGCCCCGGAAGTGCTCGCCGCCGCCACGAAGTCCCGGCCCCAGCAACCGCCTGCCTCCGGCGTCCCCTTGCTAAGGGCGGCCCGGGGGCGGCCCGGGGCCTGCCTATGGGCGGGTCCGCTGCCGGATTCCTCTCGGATGGCGCCGGCGGCATGGGACTTTTCTTCTCCTTTCCTTTCCCTTTCCCTTCCTTTCCCTTCCTTTCCTTTCCTTTCATTTTCCTTTCTTCTTTCATTTCATTTCTTTTCCTGTCTTCTCTTCCCTTCCCTTCCCTTTCCTCTTCCTTCCCTTCTTTTACTTTACTCCCTTCCCTTCCCTCTTCCTTTCCTCTTCCTTTCCCTTCCCCTTTTACTTTCATTTCTTTTCTTACATCCTTCCCCTCTATCCCACTCCACTCCCCTCCCCTCCCCTCCCCTCCCTTCCCTTCCCTTCCCTTCCCTTCCCTTCCCTTCCCTTCCCTTCCCTTCCCTTCCCTTTCTGTCCGCACTCAGTATGCAGATCTCAAACGGAGATGGCTGGAGAAAATCATTTACGCAGGGAATAAATGGCTTGTGCTGTGTTTCACTGCTCTGTGCTCTCGAAAGACTCTGATCTGTTTTGCCCTTTCCTAACCCCGAAGTAGCAGGATGGCCCGGCTGGCTTTGCTGCAGAGCCTTATCATCCGAGAGTCTGAAGACTCGGGGGAAAAGCTCAGCAGCTACGCAGCTGCCAAGGGAAGGTTTCGTGCCCTGGCCTGCACACAGCCCGGCTCTCCCCGCTCTGCGCTCGTGGCATCCCCTGCTGCCCCTGTGCTGCGCCAAACACGAGCGGGGCTCGGGCCCAACGCCCTCCCTGCTGTACGCCCTCCCACATCCCCACGTGCTGCACCCACACCGGCTGCCCCAGCCCCGCAGCCCTCCTGCAGGCAGCGCAGCCCCAGGCACCGGGCTCGGCCCCTGCCCCGACGAGCTGCTGCACGGGACTCAGCCCCCGCTGGATCCGGAGCCAGAGCCAGACCGAAGATGCAATGACCACTCACAAAGAGTTGGTTTCCCTCCTTCGCAACCAGCTCCTTTGCTGCACACAGCCTGGCAATCCTCTCTTTCATCACCGGCAGCGCTGCTTGCTGGCAGGCAGGCAGGCAGGCAGGCAGGCAGGCAGGCAGGCAGCAGAAGGCAGTGCCTTGTGGCATGCTGTACCAAGTCCACCGTTCACCTGCAGCCCTCCGCTGCCCGCTCCTCCTCCCCACTCCCAGCGCCGCTCTTCTCACCATCCCACCCACCATCGAGGGGAGGCTGACGCGCAGGCCACGGCTGCCCGCGTGCAGCTGGGCTTCCCAGGGCAAACAGCAACACACAGTGCATCAGAAGCCTGAAAAGGCCCTCAGGGAAGAGAGGCGAGCTCAAGGGGCTGAGCGCAGGGACACCTTTCTTCCTCCCGCGCTGCTTCCTCTCCTTTGGTTTCTCTCAGCCCTGGGAGAGCAAAGGCATGCTCACAGTCTGTCGCGAGCACTTCCAGTTGGGCTGAAAGGCCACCAGTCGGGAACACCAACACGGAAACGGCAGCTGCATTTCCAGGGGGGGACGTGAAGCCGACCGCTTCATCGCCCTGCAATTGCCAGCCCGAGCCAGGCACCTTTGGACCAGCTACTGAAAGAGGCAGCACCAGTTTTAGAAAGGTTGTTTCGCTTTTATTTTAAACAAAGATGTGCTCAATGCAACCACAATACATTTCAACAGAAAATTCCATAGCTGGGATACTGGTAATGACTAAAGACACACTAAGAATCAATATGTTGGAACCGGTATCGAGCTGAAGGACCCCGAAGGAATGCAGCGTCTCCAGCTCTCGCCATGCACCAAGCCCTGCAGAGCTGAAGCCCTCTCGGCTTGTAACGCATCGGAAGCCCTTCCCGTCCAGCTTCCTTAGTTCCTCTCCGTTGTGCACGAAAGGGAACGCACGGCCATAGCTGAAAACCGGACCATACGGCCCGCTGCCTTTGGTGCCACCTCCGAGGAAGCACTGCAGGCGATTCTGCTGTCCTCTGTGGCTTCTCGCCCAAGCCCTCAGCGTGGCTTTTGGCTTTCCTGCTTGGCTTTTGTCCTCAGCCGAGCAGCACTCGCCTTGCTTGGGTTTCTTCGCCGACTCCCAAGTCGCAGTAGGACTCAGAACCCTCCGAGTCCTACAAGAGGCAATTCGGAAACGCTCAGGGAACTTCCTAACAACTGGCTGACAGCTCGCTTTGGGAGCTCAGGTCACCCGCCCGGGCAGCTTTGGCTGCCAGAACTGCAACCCGCCTTCCTGACACTCGGGCACACTGGCAACTCCGCCTCTGTCTCGTTCCCCAAAATCCCATGCAAACCAGAGTCTCAAGTCCTTTCCTGCAAGGTGGCCCGTGCACGGGCGGGTGGACCCTCCGCCTGGCAGCTCATAGGGCGCAGCAGCAGCTGCAGGATAAGACGAGCTGGCCCCTCGAGGCTTCCGGCGTGCCATCAGGAACAGCTCGCACGCGCAAGGAAGGACAGAACCAACTGCGGCACTCTCAGCAGTGCCGGGGCACGCTGCCGTAGGCAACAGCTACCAACGGTTCCCTCCCAGCCTGTTGCCCGTGCCTTTCTCTCAGCCTGCGAGAGCACCACTTACTGCCTGACGGGACTTGGGACCTGGCAGGATAACGCCTGACACACGGAAGCTGCAGAACGGCTCCGTACAAGAGTCCGTGGCGCAGCACATTCTCCGCCAGCGTGGGCTCAGGGATCTCAGGTGGCGAGAAATGCCGTTCAGCGGCCATAGCGCAGACAGCCTGCTGCTCTACTGCTCTCACGGAGGCTGCTTGCTGCGAGAGGGGAAAAAAGAGGCGCTATTTCTCTCACGCACGCTGCTGGCACAGGCTGACTTAGCCAGCTGTTCCGAAGATATCCTTGGCCTACTGACCCAAGAACAAAGAAGGACACAAAACTTGCGGCTGCATCGTCTTTGACCGCCTGCCGAGGAAAAGAGTCCTCACGCTCGAGCACTGCTCCACTTGCAGGCGAGGGGAAGAGGAGCTGAAAAGGACAGGCGGACAGAAAAGAAGGGAACAGCTTAAGAGGCGAGAATAAACTTCTCCCCGAGGCAGATCCCACATTCGTGACGACTGTTTCAGGAATGCTAATAATTCCTCATCCTAGCCTTAGCAAGATTCAAATTCGCCACCTACCTCTTCACGTTCCTCGGGTACGCAGAGAGGGCCGTGCTGTTGCCGTGCCGTACAACACCAGCCACTGAAACAAAGCACGCAGAGAGCGGATCAGTTGCAGACAGTGCCACGAGCGGTGCTTCAACAACGCTGCGTTAGCGCACGCTTACAGTAAGGCACGCCTACCTCGCAGTGGCCACACGGGAACTCTGGGACGCAGCCACGGGCTGCTCTCCTGAGTCCCAACTCCGTTTCTCAGCCACTCGCGCTCTGCTCCTCGGGATTCTGCAACGGAAAAGTCACAAGACGGAAATTCAGTTCATCGCAGATGTCATCAAACCTCCGCTCTCAGGGCAGTCGCACTCATTGCTCGGGATGATCAGTCAGGTGTGCGCTTACCCAAGGAGCAGCGGTCACTTCCACTTGAGGGTAGCAACCAATGCCTACCTCTACAATAAGAACACTAACCTATCCCTAACTCTAAGTAAGAACAGTAACCTATGCCTAACTCTACAGTACGAACGCTAACCTATGCCTAACTAACTCTAAAGAACAAACAGTAACCTACGCCTAACGCTAAAACTAACACTAACACTAACACGAACAACAAAACCCAGAACAAGGACCTAACTCCTACAGGGGGAAGACGGAGCTGCGGGCCCGCAGAACCTGGCTCAAAAGAGGCCTGAAGGAGGAGCAGATGTTAAATGACGCCACCCAGCTAACGCCGGGGGCGGGGGCCGCGCAGCGGGTAAGGAGCCCAGCGCCTGGACCAGCGATGGTGGGGCTGTGATGGTGCCGATGCGGGGCCTGGCACGGTGGTGTGGTGCCAGGCCAGCTGTGCCGCAGGCGGATCCACCTCCATGGGCTCAGCGTCATCTGGAGGCGGATCCACCTCCATGGGCTCATCTGGAGGCGGATCCACCTCCATCGGCTCCACATGGTTGCTCACAGCGCTGGTCCGGGCGCGATGGAACCAGGCTCTCTTCTTCATCCTCCGCTTGATGGTCATGGCGGGCCCCCTCCTCCTCTTCGGTTCTGGGGCCCCCAGCTCCTTCTTCCCATTTAAAACTACGCTACCCTCCGCTCTCACTCTCTTCGTGCTGGACATGGCTGCCACCTGCCCAGCACTCTCAGAGGCGAGTGCGCCGGGTGGGGCAGCAGCGACCAAGGTGACAGCTGTGACATGGGGAAGATTCCAAAATGGCACCCGTGATGCTGGGAACCTGGGCGCTCTGCATAGGATGAGCAGGGGGGCTGGAGGACAGGGCACGGCACGGGAGCTAGAAGGCGCTCCCTGGGCCCTGTGGGCAGCCCTTGTCTCCGGCGAGCAAGAGGGCACGGACGAGCCGGCCCCGAGAAAACGGCCCTCAGCCTCCTTCACCCTCTCCCTCCTTCCACAAGGGAATCCCCCTTTGGGGCTGGGGCACGCAGCACGCAGCGGCACGCTGAGGGATCTCCTGACGTCAGCGGAGTTGTCAACAAGTGCACCTGACTACGCCTGCCTCCTGGCACACAGAAGCCCCGGCTTCCATGTCAGCATCCAGAGCCTCCTCCTGCGGGTCACATCTGGGGACTCAAACATCACCCACAATGAATACGGCCAACTGACTTCTCAACAAAAGTTTCAGAGTCTCCGAGCAAACTCCATCTTTACCAACCTCCAGCCATGCCCACTCCCCCAGTCAAACACGGCACCACGGCGTGCGGATCCATCCCTCGCCTGGGCTTTGCTTGCCACGCATTCCAACGGGGGGACTCCTCGTTCACACACCTGAAACAACAACGCACAAAAACACATCACAAAACGGAACGGAGACGGACGCGATGAACACACAAAACGCCCTCCTCGCATCCCGCAAGTCACCCTTCCTTTTCCCACTTCGCTTCTGCTTCGGGCACCACCAAGCCCAGCCACGACACAGCACCCACAGCTCCCACCTAGGCTCTGGCAGCCACCGCCGCCACTTTCACCACCCGCCTCTGCCGCAAGCTCACACGTGGCACAGCACACCGCCCTGGCATCCCGCACCAACGCCTTCTGCTCCTTCTGCTCACATCACTGCAGCTCAACTAAACCCACAACAAACGGCCCCGCTCAAAAAAGCCTCCCAAACCTGCTCACTTCACAGCTTCTACCTTAGGCAAACCAGCTGGCTGCAGCTCAGCGTGACCAGGACCAAAGCACACCGGGCAGTCACGGCCTGGCACCCGGCACACCGCCCGCTGCACTGCCCTGAAGCCAGCATCCCCAGCCTGTATTCACGGCTTGACACTCGCACGCCCTCCCCTGACAGCAACCTGCCCCCTGTGCCCCGCAGCTCTCGCTGCCACCGCACGTGACGCCTCTGCCCACACGCCTCGCTCTCCCTCTGGGACACGCCAGCACCACGAGGCCAAACAACACCTGCACTGCACAGCACACGCCGACTCCATTTCTTAACCGGGCCTTGCCGCAAGACGCCTTTTACAGACAGACACACAGACAGCTACTGGCAAGCAAACGGACGTCTTCCTGCTGCACAGCCCAGCCCAGCCCAGCCCAGCCCAGCCGGAGCCGCACCACACAATCCGGCCCGGGGGCGGCTCAGGCTCTGCCTCCAGGCTTTTGCGGCTGCCTGGGTGACACCGCAGCAAGACGACGCCGTCGCCATCCTTGCTGCACGGTCCGGCCCCGCCATCCACAGCCTCGCCTCGTCGCGCTCCGGCCCGGAAGAAAAAGTCCACGCGGCGACGCCAAAAGCCAAACTCGACATCCGGACGTGGCCCCGCGCTTCCCCGCCGCCATCTCCGAGGCCCGCCACGACGCCAACGACACGCGACGAGAGCAGGCGAGACGCCAGCTTCCCCTCCACGTCCAAACGAAGAGCCGCAGCACCAGCGCACAGCACCACAGCTCCCAGCGCACGGCGCGGCACGGGGCTGCCACCGCCCTTCCCAAGGCAGCAGCAGCGCCGCCCGGGAGCCGCCCCGCTCGCCCCGGGCCGCGCTCCGGCACCCACAGCCCTCGCCAGGCCACGCAGCCCGCCTGCCAGCCGGGACCTGCCTCTGGGTGCCGCCAGCACCACCAGCTCCTCCCCCGACAGCCCCTCGATGCCCCCGCTCCGAGGCCCGACCCCGTTCGCAGCACACAGCCCGCTCCTCCCGGCCCCGCTCACCGCCCTCGCGCCGCCGCGCCGCCACGCCGCCATGCCGCCGCCGTGCAGCGCCGCCCCGGAAGTGCTCGCGGCCGCCCCGGAAGTGCTCGCCGCCGCCACGAAGTCCCGGCCCCAGCAACCGCCTGCCTCCGGCGTCCCCTTGCTAAGGGCGGCCCGGGGGCGGCCCGGGGCCTGCCTATGGGCGGGTCCGCTGCCGGATTCCTCTCGGATGGCGCCGGCGGCATGGGACTTTTCTTCTCCTTTCCTTTCCCTTTCCCTTCCTTTCCCTTCCTTTCCTTTCCTTTCATTTTCCTTTCTTCTTTCATTTCATTTCTTTTCCTGTCTTCTCTTCCCTTCCCTTCCCTTTCCTCTTCCTTCCCTTCTTTTACTTTACTCCCTTCCCTTCCCTCTTCCTTTCCTCTTCCTTTCCCTTCCCCTTTTACTTTCATTTCTTTTCTTACATCCTTCCCCTCTATCCCACTCCACTCCCCTCCCCTCCCCTCCCCTCCCTTCCCTTCCCTTCCCTTCCCTTCCCTTCCCTTCCCTTCCCTTCCCTTCCCTTTCTGTCCGCACTCAGTATGCAGATCTCAAACGGAGATGGCTGGAGAAAATCATTTACGCAGGGAATAAATGGCTTGTGCTGTGTTTCACTGCTCTGTGCTCTCGAAAGACTCTGATCTGTTTTGCCCTTTCCTAACCCCGAAGTAGCAGGATGGCCCGGCTGGCTTTGCTGCAGAGCCTTATCATCCGAGAGTCTGAAGACTCGGGGGAAAAGCTCAGCAGCTACGCAGCTGCCAAGGGAAGGTTTCGTGCCCTGGCCTGCACACAGCCCGGCTCTCCCCGCTCTGCGCTCGTGGCATCCCCTGCTGCCCCTGTGCTGCGCCAAACACGAGCGGGGCTCGGGCCCAACGCCCTCCCTGCTGTACGCCCTCCCACATCCCCACGTGCTGCACCCACACCGGCTGCCCCAGCCCCGCAGCCCTCCTGCAGGCAGCGCAGCCCCAGGCACCGGGCTCGGCCCCTGCCCCGACGAGCTGCTGCACGGGACTCAGCCCCCGCTGGATCCGGAGCCAGAGCCAGACCGAAGATGCAATGACCACTCACAAAGAGTTGGTTTCCCTCCTTCGCAACCAGCTCCTTTGCTGCACACAGCCTGGCAATCCTCTCTTTCATCACCGGCAGCGCTGCTTGCTGGCAGGCAGGCAGGCAGGCAGGCAGGCAGGCAGGCAGGCAGCAGAAGGCAGTGCCTTGTGGCATGCTGTACCAAGTCCACCGTTCACCTGCAGCCCTCCGCTGCCCGCTCCTCCTCCCCACTCCCAGCGCCGCTCTTCTCACCATCCCACCCACCATCGAGGGGAGGCTGACGCGCAGGCCACGGCTGCCCGCGTGCAGCTGGGCTTCCCAGGGCAAACAGCAACACACAGTGCATCAGAAGCCTGAAAAGGCCCTCAGGGAAGAGAGGCGAGCTCAAGGGGCTGAGCGCAGGGACACCTTTCTTCCTCCCGCGCTGCTTCCTCTCCTTTGGTTTCTCTCAGCCCTGGGAGAGCAAAGGCATGCTCACAGTCTGTCGCGAGCACTTCCAGTTGGGCTGAAAGGCCACCAGTCGGGAACACCAACACGGAAACGGCAGCTGCATTTCCAGGGGGGGACGTGAAGCCGACCGCTTCATCGCCCTGCAATTGCCAGCCCGAGCCAGGCACCTTTGGACCAGCTACTGAAAGAGGCAGCACCAGTTTTAGAAAGGTTGTTTCGCTTTTATTTTAAACAAAGATGTGCTCAATGCAACCACAATACATTTCAACAGAAAATTCCATAGCTGGGATACTGGTAATGACTAAAGACACACTAAGAATCAATATGTTGGAACCGGTATCGAGCTGAAGGACCCCGAAGGAATGCAGCGTCTCCAGCTCTCGCCATGCACCAAGCCCTGCAGAGCTGAAGCCCTCTCGGCTTGTAACGCATCGGAAGCCCTTCCCGTCCAGCTTCCTTAGTTCCTCTCCGTTGTGCACGAAAGGGAACGCACGGCCATAGCTGAAAACCGGACCATACGGCCCGCTGCCTTTGGTGCCACCTCCGAGGAAGCACTGCAGGCGATTCTGCTGTCCTCTGTGGCTTCTCGCCCAAGCCCTCAGCGTGGCTTTTGGCTTTCCTGCTTGGCTTTTGTCCTCAGCTGAGCAGCACTCGCCTTGCTTGGGTTTCTTCGCCGACTCCCAAGTCGCAGTAGGACTCAGAACCCTCCGAGTCCTACAAGAGGCAATTCGGAAACGCTCAGGGAACTTCCTAACAACTGGCTGACAGCTCGCTTTGGGAGCTCAGGTCACCCGCCCGGGCAGCTTTGGCTGCCAGAACTGCAACCCGCCTTCCTGACACTCGGGCACACTGGCAACTCCGCCTCTGTCTCGTTCCCCAAAATCCCATGCAAACCAGAGTCTCAAGTCCTTTCCTGCAAGGTGGCCCGTGCACGGGCGGGTGGACCCTCCGCCTGGCAGCTCATAGGGCGCAGCAGCAGCTGCAGGATAAGACGAGCTGGCCCCTCGAGGCTTCCGGCGTGCCATCAGGAACAGCTCGCACGCGCAAGGAAGGACAGAACCAACTGCGGCACTCTCAGCAGTGCTGGGGCACGCTGCCGTAGGCAACAGCTACCAACGGTTCCCTCCCAGCCTGTTGCCCGTGCCTTTCTCTCAGCCTGCGAGAGCACCACTTACTGCCTGACGGGACTTGGGACCTGGCAGGATAACGCCTGACACACGGAAGCTGCAGAACGGCTCCGTACAAGAGTCCGTGGCGCAGCACATTCTCCGCCAGCGTGGGCTCAGGGATCTCAGGTGGCGAGAAATGCCGTTCAGCGGCCATAGCGCAGACAGCCTGCTGCTCTACTGCTCTCACGGAGGCTGCTTGCTGCGAGAGGGGAAAAAAGAGGCGCTATTTCTCTCACGCACGCTGCTGGCACAGGCTGACTTAGCCAGCTGTTCCGAAGATATCCTTGGCCTACTGACCCAAGAACAAAGAAGGACACGAAACTTGCGGCTGCGTCGTCTTTGACCGCCTGCCGAGGAAAAGAGTCCTCACGCTCGAGCACTGCTCCACTTGCAGGCGAGGGGAAGAGGAGCTGAAAAGGACAGGCGGACAGAAAAGAAGGGAACAGCTTAAGAGGCGAGAATAAACTTCTCCCCGAGGCAGATCCCACATTCGTGACGACTGTTTCAGGAATGCTAATAATTCCTAATCCTAGCCTTAGCAAGATTCAAATTCGCCACCTACCTCTTCACGTTCCTCGGGTACGCAGAGAGGGCCGTGCTGTTGCCGTGCCGTACAACACCAGCCACTGAAACAAAGCACGCAGAGAGCGGATCAGTTGCAGACAGTGCCACGAGCGGTGCTTCAACAACGCTGCGTTAGCGCACGCTTACAGTAAGGCACGCCTACCTCGCAGTGGCCACACGGGAACTCTGGGACGCAGCCACGGGCTGCTCTCCTGAGTCCCAACTCCGTTTCTCAGCCACTCGCGCTCTGCTCCTCGGGATTCTGCAACGGAAAAGTCACAAGACGGAAATTCAGTTCATCGCAGATGTCATCAAACCTCCGCTCTCAGGGCAGTCGCACTCATTGCTCGGGATGATCAGTCAGGTGTGCGCTTACCCAAGGAGCAGCGGTCACTTCCACTTGAGGGTAGCAACCAATGCCTACCTCTACAATAAGAACACTAACCTATCCCTAACTCTAAGTAAGAACAGTAACCTATGCCTAACTCTACAGTAAGAACGCTAACCTATGCCTAACTAACTCTAAAGAACAAACAGTAACCTACGCCTAACGCTAAAACTAACACTAACACTAACACGAACAACAAAACCCAGAACAAGGACCTAACTCCTACAGGGGGAAGACGGAGCTGCGGGCCCGCAGAACCTGGCTCAAAAGAGGCCTGAAGGAGGAGCAGATGTTAAATGACGCCACCCAGCTAACGCCGGGGGCGGGGGCCGCGCAGCGGGTAAGGAGCCCAGCGCCTGGACCAGCGATGGTGGGGCTGTGATGGTGCCGATGCGGGGCCTGGCACGGTGGTGTGGTGCCAGGCCAGCTGTGCCGCAGGCGGATCCACCTCCATGGGCTCAGCGTCATCTGGAGGCGGATCCACCTCCATGGGCTCATCTGGAGGCGGATCCACCTCCATCGGCTCCACATGGTTGCTCACAGCGCTGGTCCGGGCGCGATGGAACCGGGCTCTCTTCTTCATCCTCCGCTTGATGGTCATGGCGGGCCCCCTCCTCCTCTTCGGTTCTGGGGCCCCCAGCTCCTTCTTCCCATTTAAAACTACGCTACCCTCCGCTCTCACTCTCTTCGTGCTGGACATGGCTGCCACCTGCCCAGCACTCTCAGAGGCGAGTGCGCCGGGTGGGGCAGCAGCGACCAAGGTGACAGCTGTGACATGGGGAAGATTCCAAAATGGCACCCGTGATGCTGGGAACCTGGGCGTTCTGCATAGGATGAGCAGGGGGGCTGGAGGACAGGGCACGGCACGGGAGCTAGAAGGCGCTCCCTGGGCCCTGTGGGCAGCCCTTGTTTCCGGCGAGCAAGAGGGCACGGACGAGCCGGCCCCGAGAAAACGGCCCTCAGCCTCCTTCACCCTCTCCCTCCTTCCACAAGGGAATCCCCCTTTGGGGCTGGGGCACGCAGCACGCAGCGGCACGCTGAGGGATCTCCTGACGTCAGCGGAGTTGTCAACAAGTGCACCTGACTACGCCTGCCTCCTGGCACACAGAAGCCCCGGCTTCCATGTCAGCATCCAGAGCCTCCTCCTGCGGGTCACATCTGGGGACTCAAACATCACCCACAATGAATACGGCCAACTGACTTCTCAACAAAAGTTTCAGAGTCTCCGAGCAAACTCCATCTTTACCAACCTCCAGCCATGCCCACTCCCCCAGTCAAACACGGCACCACGGCGTGCGGATCCATCCCTCGCCTGGGCTTTGCTTGCCACGCATTCCAACGGGGGGACTCCTCGTTCACACACCTGAAACAACAACGCACAAAAACACATCACAAAACGGAACGGAGACGGACGCGATGAACACACAAAACGCCCTCCTCGCATCCCGCAAGTCACCCTTCCTTTTCCCACTTCGCTTCTGCTTCGGGCACCACCAAGCCCAGCCACGACACAGCACCCACAGCTCCCACCTAGGCTCTGGCAGCCACCGCCGCCACTTTCACCACCCGCCTCTGCCGCAAGCTCACACGTGGCACAGCACACCGCCCTGGCATCCCGCACCAACGCCTTCTGCTCCTTCTGCTCACATCACTGCAGCTCAACTAAACCCACAACAAACGGCCCCGCTCAAAAAAGCCTCCCAAACCTGCTCACTTCACAGCTTCTACCTTAGGCAAACCAGCTGGCTGCAGCTCAGCGTGACCAGGACCAAAGCACACCGGGCAGTCACGGCCTGGCACCCGGCACACCGCCCGCTGCACTGCCCTGAAGCCAGCATCCCCAGCCTGTATTCACGGCTTGACACTCGCACGCCCTCCCCTGACAGCAACCTGCCCCCTGTGCCCCGCAGCTCTCGCTGCCACCGCACGTGACGCCTCTGCCCACACGCCTCGCTCTCCCTCTGGGACACGCCAGCACCACGAGGCCAAACAACACCTGCACTGCACAGCACACGCCGACTCCATTTCTTAACCGGGCCTTGCCGCAAGACGCCTTTTACAGACAGACACACAGACAGCTACTGGCAAGCAAACGGACGTCTTCCTGCTGCACAGCCCAGCCCAGCCCAGCCCAGCCCAGCCGGAGCCGCACCACACAATCCGGCCCGGGGGCGGCTCAGGCTCTGCCTCCAGGCTTTTGCGGCTGCCTGGGTGACACCGCAGCAAGACGACGCCGTCGCCATCCTTGCTGCACGGTCCGGCCCCGCCATCCACAGCCTCGCCTCGTCGCGCTCCGGCCCGGAAGAAAAAGTCCACGCGGCGACGCCAAAAGCCAAACTCGACATCCGGACGTGGCCCCGCGCTTCCCCGCCGCCATCTCCGAGGCCCGCCACGACGCCAACGACACGCGACGAGAGCAGGCGAGACGCCAGCTTCCCCTCCACGTCCAAACGAAGAGCCGCAGCACCAGCGCACAGCACCACAGCTCCCAGCGCACGGCGCGGCACGGGGCTGCCACCGCCCTTCCCAAGGCAGCAGCGGCGCCGCCCGGGAGCCGCCCCGCTCGCCCCGGGCCGCGCTCCGGCACCCACAGCCCTCGCCAGGCCACGCAGCCCGCCTGCCAGCCGGGACCTGCCTCTGGGTGCCGCCAGCACCACCAGCTCCTCCCCCGACAGCCCCTCGATGCCCCCGCTCCGAGGCCCGACCCCGTTCGCAGCACACAGCCCGCTCCTCCCGGCCCCGCTCACCGCCCTCGCGCCGCCGCGCCGCCACGCCGCCATGCCGCCGCCGTGCAGCGCCGCCCCGGAAGTGCTCGCCGCCGCCCCGGAAGTGCTCGCCGCCGCCACGAAGTCCCGGCCCCAGCAACCGCCTGCCTCCGGCGTCCCCTTGCTAAGGGCGGCCCGGGGGCGGCCCGGGGCCTGCCTATGGGCGGGTCCGCTGCCGGATTCCTCTCGGATGGCGCCGGCGGCATGGGACTTTTCTTCTCCTTTCCTTTCCCTTTCCCTTCCTTTCCTTTCCTTTCCTTTCATTTTCCTTTCTTCTTTCATTTCATTTCTTTTCCTGTCTTCTCTTCCCTTCCCTTTCCTCTTCCTTCCCTTCTTTTACTTTACTCCCTTCCCTTCCCTTTCCTCTTCCTTTCCTCTTCCTTTCCCTTCCCCTTTTACTTTCATTTCTTTTCTTACATCCTTCCCCTCTATCCCCCTCTGCTCCACTCCCCTCCCTTCCCTTCCCTTCCCTTCCCTTTCTGTCCGCACTCAGTATGCAGATCTCAAACGGAGATGGCCGGAGAAAATCATTTACGCAGGGAATAAATGGCTTGTGCTGTGTTTCACTGCTCTGTGCTCTCGAAAGACTCTGATCTGTTTTGCCCTTTCCTAACCCCGAAGTAGCAGGATGGCCCGGCTGGCTTTGCTGCAGAGCCTTATCATCCGAGAGTCTGAAGACTCGGGGGAAAAGCTCAGCAGCTACGCAGCTGCCAAGGGAAGGTTTCGTGCCCTGGCCTGCACACAGCCCGGCTCTCCCCGCTCTGCGCTCGTGGCATCCCCTGCTGCCCCTGTGCTGCGCCAAACACGAGCGGGGCTCGGGCCCAACGCCCTCCCTGCTGTACGCCCTCCCACATCCCCACGTGCTGCACCCACACCGGCTGCCCCAGCCCCGCAGCCCTCCTGCAGGCAGCGCAGCCCCAGGCACCGGGCTCGGCCCCTGCCCCGACGAGCTGCTGCACGGGACTCAGCCCCCGCTGGATCCGGAGCCAGAGCCAGACCGAAGATGCAATGACCACTCACAAAGAGTTGGTTTCCCTCCTTCGCAACCAGCTCCTTTGCTGCACACAGCCTGGCAATCCTCTCTTTCATCACCGGCAGCGCTGCTTGCTGGCAGGCAGGCAGGCAGGCAGGCAGGCAGGCAGGCAGGCAGGCAGGCAGCAGAAGGCAGTGCCTTGTGGCATGCTGTACCAAGTCCACCGTTCACCTGCAGCCCTCCGCTGCCCGCTCCTCCTCCCCACTCCCAGCGCCGCTCTTCTCACCATCCCACCCACCATCGAGGGGAGGCTGACGCGCAGGCCACGGCTGCCCGCGTGCAGCTGGGCTTCCCAGGGCAAACAGCAACACACAGTGCATCAGAAGCCTGAAAAGGCCCTCAGGGAAGAGAGGCGAGCTCAAGGGGCTGAGCGCAGGGACACCTTTCTTCCTCCCGCGCTGCTTCCTCTCCTTTGGTTTCTCTCAGCCCTGGGAGAGCAAAGGCATGCTCACAGTCTGTCGCGAGCACTTCCAGTTGGGCTGAAAGGCCACCAGTCGGGAACACCAACACGGAAACGGCAGCTGCATTTCCAGGGGGGGACGTGAAGCCGACCGCTTCATCGCCCTGCAATTGCCAGCCCGAGCCAGGCACCTTTGGACCAGCTACTGAAAGAGGCAGCACCAGTTTTAGAAAGGTTGTTTCGCTTTTATTTTAAACAAAGATGTGCTCAATGCAACCACAATACATTTCAACAGAAAATTCCATAGCTGGGATACTGGTAATGACTAAAGACACACTAAGAATCAATATGTTGGAACCGGTATCGAGCTGAAGGACCCCGAAGGAATGCAGCGTCTCCAGCTCTCGCCATGCACCAAGCCCTGCAGAGCTGAAGCCCTCTCGGCTTGTAACGCATCGGAAGCCCTTCCCGTCCAGCTTCCTTAGTTCCTCTCCGTTGTGCACGAAAGGGAACGCACGGCCATAGCTGAAAACCGGACCATACGGCCCGCTGCCTTTGGTGCCACCTCCGAGGAAGCACTGCAGGCGATTCTGCTGTCCTCTGTGGCTTCTCGCCCAAGCCCTCAGCGTGGCTTTTGGCTTTCCTGCTTGGCTTTTGTCCTCAGCTGAGCAGCACTCGCCTTGCTTGGGTTTCTTCGCCGACTCCCAAGTCGCAGTAGGACTCAGAACCCTCCGAGTCCTACAAGAGGCAATTCGGAAACGCTCAGGGAACTTCCTAACAACTGGCTGACAGCTCGCTTTGGGAGCTCAGGTCACCCGCCCGGGCAGCTTTGGCTGCCAGAACTGCAACCCGCCTTCCTGACACTCGGGCACACTGGCAACTCTGCCTCTGTCTCGTTCCCCAAAATCCCATGCAAACCAGAGTCTCAAGTCCTTTCCTGCAAGGTGGCCCGTGCACGGGCGGGTGGACCCTCCGCCTGGCAGCTCATAGGGCGCAGCAGCAGCTGCAGGATAAGACGAGCTGGCCCCTCGAGGCTTCCGGCGTGCCATCAGGAACAGCTCGCACGCGCAAGGAAGGACAGAACCAACTGCGGCACTCTCAGCAGTGCTGGGGCACGCTGCCGTAGGCAACAGCTACCAACGGTTCCCTCCCAGCCTGTTGCCCGTGCCTTTCTCTCAGCCTGCGAGAGCACCACTTACTGCCTGACGGGACTTGGGACCTGGCAGGATAACGCCTGACACACGGAAGCTGCAGAACGGCTCCGTACAAGAGTCCGTGGCGCAGCACATTCTCCGCCAGCGTGGGCTCAGGGATCTCAGGTGGCGAGAAATGCCGTTCAGCGGCCATAGCGCAGACAGCCTGCTGCTCTACTGCTCTCACGGAGGCTGCTTGCTGCGAGAGGGGAAAAAAGAGGCGCTATTTCTCTCACGCACGCTGCTGGCACAGGCTGACTTAGCCAGCTGTTCCGAAGATATCCTTGGCCTACTGACCCAAGAACAAAGAAGGACACGAAACTTGCGGCTGCGTCGTCTTTGACCGCCTGCCGAGGAAAAGAGTCCTCACGCTCGAGCACTGCTCCACTTGCAGGCGAGGGGAAGAGGAGCTGAAAAGGACAGGCGGACAGAAAAGAAGGGAACAGCTTAAGAGGCGAGAATAAACTTCTCCCCGAGGCAGATCCCACATTCGTGACGACTGTTTCAGGAATGCTAATAATTCCTAATCCTAGCCTTAGCAAGATTCAAATTCGCCACCTACCTCTTCACGTTCCTCGGGTACGCAGAGAGGGCCGTGCTGTTGCCGTGCCGTACAACACCAGCCACTGAAACAAAGCACGCAGAGAGCGGATCAGTTGCAGACAGTGCCACGAGCGGTGCTTCAACAACGCTGCGTTAGCGCACGCTTACAGTAAGGCACGCCTACCTCGCAGTGGCCACACGGGAACTCTGGGACGCAGCCACGGGCTGCTCTCCTGAGTCCCAACTCCGTTTCTCAGCCACTCGCGCTCTGCTCCTCGGGATTCTGCAACGGAAAAGTCACAAGACGGAAATTCAGTTCATCGCAGATGTCATCAAACCTCCGCTCTCAGGGCAGTCGCACTCATTGCTCGGGATGATCAGTCAGGTGTGCGCTTACCCAAGGAGCAGCGGTCACTTCCACTTGAGGGTAGCAACCAATGCCTACCTCTACAATAAGAACACTAACCTATCCCTAACTCTAAGTAAGAACAGTAACCTATGCCTAACTCTACAGTAAGAACGCTAACCTATGCCTAACTAACTCTAAAGAACAAACAGTAACCTACGCCTAACGCTAAAACTAACACTAACACTAACACGAACAACAAAACCCAGAACAAGGACCTAACTCCTACAGGGGGAAGACGGAGCTGCGGGCCCGCAGAACCTGGCTCAAAAGAGGCCTGAAGGAGGAGCAGATGTTAAATGACGCCACCCAGCTAACGCCGGGGGCGGGGGCCGCGCAGCGGGTAAGGAGCCCAGCGCCTGGACCAGCGATGGTGGGGCTGTGATGGTGCCGATGCGGGGCCTGGCACGGTGGTGTGGTGCCAGGCCAGCTGTGCCGCAGGCGGATCCACCTCCATGGGCTCAGCGTCATCTGGAGGCGGATCCACCTCCATGGGCTCATCTGGAGGCGGATCCACCTCCATCGGCTCCACATGGTTGCTCACAGCGCTGGTCCGGGCGCGATGGAACCGGGCTCTCTTCTTCATCCTCTGCTTGATGGTCATGGCGGGCCCCCTCCTCCTCTTCGGTTCTGGGGCCCCCAGCTCCTTCTTCCCATTTAAAACTACGCTACCCTCCGCTCTCACTCTCTTCGTGCTGGACATGGCTGCCACCTGCCCAGCACTCTCAGAGGCGAGTGCGCCGGGTGGGGCAGCAGCGACCAAGGTGACAGCTGTGACATGGGGAAGATTCCAAAATGGCACCCGTGATGCTGGGAACCTGGGCGTTCTGCATAGGATGAGCAGGGGGGCTGGAGGACAGGGCACGGCACGGGAGCTAGAAGGCGCTCCCTGGGCCCTGTGGGCAGCCCTTGTCTCCGGCGAGCAAGAGGGCACGGACGAGCCGGCCCCGAGAAAACGGCCCTCAGCCTCCTTCACCCTCTCCCTCCTTCCACAAGGGAATCCCCCTTTGGGGCTGGGGCACGCAGCACGCAGCGGCACGCTGAGGGATCTCCTGACGTCAGCGGAGTTGTCAACAAGTGCACCTGACTACGCCTGCCTCCTGGCACACAGAAGCCCCGGCTTCCATGTCAGCATCCAGAGCCTCCTCCTGCGGGTCACATCTGGGGACTCAAACATCACCCACAATGAATACGGCCAACTGACTTCTCAACAAAAGTTTCAGAGTCTCCGAGCAAACTCCATCTTTACCAACCTCCAGCCATGCCCACTCCCCCAGTCAAACACGGCACCACGGCGTGCGGATCCATCCCTCGCCTGGGCTTTGCTTGCCACGCATTCCAACGGGGGGACTCCTCGTTCACACACCTGAAACAACAACGCACAAAAACACATCACAAAACGGAACGGAGACGGACGCGATGAACACACAAAACGCCCTCCTCGCATCCCGCAAGTCACCCTTCCTTTTCCCACTTCGCTTCTGCTTCGGGCACCACCAAGCCCAGCCACGACACAGCACCCACAGCTCCCACCTAGGCTCTGGCAGCCACCGCCGCCACTTTCACCACCCGCCTCTGCCGCAAGCTCACACGTGGCACAGCACACCGCCCTGGCATCCCGCACCAACGCCTTCTGCTCCTTCTGCTCACATCACTGCAGCTCAACTAAACCCACAACAAACGGCCCCGCTCAAAAAAGCCTCCCAAACCTGCTCACTTCACAGCTTCTACCTTAGGCAAACCAGCTGGCTGCAGCTCAGCGTGACCAGGACCAAAGCACACCGGGCAGTCACGGCCTGGCACCCGGCACACCGCCCGCTGCACTGCCCTGAAGCCAGCATCCCCAGCCTGTATTCACGGCTTGACACTCGCACGCCCTCCCCTGACAGCAACCTGCCCCCTGTGCCCCGCAGCTCTCGCTGCCACCGCACGTGACGCCTCTGCCCACACGCCTCGCTCTCCCTCTGGGACACGCCAGCACCACGAGGCCAAACAACACCTGCACTGCACAGCACACGCCGACTCCATTTCTTAACCGGGCCTTGCCGCAAGACGCCTTTTACAGACAGACACACAGACAGCTACTGGCAAGCAAACGGACGTCTTCCTGCTGCACAGCCCAGCCCAGCCCAGCCCAGCCCAGCCGGAGCCGCACCACACAATCCGGCCCGGGGGCGGCTCAGGCTCTGCCTCCAGGCTTTTGCGGCTGCCTGGGTGACACCGCAGCAAGACGACGCCGTCGCCATCCTTGCTGCACGGTCCGGCCCCGCCATCCACAGCCTCGCCTCGTCGCGCTCCGGCCCGGAAGAAAAAGTCCACGCGGCGACGCCAAAAGCCAAACTCGACATCCGGACGTGGCCCCGCGCTTCCCCGCCGCCATCTCCGAGGCCCGCCACGACGCCAACGACACGCGACGAGAGCAGGCGAGACGCCAGCTTCCCCTCCACGTCCAAACGAAGAGCCGCAGCACCAGCGCACAGCACCACAGCTCCCAGCGCACGGCGCGGCACGGGGCTGCCACCGCCCTTCCCAAGGCAGCAGCGGCGCCGCCCGGGAGCCGCCCCGCTCGCCCCGGGCCGCGCTCCGGCACCCACAGCCCTCGCCAGGCCACGCAGCCCGCCTGCCAGCCGGGACCTGCCTCTGGGTGCCGCCAGCACCACCAGCTCCTCCCCCGACAGCCCCTCGATGCCCCCGCTCCGAGGCCCGACCCCGTTCGCAGCACACAGCCCGCTCCTCCCGGCCCCGCTCACCGCCCTCGCGCCGCCGCGCCGCCACGCCGCCATGCCGCCGCCGTGCAGCGCCGCCCCGGAAGTGCTCGCGGCCGCCCCGGAAGTGCTCGCCGCCGCCACGAAGTCCCGGCCCCAGCAACCGCCTGCCTCCGGCGTCCCCTTGCTAAGGGCGGCCCGGGGGCGGCCCGGGGCCTGCCTATGGGCGGGTCCGCTGCCGGATTCCTCTCGGATGGCGCCGGCGGCATGGGACTTTTCTTCTCCTTTCCTTTCCCTTTCCCTTCCTTTCCTTTCCTTTCCTTTCATTTTCCTTTCTTCTTTCATTTCATTTCTTTTCCTGTCTTCTCTTCCCTTCCCTTTCCTCTTCCTTCCCTTCTTTTACTTTACTCCCTTCCCTTCCCTTTCCTCTTCCTTTCCTCTTCCTTTCCCTTCCCCTTTTACTTTCATTTCTTTTCTTACATCCTTCCCCTCTATCCCCCTCTGCTCCACTCCCCTCCCTTCCCTTCCCTTCCCTTCCCTTTCTGTCCGCACTCAGTATGCAGATCTCAAACGGAGATGGCCGGAGAAAATCATTTACGCAGGGAATAAATGGCTTGTGCTGTGTTTCACTGCTCTGTGCTCTCGAAAGACTCTGATCTGTTTTGCCCTTTCCTAACCCCGAAGTAGCAGGATGGCCCGGCTGGCTTTGCTGCAGAGCCTTATCATCCGAGAGTCTGAAGACTCGGGGGAAAAGCTCAGCAGCTACGCAGCTGCCAAGGGAAGGTTTCGTGCCCTGGCCTGCACACAGCCCGGCTCTCCCCGCTCTGCGCTCGTGGCATCCCCTGCTGCCCCTGTGCTGCGCCAAACACGAGCGGGGCTCGGGCCCAACGCCCTCCCTGCTGTACGCCCTCCCACATCCCCACGTGCTGCACCCACACCGGCTGCCCCAGCCCCGCAGCCCTCCTGCAGGCAGCGCAGCCCCAGGCACCGGGCTCGGCCCCTGCCCCGACGAGCTGCTGCACGGGACTCAGCCCCCGCTGGATCCGGAGCCAGAGCCAGACCGAAGATGCAATGACCACTCACAAAGAGTTGGTTTCCCTCCTTCGCAACCAGCTCCTTTGCTGCACACAGCCTGGCAATCCTCTCTTTCATCACC
The DNA here is from genome assembly GCA_030625065.1 of Alectoris magna. Taxonomy (NCBI): domain Eukaryota; kingdom Metazoa; phylum Chordata; class Aves; order Galliformes; family Phasianidae; genus Alectoris; species Alectoris magna. The sequence goes on from CM060569.1 coordinate 20,583,647, forward strand.
GGCAGCGCTGCTTGCTGGCAGGCAGGCAGGCAGGCAGGCAGGCAGGCAGGCAGGCAGGCAGGCAGCAGAAGGCAGTGCCTTGTGGCATGCTGTACCAAGTCCACCGTTCACCTGCAGCCCTCCGCTGCCCGCTCCTCCTCCCCACTCCCAGCGCCGCTCTTCTCACCATCCCACCCACCATCGAGGGGAGGCTGACGCGCAGGCCACGGCTGCCCGCGTGCAGCTGGGCTTCCCAGGGCAAACAGCAACACACAGTGCATCAGAAGCCTGAAAAGGCCCTCAGGGAAGAGAGGCGAGCTCAAGGGGCTGAGCGCAGGGACACCTTTCTTCCTCCCGCGCTGCTTCCTCTCCTTTGGTTTCTCTCAGCCCTGGGAGAGCAAAGGCATGCTCACAGTCTGTCGCGAGCACTTCCAGTTGGGCTGAAAGGCCACCAGTCGGGAACACCAACACGGAAACGGCAGCTGCATTTCCAGGGGGGGACGTGAAGCCGACCGCTTCATCGCCCTGCAATTGCCAGCCCGAGCCAGGCACCTTTGGACCAGCTACTGAAAGAGGCAGCACCAGTTTTAGAAAGGTTGTTTCGCTTTTATTTTAAACAAAGATGTGCTCAATGCAACCACAATACATTTCAACAGAAAATTCCATAGCTGGGATACTGGTAATGACTAAAGACACACTAAGAATCAATATGTTGGAACCGGTATCGAGCTGAAGGACCCCGAAGGAATGCAGCGTCTCCAGCTCTCGCCATGCACCAAGCCCTGCAGAGCTGAAGCCCTCTCGGCTTGTAACGCATCGGAAGCCCTTCCCGTCCAGCTTCCTTAGTTCCTCTCCGTTGTGCACGAAAGGGAACGCACGGCCATAGCTGAAAACCGGACCATACGGCCCGCTGCCTTTGGTGCCACCTCCGAGGAAGCACTGCAGGCGATTCTGCTGTCCTCTGTGGCTTCTCGCCCAAGCCCTCAGCGTGGCTTTTGGCTTTCCTGCTTGGCTTTTGTCCTCAGCTGAGCAGCACTCGCCTTGCTTGGGTTTCTTCGCCGACTCCCAAGTCGCAGTAGGACTCAGAACCCTCCGAGTCCTACAAGAGGCAATTCGGAAACGCTCAGGGAACTTCCTAACAACTGGCTGACAGCTCGCTTTGGGAGCTCAGGTCACCCGCCCGGGCAGCTTTGGCTGCCAGAACTGCAACCCGCCTTCCTGACACTCGGGCACACTGGCAACTCCGCCTCTGTCTCGTTCCCCAAAATCCCATGCAAACCAGAGTCTCAAGTCCTTTCCTGCAAGGTGGCCCGTGCACGGGCGGGTGGACCCTCCGCCTGGCAGCTCATAGGGCGCAGCAGCAGCTGCAGGATAAGACGAGCTGGCCCCTCGAGGCTTCCGGCGTGCCATCAGGAACAGCTCGCACGCGCAAGGAAGGACAGAACCAACTGCGGCACTCTCAGCAGTGCTGGGGCACGCTGCCGTAGGCAACAGCTACCAACGGTTCCCTCCCAGCCTGTTGCCCGTGCCTTTCTCTCAGCCTGCGAGAGCACCACTTACTGCCTGACGGGACTTGGGACCTGGCAGGATAACGCCTGACACACGGAAGCTGCAGAACGGCTCCGTACAAGAGTCCGTGGCGCAGCACATTCTCCGCCAGCGTGGGCTCAGGGATCTCAGGTGGCGAGAAATGCCGTTCAGCGGCCATAGCGCAGACAGCCTGCTGCTCTACTGCTCTCACGGAGGCTGCTTGCTGCGAGAGGGGAAAAAAGAGGCGCTATTTCTCTCACGCACGCTGCTGGCACAGGCTGACTTAGCCAGCTGTTCCGAAGATATCCTTGGCCTACTGACCCAAGAACAAAGAAGGACACGAAACTTGCGGCTGCGTCGTCTTTGACCGCCTGCCGAGGAAAAGAGTCCTCACGCTCGAGCACTGCTCCACTTGCAGGCGAGGGGAAGAGGAGCTGAAAAGGACAGGCGGACAGAAAAGAAGGGAACAGCTTAAGAGGCGAGAATAAACTTCTCCCCGAGGCAGATCCCACATTCGTGACGACTGTTTCAGGAATGCTAATAATTCCTAATCCTAGCCTTAGCAAGATTCAAATTCGCCACCTACCTCTTCACGTTCCTCGGGTACGCAGAGAGGGCCGTGCTGTTGCCGTGCCGTACAACACCAGCCACTGAAACAAAGCACGCAGAGAGCGGATCAGTTGCAGACAGTGCCACGAGCGGTGCTTCAACAACGCTGCGTTAGCGCACGCTTACAGTAAGGCACGCCTACCTCGCAGTGGCCACACGGGAACTCTGGGACGCAGCCACGGGCTGCTCTCCTGAGTCCCAACTCCGTTTCTCAGCCACTCGCGCTCTGCTCCTCGGGATTCTGCAACGGAAAAGTCACAAGACGGAAATTCAGTTCATCGCAGATGTCATCAAACCTCCGCTCTCAGGGCAGTCGCACTCATTGCTCGGGATGATCAGTCAGGTGTGCGCTTACCCAAGGAGCAGCGGTCACTTCCACTTGAGGGTAGCAACCAATGCCTACCTCTACAATAAGAACACTAACCTATCCCTAACTCTAAGTAAGAACAGTAACCTATGCCTAACTCTACAGTAAGAACGCTAACCTATGCCTAACTAACTCTAAAGAACAAACAGTAACCTACGCCTAACGCTAAAACTAACACTAACACTAACACGAACAACAAAACCCAGAACAAGGACCTAACTCCTACAGGGGGAAGACGGAGCTGCGGGCCCGCAGAACCTGGCTCAAAAGAGGCCTGAAGGAGGAGCAGATGTTAAATGACGCCACCCAGCTAACGCCGGGGGCGGGGGCCGCGCAGCGGGTAAGGAGCCCAGCGCCTGGACCAGCGATGGTGGGGCTGTGATGGTGCCGATGCGGGGCCTGGCACGGTGGTGTGGTGCCAGGCCAGCTGTGCCGCAGGCGGATCCACCTCCATGGGCTCAGCGTCATCTGGAGGCGGATCCACCTCCATGGGCTCATCTGGAGGCGGATCCACCTCCATCGGCTCCACATGGTTGCTCACAGCGCTGGTCCGGGCGCGATGGAACCGGGCTCTCTTCTTCATCCTCCGCTTGATGGTCATGGCGGGCCCCCTCCTCCTCTTCGGTTCTGGGGCCCCCAGCTCCTTCTTCCCATTTAAAACTACGCTACCCTCCGCTCTCACTCTCTTCGTGCTGGACATGGCTGCCACCTGCCCAGCACTCTCAGAGGCGAGTGCGCCGGGTGGGGCAGCAGCGACCAAGGTGACAGCTGTGACATGGGGAAGATTCCAAAATGGCACCCGTGATGCTGGGAACCTGGGCGTTCTGCATAGGATGAGCAGGGGGGCTGGAGGACAGGGCACGGCACGGGAGCTAGAAGGCGCTCCCTGGGCCCTGTGGGCAGCCCTTGTTTCCGGCGAGCAAGAGGGCACGGACGAGCCGGCCCCGAGAAAACGGCCCTCAGCCTCCTTCACCCTCTCCCTCCTTCCACAAGGGAATCCCCCTTTGGGGCTGGGGCACGCAGCACGCAGCGGCACGCTGAGGGATCTCCTGACGTCAGCGGAGTTGTCAACAAGTGCACCTGACTACGCCTGCCTCCTGGCACACAGAAGCCCCGGCTTCCATGTCAGCATCCAGAGCCTCCTCCTGCGGGTCACATCTGGGGACTCAAACATCACCCACAATGAATACGGCCAACTGACTTCTCAACAAAAGTTTCAGAGTCTCCGAGCAAACTCCATCTTTACCAACCTCCAGCCATGCCCACTCCCCCAGTCAAACACGGCACCACGGCGTGCGGATCCATCCCTCGCCTGGGCTTTGCTTGCCACGCATTCCAACGGGGGGACTCCTCGTTCACACACCTGAAACAACAACGCACAAAAACACATCACAAAACGGAACGGAGACGGACGCGATGAACACACAAAACGCCCTCCTCGCATCCCGCAAGTCACCCTTCCTTTTCCCACTTCGCTTCTGCTTCGGGCACCACCAAGCCCAGCCACGACACAGCACCCACAGCTCCCACCTAGGCTCTGGCAGCCACCGCCGCCACTTTCACCACCCGCCTCTGCCGCAAGCTCACACGTGGCACAGCACACCGCCCTGGCATCCCGCACCAACGCCTTCTGCTCCTTCTGCTCACATCACTGCAGCTCAACTAAACCCACAACAAACGGCCCCGCTCAAAAAAGCCTCCCAAACCTGCTCACTTCACAGCTTCTACCTTAGGCAAACCAGCTGGCTGCAGCTCAGCGTGACCAGGACCAAAGCACACCGGGCAGTCACGGCCTGGCACCCGGCACACCGCCCGCTGCACTGCCCTGAAGCCAGCATCCCCAGCCTGTATTCACGGCTTGACACTCGCACGCCCTCCCCTGACAGCAACCTGCCCCCTGTGCCCCGCAGCTCTCGCTGCCACCGCACGTGACGCCTCTGCCCACACGCCTCGCTCTCCCTCTGGGACACGCCAGCACCACGAGGCCAAACAACACCTGCACTGCACAGCACACGCCGACTCCATTTCTTAACCGGGCCTTGCCGCAAGACGCCTTTTACAGACAGACACACAGACAGCTACTGGCAAGCAAACGGACGTCTTCCTGCTGCACAGCCCAGCCCAGCCCAGCCCAGCCCAGCCGGAGCCGCACCACACAATCCGGCCCGGGGGCGGCTCAGGCTCTGCCTCCAGGCTTTTGCGGCTGCCTGGGTGACACCGCAGCAAGACGACGCCGTCGCCATCCTTGCTGCACGATCCGGCCCCGCCATCCACAGCCTCGCCTCGTCGCGCTCCGGCCCGGAAGAAAAAGTCCACGCGGCGACGCCAAAAGCCAAACTCGACATCCGGACGTGGCCCCGCGCTTCCCCGCCGCCATCTCCGAGGCCCGCCACGACGCCAACGACACGCGACGAGAGCAGGCGAGACGCCAGCTTCCCCTCCACGTCCAAACGAAGAGCCGCAGCACCAGCGCACAGCACCACAGCTCCCAGCGCACGGCGCGGCACGGGGCTGCCACCGCCCTTCCCAAGGCAGCAGCGGCGCCGCCCGGGAGCCGCCCCGCTCGCCCCGGGCCGCGCTCCGGCACCCACAGCCCTCGCCAGGCCACGCAGCCCGCCTGCCAGCCGGGACCTGCCTCTGGGTGCCGCCAGCACCACCAGCTCCTCCCCCGACAGCCCCTCGATGCCCCCGCTCCGAGGCCCGACCCCGTTCGCAGCACACAGCCCGCTCCTCCCGGCCCCGCTCACCGCCCTCGCGCCGCCGCGCCGCCACGCCGCCATGCCGCCGCCGTGCAGCGCCGCCCCGGAAGTGCTCGCGGCCGCCCCGGAAGTGCTCGCCGCCGCCACGAAGTCCCGGCCCCAGCAACCGCCTGCCTCCGGCGTCCCCTTGCTAAGGGCGGCCCGGGGGCGGCCCGGGGCCTGCCTATGGGCGGGTCCGCTGCCGGATTCCTCTCGGATGGCGCCGGCGGCATGGGACTTTTCTTCTCCTTTCCTTTCCCTTTCCCTTCCTTTCCTTTCCTTTCATTTTCCTTTCTTCTTTCATTTCATTTCTTTTCCTGTCTTCTCTTCCCTTCCCTTTCCTCTTCCTTCCCTTCTTTTACTTTACTCCCTTCCCTTCCCTTTCCTCTTCCTTTCCTCTTCCTTTCCCTTCCCCTTTTACTTTCATTTCTTTTCTTACATCCTTCCCCTCTATCCCCCTCTGCTCCACTCCCCTCCCTTCCCTTCCCTTCCCTTTCTGTCCGCACTCAGTATGCAGATCTCAAACGGAGATGGCCGGAGAAAATCATTTACGCAGGGAATAAATGGCTTGTGCTGTGTTTCACTGCTCTGTGCTCTCGAAAGACTCTGATCTGTTTTGCCCTTTCCTAACCCCGAAGTAGCAGGATGGCCCGGCTGGCTTTGCTGCAGAGCCTTATCATCCGAGAGTCTGAAGACTCGGGGGAAAAGCTCAGCAGCTACGCAGCTGCCAAGGGAAGGTTTCGTGCCCTGGCCTGCACACAGCCCGGCTCTCCCCGCTCTGCGCTCGTGGCATCCCCTGCTGCCCCTGTGCTGCGCCAAACACGAGCGGGGCTCGGGCCCAACGCCCTCCCTGCTGTACGCCCTCCCACATCCCCACGTGCTGCACCCACACCGGCTGCCCCAGCCCCGCAGCCCTCCTGCAGGCAGCGCAGCCCCAGGCACCGGGCTCGGCCCCTGCCCCGACGAGCTGCTGCACGGGACTCAGCCCCCGCTGGATCCGGAGCCAGAGCCAGACCGAAGATGCAATGACCACTCACAAAGAGTTGGTTTCCCTCCTTCGCAACCAGCTCCTTTGCTGCACACAGCCTGGCAATCCTCTCTTTCATCACCGGCAGCGCTGCTTGCTGGCAGGCAGGCAGGCAGGCAGGCAGGCAGGCAGGCAGGCAGCAGAAGGCAGTGCCTTGTGGCATGCTGTACCAAGTCCACCGTTCACCTGCAGCCCTCCGCTGCCCGCTCCTCCTCCCCACTCCCAGCGCCGCTCTTCTCACCATCCCACCCACCATCGAGGGGAGGCTGACGCGCAGGCCACGGCTGCCCGCGTGCAGCTGGGCTTCCCAGGGCAAACAGCAACACACAGTGCATCAGAAGCCTGAAAAGGCCCTCAGGGAAGAGAGGCGAGCTCAAGGGGCTGAGCGCAGGGACACCTTTCTTCCTCCCGCGCTGCTTCCTCTCCTTTGGTTTCTCTCAGCCCTGGGAGAGCAAAGGCATGCTCACAGTCTGTCGCGAGCACTTCCAGTTGGGCTGAAAGGCCACCAGTCGGGAACACCAACACGGAAACGGCAGCTGCATTTCCAGGGGGGGACGTGAAGCCGACCGCTTCATCGCCCTGCAATTGCCAGCCCGAGCCAGGCACCTTTGGACCAGCTACTGAAAGAGGCAGCACCAGTTTTAGAAAGGTTGTTTCGCTTTTATTTTAAACAAAGATGTGCTCAATGCAACCACAATACATTTCAACAGAAAATTCCATAGCTGGGATACTGGTAATGACTAAAGACACACTAAGAATCAATATGTTGGAACCGGTATCGAGCTGAAGGACCCCGAAGGAATGCAGCGTCTCCAGCTCTCGCCATGCACCAAGCCCTGCAGAGCTGAAGCCCTCTCGGCTTGTAACGCATCGGAAGCCCTTCCCGTCCAGCTTCCTTAGTTCCTCTCCGTTGTGCACGAAAGGGAACGCACGGCCATAGCTGAAAACCGGACCATACGGCCCGCTGCCTTTGGTGCCACCTCCGAGGAAGCACTGCAGGCGATTCTGCTGTCCTCTGTGGCTTCTCGCCCAAGCCCTCAGCGTGGCTTTTGGCTTTCCTGCTTGGCTTTTGTCCTCAGCTGAGCAGCACTCGCCTTGCTTGGGTTTCTTCGCCGACTCCCAAGTCGCAGTAGGACTCAGAACCCTCCGAGTCCTACAAGAGGCAATTCGGAAACGCTCAGGGAACTTCCTAACAACTGGCTGACAGCTCGCTTTGGGAGCTCAGGTCACCCGCCCGGGCAGCTTTGGCTGCCAGAACTGCAACCCGCCTTCCTGACACTCGGGCACACTGGCAACTCCGCCTCTGTCTCGTTCCCCAAAATCCCATGCAAACCAGAGTCTCAAGTCCTTTCCTGCAAGGTGGCCCGTGCACGGGCGGGTGGACCCTCCGCCTGGCAGCTCATAGGGCGCAGCAGCAGCTGCAGGATAAGACGAGCTGGCCCCTCGAGGCTTCCGGCGTGCCATCAGGAACAGCTCGCACGCGCAAGGAAGGACAGAACCAACTGCGGCACTCTCAGCAGTGCTGGGGCACGCTGCCGTAGGCAACAGCTACCAACGGTTCCCTCCCAGCCTGTTGCCCGTGCCTTTCTCTCAGCCTGCGAGAGCACCACTTACTGCCTGACGGGACTTGGGACCTGGCAGGATAACGCCTGACACACGGAAGCTGCAGAACGGCTCCGTACAAGAGTCCGTGGCGCAGCACATTCTCCGCCAGCGTGGGCTCAGGGATCTCAGGTGGCGAGAAATGCCGTTCAGCGGCCATAGCGCAGACAGCCTGCTGCTCTACTGCTCTCACGGAGGCTGCTTGCTGCGAGAGGGGAAAAAAGAGGCGCTATTTCTCTCACGCACGCTGCTGGCACAGGCTGACTTAGCCAGCTGTTCCGAAGATATCCTTGGCCTACTGACCCAAGAACAAAGAAGGACACGAAACTTGCGGCTGCGTCGTCTTTGACCGCCTGCCGAGGAAAAGAGTCCTCACGCTCGAGCACTGCTCCACTTGCAGGCGAGGGGAAGAGGAGCTGAAAAGGACAGGCGGACAGAAAAGAAGGGAACAGCTTAAGAGGCGAGAATAAACTTCTCCCCGAGGCAGATCCCACATTCGTGACGACTGTTTCAGGAATGCTAATAATTCCTAATCCTAGCCTTAGCAAGATTCAAATTCGCCACCTACCTCTTCACGTTCCTCGGGTACGCAGAGAGGGCCGTGCTGTTGCCGTGCCGTACAACACCAGCCACTGAAACAAAGCACGCAGAGAGCGGATCAGTTGCAGACAGTGCCACGAGCGGTGCTTCAACAACGCTGCGTTAGCGCACGCTTACAGTAAGGCACGCCTACCTCGCAGTGGCCACACGGGAACTCTGGGACGCAGCCACGGGCTGCTCTCCTGAGTCCCAACTCCGTTTCTCAGCCACTCGCGCTCTGCTCCTCGGGATTCTGCAACGGAAAAGTCACAAGACGGAAATTCAGTTCATCGCAGATGTCATCAAACCTCCGCTCTCAGGGCAGTCGCACTCATTGCTCGGGATGATCAGTCAGGTGTGCGCTTACCCAAGGAGCAGCGGTCACTTCCACTTGAGGGTAGCAACCAATGCCTACCTCTACAATAAGAACACTAACCTATCCCTAACTCTAAGTAAGAACAGTAACCTATGCCTAACTCTACAGTAAGAACGCTAACCTATGCCTAACTAACTCTAAAGAACAAACAGTAACCTACGCCTAACGCTAAAACTAACACTAACACTAACACGAACAACAAAACCCAGAACAAGGACCTAACTCCTACAGGGGGAAGACGGAGCTGCGGGCCCGCAGAACCTGGCTCAAAAGAGGCCTGAAGGAGGAGCAGATGTTAAATGACGCCACCCAGCTAACGCCGGGGGCGGGGGCCGCGCAGCGGGTAAGGAGCCCAGCGCCTGGACCAGCGATGGTGGGGCTGTGATGGTGCCGATGCGGGGCCTGGCACGGTGGTGTGGTGCCAGGCCAGCTGTGCCGCAGGCGGATCCACCTCCATGGGCTCAGCGTCATCTGGAGGCGGATCCACCTCCATGGGCTCATCTGGAGGCGGATCCACCTCCATCGGCTCCACATGGTTGCTCACAGCGCTGGTCCGGGCGCGATGGAACCGGGCTCTCTTCTTCATCCTCCGCTTGATGGTCATGGCGGGCCCCCTCCTCCTCTTCGGTTCTGGGGCCCCCAGCTCCTTCTTCCCATTTAAAACTACGCTACCCTCCGCTCTCACTCTCTTCGTGCTGGACATGGCTGCCACCTGCCCAGCACTCTCAGAGGCGAGTGCGCCGGGTGGGGCAGCAGCGACCAAGGTGACAGCTGTGACATGGGGAAGATTCCAAAATGGCACCCGTGATGCTGGGAACCTGGGCGTTCTGCATAGGATGAGCAGGGGGGCTGGAGGACAGGGCACGGCACGGGAGCTAGAAGGCGCTCCCTGGGCCCTGTGGGCAGCCCTTGTTTCCGGCGAGCAAGAGGGCACGGACGAGCCGGCCCCGAGAAAACGGCCCTCAGCCTCCTTCACCCTCTCCCTCCTTCCACAAGGGAATCCCCCTTTGGGGCTGGGGCACGCAGCACGCAGCGGCACGCTGAGGGATCTCCTGACGTCAGCGGAGTTGTCAACAAGTGCACCTGACTACGCCTGCCTCCTGGCACACAGAAGCCCCGGCTTCCATGTCAGCATCCAGAGCCTCCTCCTGCGGGTCACATCTGGGGACTCAAACATCACCCACAATGAATACGGCCAACTGACTTCTCAACAAAAGTTTCAGAGTCTCCGAGCAAACTCCATCTTTACCAACCTCCAGCCATGCCCACTCCCCCAGTCAAACACGGCACCACGGCGTGCGGATCCATCCCTCGCCTGGGCTTTGCTTGCCACGCATTCCAACGGGGGGACTCCTCGTTCACACACCTGAAACAACAACGCACAAAAACACATCACAAAACGGAACGGAGACGGACGCGATGAACACACAAAACGCCCTCCTCGCATCCCGCAAGTCACCCTTCCTTTTCCCACTTCGCTTCTGCTTCGGGCACCACCAAGCCCAGCCACGACACAGCACCCACAGCTCCCACCTAGGCTCTGGCAGCCACCGCCGCCACTTTCACCACCCGCCTCTGCCGCAAGCTCACACGTGGCACAGCACACCGCCCTGGCATCCCGCACCAACGCCTTCTGCTCCTTCTGCTCACATCACTGCAGCTCAACTAAACCCACAACAAACGGCCCCGCTCAAAAAAGCCTCCCAAACCTGCTCACTTCACAGCTTCTACCTTAGGCAAACCAGCTGGCTGCAGCTCAGCGTGACCAGGACCAAAGCACACCGGGCAGTCACGGCCTGGCACCCGGCACACCGCCCGCTGCACTGCCCTGAAGCCAGCATCCCCAGCCTGTATTCACGGCTTGACACTCGCACGCCCTCCCCTGACAGCAACCTGCCCCCTGTGCCCCGCAGCTCTCGCTGCCACCGCACGTGACGCCTCTGCCCACACGCCTCGCTCTCCCTCTGGGACACGCCAGCACCACGAGGCCAAACAACACCTGCACTGCACAGCACACGCCGACTCCATTTCTTAACCGGGCCTTGCCGCAAGACGCCTTTTACAGACAGACACACAGACAGCTACTGGCAAGCAAACGGACGTCTTCCTGCTGCACAGCCCAGCCCAGCCCAGCCCAGCCCAGCCGGAGCCGCACCACACAATCCGGCCCGGGGGCGGCTCAGGCTCTGCCTCCAGGCTTTTGCGGCTGCCTGGGTGACACCGCAGCAAGACGACGCCGTCGCCATCCTTGCTGCACGATCCGGCCCCGCCATCCACAGCCTCGCCTCGTCGCGCTCCGGCCCGGAAGAAAAAGTCCACGCGGCGACGCCAAAAGCCAAACTCGACATCCGGACGTGGCCCCGCGCTTCCCCGCCGCCATCTCCGAGGCCCGCCACGACGCCAACGACACGCGACGAGAGCAGGCGAGACGCCAGCTTCCCCTCCACGTCCAAACGAAGAGCCGCAGCACCAGCGCACAGCACCACAGCTCCCAGCGCACGGCGCGGCACGGGGCTGCCACCGCCCTTCCCAAGGCAGCAGCGGCGCCGCCCGGGAGCCGCCCCGCTCGCCCCGGGCCGCGCTCCGGCACCCACAGCCCTCGCCAGGCCACGCAGCCCGCCTGCCAGCCGGGACCTGCCTCTGGGTGCCGCCAGCACCACCAGCTCCTCCCCCGACAGCCCCTCGATGCCCCCGCTCCGAGGCCCGACCCCGTTCGCAGCACACAGCCCGCTCCTCCCGGCCCCGCTCACCGCCCTCGCGCCGCCGCGCCGCCGCGCCGCCACGCCGCCATGCCGCCGCCGTGCAGCGCCGCCCCGGAAGTGCTCGCGGCCGCCCCGGAAGTGCTCGCCGCCGCCACGAAGTCCCGGCCCCAGCAACCGCCTGCCTCCGGCGTCCCCTTGCTAAGGGCGGCCCGGGGGCGGCCCGGGGCCTGCCTATGGGCGGGTCCGCTGCCGGATTCCTCTCGGATGGCGCCGGCGGCATGGCACTTTTCTTCTCCTTTCCTTTCCCTTTCCCTTCCTTTCCCTTCCTTTCCTTTCCTTTCATTTTCCTTTCTTCTTTCATTTCATTTCTTTTCCTGTCTTCTCTTCCCTTCCCTTTCCTCTTCCTTCCCTTCTTTTACTTTACTCCCTTCCCTTCCCTTTCCTCTTCCTTTCCTCTTCCTTTCCCTTCCCCTTTTACTTTCATTTCTTTTCTTACATCCTTCCCCTCTATCCCCCTCTGCTCCACTCCCCTCCCTTCCCTTCCCTTCCCTTTCTGTCCGCACTCAGTATGCAGATCTCAAACGGAGATGGCCGGAGAAAATCATTTACGCAGGGAATAAATGGCTTGTGCTGTGTTTCACTGCTCTGTGCTCTCGAAAGACTCTGATCTGTTTTGCCCTTTCCTAACCCCGAAGTAGCAGGATGGCCCGGCTGGCTTTGCTGCAGAGCCTTATCATCCGAGAGTCTGAAGACTCAGGGGAAAAGCTCAGCAGCTACGCAGCTGCCAAGGGAAGGTTTCGTGCCCTGGCCTGCACATAGCCCGGCTCTCCCCGCTCTGCGCTCGTGGCATCCCCTGCTGCCCCTGTGCTGCGCCAAACACGAGCGGGGCTCGGGCCCAACGCCCTCCCTGCTGTACGCCCTCCCACATCCCCACGTGCTGCACCCACACCGGCTGCCCCAGCCCCGCAGCCCTCCTGCAGGCAGCGCAGCCCCAGGCACCGGGCTCGGCCCCTGCCCCGACGAGCTGCTGCACGGGACTCAGCCCCCGCTGGATCCGGAGCCAGAGCCAGACCGAAGATGCAATGACCACTCACAAAGAGTTGGTTTCCCTCCTTCGCAACCAGCTCCTTTGCTGCACACAGCCTGGCAATCCTCTCTTTCATCACCGGCAGCGCTGCTTGCTGGCAGGCAGGCAGGCAGGCAGGCAGGCAGGCAGGCAGGCAGCAGAAGGCAGTGCCTTGTGGCATGCTGTACCAAGTCCACCGTTCACCTGCAGCCCTCCGCTGCCCGCTCCTCCTCCCCACTCCCAGCGCCGCTCTTCTCACCATCCCACCCACCATCGAGGGGAGGCTGACGCGCAGGCCACGGCTGCCCGCGTGCAGCTGGGCTTCCCAGGGCAAACAGCAACACACAGTGCATCAGAAGCCTGAAAAGGCCCTCAGGGAAGAGAGGCGAGCTCAAGGGGCTGAGCGCAGGGACACCTTTCTTCCTCCCGCGCTGCTTCCTCTCCTTTGGTTTCTCTCAGCCCTGGGAGAGCAAAGGCATGCTCACAGTCTGTCGCGAGCACTTCCAGTTGGGCTGAAAGGCCACCAGTCGGGAACACCAACACGGAAACGGCAGCTGCATTTCCAGGGGGGGACGTGAAGCCGACCGCTTCATCGCCCTGCAATTGCCAGCCCGAGCCAGGCACCTTTGGACCAGCTACTGAAAGAGGCAGCACCAGTTTTAGAAAGGTTGTTTCGCTTTTATTTTAAACAAAGATGTGCTCAATGCAACCACAATACATTTCAACAGAAAATTCCATAGCTGGGATACTGGTAATGACTAAAGACACACTAAGAATCAATATGTTGGAACCGGTATCGAGCTGAAGGACCCCGAAGGAATGCAGCGTCTCCAGCTCTCGCCATGCACCAAGCCCTGCAGAGCTGAAGCCCTCTCGGCTTGTAACGCATCGGAAGCCCTTCCCGTCCAGCTTCCTTAGTTCCTCTCCGTTGTGCACGAAAGGGAACGCACGGCCATAGCTGAAAACCGGACCATACGGCCCGCTGCCTTTGGTGCCACCTCCGAGGAAGCACTGCAGGCGATTCTGCTGTCCTCTGTGGCTTCTCGCCCAAGCCCTCAGCGTGGCTTTTGGCTTTCCTGCTTGGCTTTTGTCCTCAGCTGAGCAGCACTCGCCTTGCTTGGGTTTCTTCGCCGACTCCCAAGTCGCAGTAGGACTCAGAACCCTCCGAGTCCTACAAGAGGCAATTCGGAAACGCTCAGGGAACTTCCTAACAACTGGCTGACAGCTCGCTTTGGGAGCTCAGGTCACCCGCCCGGGCAGCTTTGGCTGCCAGAACTGCAACCCGCCTTCCTGACACTCGGGCACACTGGCAACTCCGCCTCTGTCTCGTTCCCCAAAATCCCATGCAAACCAGAGTCTCAAGTCCTTTCCTGCAAGGTGGCCCGTGCACGGGCGGGTGGACCCTCCGCCTGGCAGCTCATAGGGCGCAGCAGCAGCTGCAGGATAAGACGAGCTGGCCCCTCGAGGCTTCCGGCGTGCCATCAGGAACAGCTCGCACGCGCAAGGAAGGACAGAACCAACTGCGGCACTCTCAGCAGTGCTGGGGCACGCTGCCGTAGGCAACAGCTACCAACGGTTCCCTCCCAGCCTGTTGCCCGTGCCTTTCTCTCAGCCTGCGAGAGCACCACTTACTGCCTGACGGGACTTGGGACCTGGCAGGATAACGCCTGACACACGGAAGCTGCAGAACGGCTCCGTACAAGAGTCCGTGGCGCAGCACATTCTCCGCCAGCGTGGGCTCAGGGATCTCAGGTGGCGAGAAATGCCGTTCAGCGGCCATAGCGCAGACAGCCTGCTGCTCTACTGCTCTCACGGAGGCTGCTTGCTGCGAGAGGGGAAAAAAGAGGCGCTATTTCTCTCACGCACGCTGCTGGCACAGGCTGACTTAGCCAGCTGTTCCGAAGATATCCTTGGCCTACTGACCCAAGAACAAAGAAGGACACGAAACTTGCGGCTGCGTCGTCTTTGACCGCCTGCCGAGGAAAAGAGTCCTCACGCTCGAGCACTGCTCCACTTGCAGGCGAGGGGAAGAGGAGCTGAAAAGGACAGGCGGACAGAAAAGAAGGGAACAGCTTAAGAGGCGAGAATAAACTTCTCCCCGAGGCAGATCCCACATTCGTGACGACTGTTTCAGGAATGCTAATAATTCCTAATCCTAGCCTTAGCAAGATTCAAATTCGCCACCTACCTCTTCACGTTCCTCGGGTACGCAGAGAGGGCCGTGCTGTTGCCGTGCCGTACAACACCAGCCACTGAAACAAAGCACGCAGAGAGCGGATCAGTTGCAGACAGTGCCACGAGCGGTGCTTCAACAACGCTGCGTTAGCGCACGCTTACAGTAAGGCACGCCTACCTCGCAGTGGCCACACGGGAACTCTGGGACGCAGCCACGGGCTGCTCTCCTGAGTCCCAACTCCGTTTCTCAGCCACTCGCGCTCTGCTCCTCGGGATTCTGCAACGGAAAAGTCACAAGACGGAAATTCAGTTCATCGCAGATGTCATCAAACCTCCGCTCTCAGGGCAGTCGCACTCATTGCTCGGGATGATCAGTCAGGTGTGCGCTTACCCAAGGAGCAGCGGTCACTTCCACTTGAGGGTAGCAACCAATGCCTACCTCTACAATAAGAACACTAACCTATCCCTAACTCTAAGTAAGAACAGTAACCTATGCCTAACTCTACAGTAAGAACGCTAACCTATGCCTAACTAACTCTAAAGAACAAACAGTAACCTACGCCTAACGCTAAAACTAACACTAACACTAACACGAACAACAAAACCCAGAACAAGGACCTAACTCCTACAGGGGGAAGACGGAGCTGCGGGCCCGCAGAACCTGGCTCAAAAGAGGCCTGAAGGAGGAGCAGATGTTAAATGACGCCACCCAGCTAACGCCGGGGGCGGGGGCCGCGCAGCGGGTAAGGAGCCCAGCGCCTGGACCAGCGATGGTGGGGCTGTGATGGTGCCGATGCGGGGCCTGGCACGGTGGTGTGGTGCCAGGCCAGCTGTGCCGCAGGCGGATCCACCTCCATGGGCTCAGCGTCATCTGGAGGCGGATCCACCTCCATGGGCTCATCTGGAGGCGGATCCACCTCCATCGGCTCCACATGGTTGCTCACAGCGCTGGTCCGGGCGCGATGGAACCGGGCTCTCTTCTTCATCCTCCGCTTGATGGTCATGGCGGGCCCCCTCCTCCTCTTCGGTTCTGGGGCCCCCAGCTCCTTCTTCCCATTTAAAACTACGCTACCCTCCGCTCTCACTCTCTTCGTGCTGGACATGGCTGCCACCTGCCCAGCACTCTCAGAGGCGAGTGCGCCGGGTGGGGCAGCAGCGACCAAGGTGACAGCTGTGACATGGGGAAGATTCCAAAATGGCACCCGTGATGCTGGGAACCTGGGCGTTCTGCATAGGATGAGCAGGGGGGCTGGAGGACAGGGCACGGCACGGGAGCTAGAAGGCGCTCCCTGGGCCCTGTGGGCAGCCCTTGTCTCCGGCGAGCAAGAGGGCACGGACGAGCCGGCCCCGAGAAAACGGCCCTCAGCCTCCTTCACCCTCTCCCTCCTTCCACAAGGGAATCCCCCTTTGGGGCTGGGGCACGCAGCACGCAGCGGCACGCTGAGGGATCTCCTGACGTCAGCGGAGTTGTCAACAAGTGCACCTGACTACGCCTGCCTCCTGGCACACAGAAGCCCCGGCTTCCATGTCAGCATCCAGAGCCTCCTCCTGCGGGTCACATCTGGGGACTCAAACATCACCCACAATGAATACGGCCAACTGACTTCTCAACAAAAGTTTCAGAGTCTCCGAGCAAACTCCATCTTTACCAACCTCCAGCCATGCCCACTCCCCCAGTCAAACACGGCACCACGGCGTGCGGATCCATCCCTCGCCTGGGCTTTGCTTGCCACGCATTCCAACGGGGGGACTCCTCGTTCACACACCTGAAACAACAACGCACAAAAACACATCACAAAACGGAACGGAGACGGACGCGATGAACACACAAAACGCCCTCCTCGCATCCCGCAAGTCACCCTTCCTTTTCCCACTTCGCTTCTGCTTCGGGCACCACCAAGCCCAGCCACGACACAGCACCCACAGCTCCCACCTAGGCTCTGGCAGCCACCGCCGCCACTTTCACCACCCGCCTCTGCCGCAAGCTCACACGTGGCACAGCACACCGCCCTGGCATCCCGCACCAACGCCTTCTGCTCCTTCTGCTCACATCACTGCAGCTCAACTAAACCCACAACAAACGGCCCCGCTCAAAAAAGCCTCCCAAACCTGCTCACTTCACAGCTTCTACCTTAGGCAAACCAGCTGGCTGCAGCTCAGCGTGACCAGGACCAAAGCACACCGGGCAGTCACGGCCTGGCACCCGGCACACCGCCCGCTGCACTGCCCTGAAGCCAGCATCCCCAGCCTGTATTCACGGCTTGACACTCGCACGCCCTCCCCTGACAGCAACCTGCCCCCTGTGCCCCGCAGCTCTCGCTGCCACCGCACGTGACGCCTCTGCCCACACGCCTCGCTCTCCCTCTGGGACACGCCAGCACCACGAGGCCAAACAACACCTGCACTGCACAGCACACGCCGACTCCATTTCTTAACCGGGCCTTGCCGCAAGACGCCTTTTACAGACAGACACACAGACAGCTACTGGCAAGCAAACGGACGTCTTCCTGCTGCACAGCCCAGCCCAGCCCAGCCCAGCCCAGCCGGAGCCGCACCACACAATCCGGCCCGGGGGCGGCTCAGGCTCTGCCTCCAGGCTTTTGCGGCTGCCTGGGTGACACCGCAGCAAGACGACGCCGTCGCCATCCTTGCTGCACGGTCCGGCCCCGCCATCCACAGCCTCGCCTCGTCGCGCTCCGGCCCGGAAGAAAAAGTCCACGCGGCGACGCCAAAAGCCAAACTCGACATCCGGACGTGGCCCCGCGCTTCCCCGCCGCCATCTCCGAGGCCCGCCACGACGCCAACGACACGCGACGAGAGCAGGCGAGACGCCAGCTTCCCCTCCACGTCCAAACGAAGAGCCGCAGCACCAGCGCACAGCACCACAGCTCCCAGCGCACGGCGCGGCACGGGGCTGCCACCGCCCTTCCCAAGGCAGCAGCGGCGCCGCCCGGGAGCCGCCCCGCTCGCCCCGGGCCGCGCTCCGGCACCCACAGCCCTCGCCAGGCCACGCAGCCCGCCTGCCAGCCGGGACCTGCCTCTGGGTGCCGCCAGCACCACCAGCTCCTCCCCCGACAGCCCCTCGATGCCCCCGCTCCGAGGCCCGACCCCGTTCGCAGCACACAGCCCGCTCCTCCCGGCCCCGCTCACCGCCCTCGCGCCGCCGCGCCGCCACGCCGCCATGCCGCCGCCGTGCAGCGCCGCCCCGGAAGTGCTCGCCGCCGCCACGAAGTCCCGGCCCCAGCAACCGCCTGCCTCCGGCGTCCCCTTGCTAAGGGCGGCCCGGGGGCGGCCCGGGGCCTGCCTATGGGCGGGTCCGCTGCCGGATTCCTCTCGGATGGCGCCGGCGGCATGGGACTTTTCTTCTCCTTTCCTTTCCCTTTCCCTTCCTTTCCTTTCCTTTCATTTTCCTTTCTTCTTTCATTTCATTTCTTTTCCTGTCTTCTCTTCCCTTCCCTTTCCTCTTCCTTCCCTTCTTTTACTTTACTCCCTTCCCTTCCCTTTCCTCTTCCTTTCCTCTTCCTTTCCCTTCCCCTTTTACTTTCATTTCTTTTCTTACATCCTTCCCCTCTATCCCCCTCTGCTCCACTCCCCTCCCTTCCCTTCCCTTCCCTTTCTGTCCGCACTCAGTATGCAGATCTCAAACGGAGATGGCCGGAGAAAATCATTTACGCAGGGAATAAATGGCTTGTGCTGTGTTTCACTGCTCTGTGCTCTCGAAAGACTCTGATCTGTTTTGCCCTTTCCTAACCCCGAAGTAGCAGGATGGCCCGGCTGGCTTTGCTGCAGAAGCCTTATCATCCGAGAGTCTGAAGACTCAGGGGAAAAGCTCAGCAGCTACGCAGCTGCCAAGGGAAGG
The DNA here is from genome assembly GCA_030625065.1 of Alectoris magna. Classification (NCBI taxonomy): domain Eukaryota; kingdom Metazoa; phylum Chordata; class Aves; order Galliformes; family Phasianidae; genus Alectoris; species Alectoris magna. Next base: position 20,602,256 of record CM060569.1, read on the forward strand.
TTTCGTGCCCTGGCCTGCACATAGCCCGGCTCTCCCCGCTCTGCGCTCGTGGCATCCCCTGCTGCCCCTGTGCTGCGCCAAACACGAGCGGGGCTCGGGCCCAACGCCCTCCCTGCTGTACGCCCTCCCACATCCCCACGTGCTGCACCCACACCGGCTGCCCCAGCCCCGCAGCCCTCCTGCAGGCAGCGCAGCCCCAGGCACCGGGCTCGGCCCCTGCCCCGACGAGCTGCTGCACGGGACTCAGCCCCCGCTGGATCCGGAGCCAGAGCCAGACCGAAGATGCAATGACCACTCACAAAGAGTTGGTTTCCCTCCTTCGCAACCAGCTCCTTTGCTGCACACAGCCTGGCAATCCTCTCTTTCATCACCGGCAGCGCTGCTTGCTGGCAGGCAGGCAGGCAGGCAGGCAGGCAGGCAGGCAGGCAGCAGAAGGCAGTGCCTTGTGGCATGCTGTACCAAGTCCACCGTTCACCTGCAGCCCTCCGCTGCCCGCTCCTCCTCCCCACTCCCAGCGCCGCTCTTCTCACCATCCCACCCACCATCGAGGGGAGGCTGACGCGCAGGCCACGGCTGCCCGCGTGCAGCTGGGCTTCCCAGGGCAAACAGCAACACACAGTGCATCAGAAGCCTGAAAAGGCCCTCAGGGAAGAGAGGCGAGCTCAAGGGGCTGAGCGCAGGGACACCTTTCTTCCTCCCGCGCTGCTTCCTCTCCTTTGGTTTCTCTCAGCCCTGGGAGAGCAAAGGCATGCTCACAGTCTGTCGCGAGCACTTCCAGTTGGGCTGAAAGGCCACCAGTCGGGAACACCAACACGGAAACGGCAGCTGCATTTCCAGGGGGGGACGTGAAGCCGACCGCTTCATCGCCCTGCAATTGCCAGCCCGAGCCAGGCACCTTTGGACCAGCTACTGAAAGAGGCAGCACCAGTTTTAGAAAGGTTGTTTCGCTTTTATTTTAAACAAAGATGTGCTCAATGCAACCACAATACATTTCAACAGAAAATTCCATAGCTGGGATACTGGTAATGACTAAAGACACACTAAGAATCAATATGTTGGAACCGGTATCGAGCTGAAGGACCCCGAAGGAATGCAGCGTCTCCAGCTCTCGCCATGCACCAAGCCCTGCAGAGCTGAAGCCCTCTCGGCTTGTAACGCATCGGAAGCCCTTCCCGTCCAGCTTCCTTAGTTCCTCTCCGTTGTGCACGAAAGGGAACGCACGGCCATAGCTGAAAACCGGACCATACGGCCCGCTGCCTTTGGTGCCACCTCCGAGGAAGCACTGCAGGCGATTCTGCTGTCCTCTGTGGCTTCTCGCCCAAGCCCTCAGCGTGGCTTTTGGCTTTCCTGCTTGGCTTTTGTCCTCAGCTGAGCAGCACTCGCCTTGCTTGGGTTTCTTCGCCGACTCCCAAGTCGCAGTAGGACTCAGAACCCTCCGAGTCCTACAAGAGGCAATTCGGAAACGCTCAGGGAACTTCCTAACAACTGGCTGACAGCTCGCTTTGGGAGCTCAGGTCACCCGCCCGGGCAGCTTTGGCTGCCAGAACTGCAACCCGCCTTCCTGACACTCGGGCACACTGGCAACTCCGCCTCTGTCTCGTTCCCCAAAATCCCATGCAAACCAGAGTCTCAAGTCCTTTCCTGCAAGGTGGCCCGTGCACGGGCGGGTGGACCCTCCGCCTGGCAGCTCATAGGGCGCAGCAGCAGCTGCAGGATAAGACGAGCTGGCCCCTCGAGGCTTCCGGCGTGCCATCAGGAACAGCTCGCACGCGCAAGGAAGGACAGAACCAACTGCGGCACTCTCAGCAGTGCTGGGGCACGCTGCCGTAGGCAACAGCTACCAACGGTTCCCTCCCAGCCTGTTGCCCGTGCCTTTCTCTCAGCCTGCGAGAGCACCACTTACTGCCTGACGGGACTTGGGACCTGGCAGGATAACGCCTGACACACGGAAGCTGCAGAACGGCTCCGTACAAGAGTCCGTGGCGCAGCACATTCTCCGCCAGCGTGGGCTCAGGGATCTCAGGTGGCGAGAAATGCCGTTCAGCGGCCATAGCGCAGACAGCCTGCTGCTCTACTGCTCTCACGGAGGCTGCTTGCTGCGAGAGGGGAAAAAAGAGGCGCTATTTCTCTCACGCACGCTGCTGGCACAGGCTGACTTAGCCAGCTGTTCCGAAGATATCCTTGGCCTACTGACCCAAGAACAAAGAAGGACACGAAACTTGCGGCTGCGTCGTCTTTGACCGCCTGCCGAGGAAAAGAGTCCTCACGCTCGAGCACTGCTCCACTTGCAGGCGAGGGGAAGAGGAGCTGAAAAGGACAGGCGGACAGAAAAGAAGGGAACAGCTTAAGAGGCGAGAATAAACTTCTCCCCGAGGCAGATCCCACATTCGTGACGACTGTTTCAGGAATGCTAATAATTCCTAATCCTAGCCTTAGCAAGATTCAAATTCGCCACCTACCTCTTCACGTTCCTCGGGTACGCAGAGAGGGCCGTGCTGTTGCCGTGCCGTACAACACCAGCCACTGAAACAAAGCACGCAGAGAGCGGATCAGTTGCAGACAGTGCCACGAGCGGTGCTTCAACAACGCTGCGTTAGCGCACGCTTACAGTAAGGCACGCCTACCTCGCAGTGGCCACACGGGAACTCTGGGACGCAGCCACGGGCTGCTCTCCTGAGTCCCAACTCCGTTTCTCAGCCACTCGCGCTCTGCTCCTCGGGATTCTGCAACGGAAAAGTCACAAGACGGAAATTCAGTTCATCGCAGATGTCATCAAACCTCCGCTCTCAGGGCAGTCGCACTCATTGCTCGGGATGATCAGTCAGGTGTGCGCTTACCCAAGGAGCAGCGGTCACTTCCACTTGAGGGTAGCAACCAATGCCTACCTCTACAATAAGAACACTAACCTATCCCTAACTCTAAGTAAGAACAGTAACCTATGCCTAACTCTACAGTAAGAACGCTAACCTATGCCTAACTAACTCTAAAGAACAAACAGTAACCTACGCCTAACGCTAAAACTAACACTAACACTAACACGAACAACAAAACCCAGAACAAGGACCTAACTCCTACAGGGGGAAGACGGAGCTGCGGGCCCGCAGAACCTGGCTCAAAAGAGGCCTGAAGGAGGAGCAGATGTTAAATGACGCCACCCAGCTAACGCCGGGGGCGGGGGCCGCGCAGCGGGTAAGGAGCCCAGCGCCTGGACCAGCGATGGTGGGGCTGTGATGGTGCCGATGCGGGGCCTGGCACGGTGGTGTGGTGCCAGGCCAGCTGTGCCGCAGGCGGATCCACCTCCATGGGCTCAGCGTCATCTGGAGGCGGATCCACCTCCATGGGCTCATCTGGAGGCGGATCCACCTCCATCGGCTCCACATGGTTGCTCACAGCGCTGGTCCGGGCGCGATGGAACCGGGCTCTCTTCTTCATCCTCCGCTTGATGGTCATGGCGGGCCCCCTCCTCCTCTTCGGTTCTGGGGCCCCCAGCTCCTTCTTCCCATTTAAAACTACGCTACCCTCCGCTCTCACTCTCTTCGTGCTGGACATGGCTGCCACCTGCCCAGCACTCTCAGAGGCGAGTGCGCCGGGTGGGGCAGCAGCGACCAAGGTGACAGCTGTGACATGGGGAAGATTCCAAAATGGCACCCGTGATGCTGGGAACCTGGGCGTTCTGCATAGGATGAGCAGGGGGGCTGGAGGACAGGGCACGGCACGGGAGCTAGAAGGCGCTCCCTGGGCCCTGTGGGCAGCCCTTGTTTCCGGCGAGCAAGAGGGCACGGACGAGCCGGCCCCGAGAAAACGGCCCTCAGCCTCCTTCACCCTCTCCCTCCTTCCACAAGGGAATCCCCCTTTGGGGCTGGGGCACGCAGCACGCAGCGGCACGCTGAGGGATCTCCTGACGTCAGCGGAGTTGTCAACAAGTGCACCTGACTACGCCTGCCTCCTGGCACACAGAAGCCCCGGCTTCCATGTCAGCATCCAGAGCCTCCTCCTGCGGGTCACATCTGGGGACTCAAACATCACCCACAATGAATACGGCCAACTGACTTCTCAACAAAAGTTTCAGAGTCTCCGAGCAAACTCCATCTTTACCAACCTCCAGCCATGCCCACTCCCCCAGTCAAACACGGCACCACGGCGTGCGGATCCATCCCTCGCCTGGGCTTTGCTTGCCACGCATTCCAACGGGGGGACTCCTCGTTCACACACCTGAAACAACAACGCACAAAAACACATCACAAAACGGAACGGAGACGGACGCGATGAACACACAAAACGCCCTCCTCGCATCCCGCAAGTCACCCTTCCTTTTCCCACTTCGCTTCTGCTTCGGGCACCACCAAGCCCAGCCACGACACAGCACCCACAGCTCCCACCTAGGCTCTGGCAGCCACCGCCGCCACTTTCACCACCCGCCTCTGCCGCAAGCTCACACGTGGCACAGCACACCGCCCTGGCATCCCGCACCAACGCCTTCTGCTCCTTCTGCTCACATCACTGCAGCTCAACTAAACCCACAACAAACGGCCCCGCTCAAAAAAGCCTCCCAAACCTGCTCACTTCACAGCTTCTACCTTAGGCAAACCAGCTGGCTGCAGCTCAGCGTGACCAGGACCAAAGCACACCGGGCAGTCACGGCCTGGCACCCGGCACACCGCCCGCTGCACTGCCCTGAAGCCAGCATCCCCAGCCTGTATTCACGGCTTGACACTCGCACGCCCTCCCCTGACAGCAACCTGCCCCCTGTGCCCCGCAGCTCTCGCTGCCACCGCACGTGACGCCTCTGCCCACACGCCTCGCTCTCCCTCTGGGACACGCCAGCACCACGAGGCCAAACAACACCTGCACTGCACAGCACACGCCGACTCCATTTCTTAACCGGGCCTTGCCGCAAGACGCCTTTTACAGACAGACACACAGACAGCTACTGGCAAGCAAACGGACGTCTTCCTGCTGCACAGCCCAGCCCAGCCCAGCCCAGCCCAGCCGGAGCCGCACCACACAATCCGGCCCGGGGGCGGCTCAGGCTCTGCCTCCAGGCTTTTGCGGCTGCCTGGGTGACACCGCAGCAAGACGACGCCGTCGCCATCCTTGCTGCACGATCCGGCCCCGCCATCCACAGCCTCGCCTCGTCGCGCTCCGGCCCGGAAGAAAAAGTCCACGCGGCGACGCCAAAAGCCAAACTCGACATCCGGACGTGGCCCCGCGCTTCCCCGCCGCCATCTCCGAGGCCCGCCACGACGCCAACGACACGCGACGAGAGCAGGCGAGACGCCAGCTTCCCCTCCACGTCCAAACGAAGAGCCGCAGCACCAGCGCACAGCACCACAGCTCCCAGCGCACGGCGCGGCACGGGGCTGCCACCGCCCTTCCCAAGGCAGCAGCGGCGCCGCCCGGGAGCCGCCCCGCTCGCCCCGGGCCGCGCTCCGGCACCCACAGCCCTCGCCAGGCCACGCAGCCCGCCTGCCAGCCGGGACCTGCCTCTGGGTGCCGCCAGCACCACCAGCTCCTCCCCCGACAGCCCCTCGATGCCCCCGCTCCGAGGCCCGACCCCGTTCGCAGCACACAGCCCGCTCCTCCCGGCCCCGCTCACCGCCCTCGCGCCGCCGCGCCGCCACGCCGCCATGCCGCCGCCGTGCAGCGCCGCCCCGGAAGTGCTCGCCGCCGCCACGAAGTCCCGGCCCCAGCAACCGCCTGCCTCCGGCGTCCCCTTGCTAAGGGCGGCCCGGGGGCGGCCCGGGGCCTGCCTATGGGCGGGTCCGCTGCCGGATTCCTCTCGGATGGCGCCGGCGGCATGGGACTTTTCTTCTCCTTTCCTTTCCCTTTCCCTTCCTTTCCTTTCCTTTCATTTTCCTTTCTTCTTTCATTTCATTTCTTTTCCTGTCTTCTCTTCCCTTCCCTTTCCTCTTCCTTCCCTTCTTTTACTTTACTCCCTTCCCTTCCCTTTCCTCTTCCTTTCCTCTTCCTTTCCCTTCCCCTTTTACTTTCATTTCTTTTCTTACATCCTTCCCCTCTATCCCCCTCTGCTCCACTCCCCTCCCTTCCCTTCCCTTCCCTTTCTGTCCGCACTCAGTATGCAGATCTCAAACGGAGATGGCCGGAGAAAATCATTTACGCAGGGAATAAATGGCTTGTGCTGTGTTTCACTGCTCTGTGCTCTCGAAAGACTCTGATCTGTTTTGCCCTTTCCTAACCCCGAAGTAGCAGGATGGCCCGGCTGGCTTTGCTGCAGAGCCTTATCATCCGAGAGTCTGAAGACTCGGGGGAAAAGCTCAGCAGCTACGCAGCTGCCAAGGGAAGGTTTCGTGCCCTGGCCTGCACACAGCCCGGCTCTCCCCGCTCTGCGCTCGTGGCATCCCCTGCTGCCCCTGTGCTGCGCCAAACACGAGCGGGGCTCGGGCCCAACGCCCTCCCTGCTGTACGCCCTCCCACATCCCCACGTGCTGCACCCACACCGGCTGCCCCAGCCCCGCAGCCCTCCTGCAGGCAGCGCAGCCCCAGGCACCGGGCTCGGCCCCTGCCCCGACGAGCTGCTGCACGGGACTCAGCCCCCGCTGGATCCGGAGCCAGAGCCAGACCGAAGATGCAATGACCACTCACAAAGAGTTGGTTTCCCTCCTTCGCAACCAGCTCCTTTGCTGCACACAGCCTGGCAATCCTCTCTTTCATCACCGGCAGCGCTGCTTGCTGGCAGGCAGGCAGGCAGGCAGGCAGGCAGGCAGCAGAAGGCAGTGCCTTGTGGCATGCTGTACCAAGTCCACCGTTCACCTGCAGCCCTCCGCTGCCCGCTCCTCCTCCCCACTCCCAGCGCCGCTCTTCTCACCATCCCACCCACCATCGAGGGGAGGCTGACGCGCAGGCCACGGCTGCCCGCGTGCAGCTGGGCTTCCCAGGGCAAACAGCAACACACAGTGCATCAGAAGCCTGAAAAGGCCCTCAGGGAAGAGAGGCGAGCTCAAGGGGCTGAGCGCAGGGACACCTTTCTTCCTCCCGCGCTGCTTCCTCTCCTTTGGTTTCTCTCAGCCCTGGGAGAGCAAAGGCATGCTCACAGTCTGTCGCGAGCACTTCCAGTTGGGCTGAAAGGCCACCAGTCGGGAACACCAACACGGAAACGGCAGCTGCATTTCCAGGGGGGGACGTGAAGCCGACCGCTTCATCGCCCTGCAATTGCCAGCCCGAGCCAGGCACCTTTGGACCAGCTACTGAAAGAGGCAGCACCAGTTTTAGAAAGGTTGTTTCGCTTTTATTTTAAACAAAGATGTGCTCAATGCAACCACAATACATTTCAACAGAAAATTCCATAGCTGGGATACTGGTAATGACTAAAGACACACTAAGAATCAATATGTTGGAACCGGTATCGAGCTGAAGGACCCCGAAGGAATGCAGCGTCTCCAGCTCTCGCCATGCACCAAGCCCTGCAGAGCTGAAGCCCTCTCGGCTTGTAACGCATCGGAAGCCCTTCCCGTCCAGCTTCCTTAGTTCCTCTCCGTTGTGCACGAAAGGGAACGCACGGCCATAGCTGAAAACCGGACCATACGGCCCGCTGCCTTTGGTGCCACCTCCGAGGAAGCACTGCAGGCGATTCTGCTGTCCTCTGTGGCTTCTCGCCCAAGCCCTCAGCGTGGCTTTTGGCTTTCCTGCTTGGCTTTTGTCCTCAGCTGAGCAGCACTCGCCTTGCTTGGGTTTCTTCGCCGACTCCCAAGTCGCAGTAGGACTCAGAACCCTCCGAGTCCTACAAGAGGCAATTCGGAAACGCTCAGGGAACTTCCTAACAACTGGCTGACAGCTCGCTTTGGGAGCTCAGGTCACCCGCCCGGGCAGCTTTGGCTGCCAGAACTGCAACCCGCCTTCCTGACACTCGGGCACACTGGCAACTCCGCCTCTGTCTCGTTCCCCAAAATCCCATGCAAACCAGAGTCTCAAGTCCTTTCCTGCAAGGTGGCCCGTGCACGGGCGGGTGGACCCTCCGCCTGGCAGCTCATAGGGCGCAGCAGCAGCTGCAGGATAAGACGAGCTGGCCCCTCGAGGCTTCCGGCGTGCCATCAGGAACAGCTCGCACGCGCAAGGAAGGACAGAACCAACTGCGGCACTCTCAGCAGTGCTGGGGCACGCTGCCGTAGGCAACAGCTACCAACGGTTCCCTCCCAGCCTGTTGCCCGTGCCTTTCTCTCAGCCTGCGAGAGCACCACTTACTGCCTGACGGGACTTGGGACCTGGCAGGATAACGCCTGACACACGGAAGCTGCAGAACGGCTCCGTACAAGAGTCCGTGGCGCAGCACATTCTCCGCCAGCGTGGGCTCAGGGATCTCAGGTGGCGAGAAATGCCGTTCAGCGGCCATAGCGCAGACAGCCTGCTGCTCTACTGCTCTCACGGAGGCTGCTTGCTGCGAGAGGGGAAAAAAGAGGCGCTATTTCTCTCACGCACGCTGCTGGCACAGGCTGACTTAGCCAGCTGTTCCGAAGATATCCTTGGCCTACTGACCCAAGAACAAAGAAGGACACGAAACTTGCGGCTGCGTCGTCTTTGACCGCCTGCCGAGGAAAAGAGTCCTCACGCTCGAGCACTGCTCCACTTGCAGGCGAGGGGAAGAGGAGCTGAAAAGGACAGGCGGACAGAAAAGAAGGGAACAGCTTAAGAGGCGAGAATAAACTTCTCCCCGAGGCAGATCCCACATTCGTGACGACTGTTTCAGGAATGCTAATAATTCCTAATCCTAGCCTTAGCAAGATTCAAATTCGCCACCTACCTCTTCACGTTCCTCGGGTACGCAGAGAGGGCCGTGCTGTTGCCGTGCCGTACAACACCAGCCACTGAAACAAAGCACGCAGAGAGCGGATCAGTTGCAGACAGTGCCACGAGCGGTGCTTCAACAACGCTGCGTTAGCGCACGCTTACAGTAAGGCACGCCTACCTCGCAGTGGCCACACGGGAACTCTGGGACGCAGCCACGGGCTGCTCTCCTGAGTCCCAACTCCGTTTCTCAGCCACTCGCGCTCTGCTCCTCGGGATTCTGCAACGGAAAAGTCACAAGACGGAAATTCAGTTCATCGCAGATGTCATCAAACCTCCGCTCTCAGGGCAGTCGCACTCATTGCTCGGGATGATCAGTCAGGTGTGCGCTTACCCAAGGAGCAGCGGTCACTTCCACTTGAGGGTAGCAACCAATGCCTACCTCTACAATAAGAACACTAACCTATCCCTAACTCTAAGTAAGAACAGTAACCTATGCCTAACTCTACAGTAAGAACGCTAACCTATGCCTAACTAACTCTAAAGAACAAACAGTAACCTACGCCTAACGCTAAAACTAACACTAACACTAACACGAACAACAAAACCCAGAACAAGGACCTAACTCCTACAGGGGGAAGACGGAGCTGCGGGCCCGCAGAACCTGGCTCAAAAGAGGCCTGAAGGAGGAGCAGATGTTAAATGACGCCACCCAGCTAACGCCGGGGGCGGGGGCCGCGCAGCGGGTAAGGAGCCCAGCGCCTGGACCAGCGATGGTGGGGCTGTGATGGTGCCGATGCGGGGCCTGGCACGGTGGTGTGGTGCCAGGCCAGCTGTGCCGCAGGCGGATCCACCTCCATGGGCTCAGCGTCATCTGGAGGCGGATCCACCTCCATGGGCTCATCTGGAGGCGGATCCACCTCCATCGGCTCCACATGGTTGCTCACAGCGCTGGTCCGGGCGCGATGGAACCGGGCTCTCTTCTTCATCCTCCGCTTGATGGTCATGGCGGGCCCCCTCCTCCTCTTCGGTTCTGGGGCCCCCAGCTCCTTCTTCCCATTTAAAACTACGCTACCCTCCGCTCTCACTCTCTTCGTGCTGGACATGGCTGCCACCTGCCCAGCACTCTCAGAGGCGAGTGCGCCGGGTGGGGCAGCAGCGACCAAGGTGACAGCTGTGACATGGGGAAGATTCCAAAATGGCACCCGTGATGCTGGGAACCTGGGCGTTCTGCATAGGATGAGCAGGGGGGCTGGAGGACAGGGCACGGCACGGGAGCTAGAAGGCGCTCCCTGGGCCCTGTGGGCAGCCCTTGTTTCCGGCGAGCAAGAGGGCACGGACGAGCCGGCCCCGAGAAAACGGCCCTCAGCCTCCTTCACCCTCTCCCTCCTTCCACAAGGGAATCCCCCTTTGGGGCTGGGGCACGCAGCACGCAGCGGCACGCTGAGGGATCTCCTGACGTCAGCGGAGTTGTCAACAAGTGCACCTGACTACGCCTGCCTCCTGGCACACAGAAGCCCCGGCTTCCATGTCAGCATCCAGAGCCTCCTCCTGCGGGTCACATCTGGGGACTCAAACATCACCCACAATGAATACGGCCAACTGACTTCTCAACAAAAGTTTCAGAGTCTCCGAGCAAACTCCATCTTTACCAACCTCCAGCCATGCCCACTCCCCCAGTCAAACACGGCACCACGGCGTGCGGATCCATCCCTCGCCTGGGCTTTGCTTGCCACGCATTCCAACGGGGGGACTCCTCGTTCACACACCTGAAACAACAACGCACAAAAACACATCACAAAACGGAACGGAGACGGACGCGATGAACACACAAAACGCCCTCCTCGCATCCCGCAAGTCACCCTTCCTTTTCCCACTTCGCTTCTGCTTCGGGCACCACCAAGCCCAGCCACGACACAGCACCCACAGCTCCCACCTAGGCTCTGGCAGCCACCGCCGCCACTTTCACCACCCGCCTCTGCCGCAAGCTCACACGTGGCACAGCACACCGCCCTGGCATCCCGCACCAACGCCTTCTGCTCCTTCTGCTCACATCACTGCAGCTCAACTAAACCCACAACAAACGGCCCCGCTCAAAAAAGCCTCCCAAACCTGCTCACTTCACAGCTTCTACCTTAGGCAAACCAGCTGGCTGCAGCTCAGCGTGACCAGGACCAAAGCACACCGGGCAGTCACGGCCTGGCACCCGGCACACCGCCCGCTGCACTGCCCTGAAGCCAGCATCCCCAGCCTGTATTCACGGCTTGACACTCGCACGCCCTCCCCTGACAGCAACCTGCCCCCTGTGCCCCGCAGCTCTCGCTGCCACCGCACGTGACGCCTCTGCCCACACGCCTCGCTCTCCCTCTGGGACACGCCAGCACCACGAGGCCAAACAACACCTGCACTGCACAGCACACGCCGACTCCATTTCTTAACCGGGCCTTGCCGCAAGACGCCTTTTACAGACAGACACACAGACAGCTACTGGCAAGCAAACGGACGTCTTCCTGCTGCACAGCCCAGCCCAGCCCAGCCCAGCCGGAGCCGCACCACACAATCCGGCCCGGGGGCGGCTCAGGCTCTGCCTCCAGGCTTTTGCGGCTGCCTGGGTGACACCGCAGCAAGACGACGCCGTCGCCATCCTTGCTGCACGATCCGGCCCCGCCATCCACAGCCTCGCCTCGTCGCGCTCCGGCCCGGAAGAAAAAGTCCACGCGGCGACGCCAAAAGCCAAACTCGACATCCGGACGTGGCCCCGCGCTTCCCCGCCGCCATCTCCGAGGCCCGCCACGACGCCAACGACACGCGACGAGAGCAGGCGAGACGCCAGCTTCCCCTCCACGTCCAAACGAAGAGCCGCAGCACCAGCGCACAGCACCACAGCTCCCAGCGCACGGCGCGGCACGGGGCTGCCACCGCCCTTCCCAAGGCAGCAGCGGCGCCGCCCGGGAGCCGCCCCGCTCGCCCCGGGCCGCGCTCCGGCACCCACAGCCCTCGCCAGGCCACGCAGCCCGCCTGCCAGCCGGGACCTGCCTCTGGGTGCCGCCAGCACCACCAGCTCCTCCCCCGACAGCCCCTCGATGCCCCCGCTCCGAGGCCCGACCCCGTTCGCAGCACACAGCCCGCTCCTCCCGGCCCCGCTCACCGCCCTCGCGCCGCCGCGCCGCCACGCCGCCATGCCGCCGCCGTGCAGCGCCGCCCCGGAAGTGCTCGCGGCCGCCCCGGAAGTGCTCGCCGCCGCCACGAAGTCCCGGCCCCAGCAACCGCCTGCCTCCGGCGTCCCCTTGCTAAGGGCGGCCCGGGGGCGGCCCGGGGCCTGCCTATGGGCGGGTCCGCTGCCGGATTCCTCTCGGATGGCGCCGGCGGCATGGGACTTTTCTTCTCCTTTCCTTTCCCTTTCCCTTCCTTTCCCTTCCTTTCCTTTCCTTTCATTTTCCTTTCTTCTTTCATTTCATTTCTTTTCCTGTCTTCTCTTCCCTTCCCTTTCCTCTTCCTTCCCTTCTTTTACTTTACTCCCTTCCCTTCCCTTTCCTCTTCCTTTCCTCTTCCTTTCCCTTCCCCTTTTACTTTCATTTCTTTTCTTACATCCTTCCCCTCTATCCCCCTCTGCTCCACTCCCCTCCCTTCCCTTCCCTTCCCTTTCTGTCCGCACTCAGTATGCAGATCTCAAACGGAGATGGCCGGAGAAAATCATTTACGCAGGGAATAAATGGCTTGTGCTGTGTTTCACTGCTCTGTGCTCTCGAAAGACTCTGATCTGTTTTGCCCTTTCCTAACCCCGAAGTAGCAGGATGGCCCGGCTGGCTTTGCTGCAGAGCCTTATCATCCGAGAGTCTGAAGACTCGGGGGAAAAGCTCAGCAGCTACGCAGCTGCCAAGGGAAGGTTTCGTGCCCTGGCCTGCACACAGCCCGGCTCTCCCCGCTCTGCGCTCGTGGCATCCCCTGCTGCCCCTGTGCTGCGCCAAACACGAGCGGGGCTCGGGCCCAACGCCCTCCCTGCTGTACGCCCTCCCACATCCCCACGTGCTGCACCCACACCGGCTGCCCCAGCCCCGCAGCCCTCCTGCAGGCAGCGCAGCCCCAGGCACCGGGCTCGGCCCCTGCCCCGACGAGCTGCTGCACGGGACTCAGCCCCCGCTGGATCCGGAGCCAGAGCCAGACCGAAGATGCAATGACCACTCACAAAGAGTTGGTTTCCCTCCTTCGCAACCAGCTCCTTTGCTGCACACAGCCTGGCAATCCTCTCTTTCATCACCGGCAGCGCTGCTTGCTGGCAGGCAGGCAGGCAGGCAGGCAGGCAGGCAGGCAGGCAGCAGAAGGCAGTGCCTTGTGGCATGCTGTACCAAGTCCACCGTTCACCTGCAGCCCTCCGCTGCCCGCTCCTCCTCCCCACTCCCAGCGCCGCTCTTCTCACCATCCCACCCACCATCGAGGGGAGGCTGACGCGCAGGCCACGGCTGCCCGCGTGCAGCTGGGCTTCCCAGGGCAAACAGCAACACACAGTGCATCAGAAGCCTGAAAAGGCCCTCAGGGAAGAGAGGCGAGCTCAAGGGGCTGAGCGCAGGGACACCTTTCTTCCTCCCGCGCTGCTTCCTCTCCTTTGGTTTCTCTCAGCCCTGGGAGAGCAAAGGCATGCTCACAGTCTGTCGCGAGCACTTCCAGTTGGGCTGAAAGGCCACCAGTCGGGAACACCAACACGGAAACGGCAGCTGCATTTCCAGGGGGGGACGTGAAGCCGACCGCTTCATCGCCCTGCAATTGCCAGCCCGAGCCAGGCACCTTTGGACCAGCTACTGAAAGAGGCAGCACCAGTTTTAGAAAGGTTGTTTCGCTTTTATTTTAAACAAAGATGTGCTCAATGCAACCACAATACATTTCAACAGAAAATTCCATAGCTGGGATACTGGTAATGACTAAAGACACACTAAGAATCAATATGTTGGAACCGGTATCGAGCTGAAGGACCCCGAAGGAATGCAGCGTCTCCAGCTCTCGCCATGCACCAAGCCCTGCAGAGCTGAAGCCCTCTCGGCTTGTAACGCATCGGAAGCCCTTCCCGTCCAGCTTCCTTAGTTCCTCTCCGTTGTGCACGAAAGGGAACGCACGGCCATAGCTGAAAACCGGACCATACGGCCCGCTGCCTTTGGTGCCACCTCCGAGGAAGCACTGCAGGCGATTCTGCTGTCCTCTGTGGCTTCTCGCCCAAGCCCTCAGCGTGGCTTTTGGCTTTCCTGCTTGGCTTTTGTCCTCAGCTGAGCAGCACTCGCCTTGCTTGGGTTTCTTCGCCGACTCCCAAGTCGCAGTAGGACTCAGAACCCTCCGAGTCCTACAAGAGGCAATTCGGAAACGCTCAGGGAACTTCCTAACAACTGGCTGACAGCTCGCTTTGGGAGCTCAGGTCACCCGCCCGGGCAGCTTTGGCTGCCAGAACTGCAACCCGCCTTCCTGACACTCGGGCACACTGGCAACTCCGCCTCTGTCTCGTTCCCCAAAATCCCATGCAAACCAGAGTCTCAAGTCCTTTCCTGCAAGGTGGCCCGTGCACGGGCGGGTGGACCCTCCGCCTGGCAGCTCATAGGGCGCAGCAGCAGCTGCAGGATAAGACGAGCTGGCCCCTCGAGGCTTCCGGCGTGCCATCAGGAACAGCTCGCACGCGCAAGGAAGGACAGAACCAACTGCGGCACTCTCAGCAGTGCTGGGGCACGCTGCCGTAGGCAACAGCTACCAACGGTTCCCTCCCAGCCTGTTGCCCGTGCCTTTCTCTCAGCCTGCGAGAGCACCACTTACTGCCTGACGGGACTTGGGACCTGGCAGGATAACGCCTGACACACGGAAGCTGCAGAACGGCTCCGTACAAGAGTCCGTGGCGCAGCACATTCTCCGCCAGCGTGGGCTCAGGGATCTCAGGTGGCGAGAAATGCCGTTCAGCGGCCATAGCGCAGACAGCCTGCTGCTCTACTGCTCTCACGGAGGCTGCTTGCTGCGAGAGGGGAAAAAAGAGGCGCTATTTCTCTCACGCACGCTGCTGGCACAGGCTGACTTAGCCAGCTGTTCCGAAGATATCCTTGGCCTACTGACCCAAGAACAAAGAAGGACACGAAACTTGCGGCTGCGTCGTCTTTGACCGCCTGCCGAGGAAAAGAGTCCTCACGCTCGAGCACTGCTCCACTTGCAGGCGAGGGGAAGAGGAGCTGAAAAGGACAGGCGGACAGAAAAGAAGGGAACAGCTTAAGAGGCGAGAATAAACTTCTCCCCGAGGCAGATCCCACATTCGTGACGACTGTTTCAGGAATGCTAATAATTCCTAATCCTAGCCTTAGCAAGATTCAAATTCGCCACCTACCTCTTCACGTTCCTCGGGTACGCAGAGAGGGCCGTGCTGTTGCCGTGCCGTACAACACCAGCCACTGAAACAAAGCACGCAGAGAGCGGATCAGTTGCAGACAGTGCCACGAGCGGTGCTTCAACAACGCTGCGTTAGCGCACGCTTACAGTAAGGCACGCCTACCTCGCAGTGGCCACACGGGAACTCTGGGACGCAGCCACGGGCTGCTCTCCTGAGTCCCAACTCCGTTTCTCAGCCACTCGCGCTCTGCTCCTCGGGATTCTGCAACGGAAAAGTCACAAGACGGAAATTCAGTTCATCGCAGATGTCATCAAACCTCCGCTCTCAGGGCAGTCGCACTCATTGCTCGGGATGATCAGTCAGGTGTGCGCTTACCCAAGGAGCAGCGGTCACTTCCACTTGAGGGTAGCAACCAATGCCTACCTCTACAATAAGAACACTAACCTATCCCTAACTCTAAGTAAGAACAGTAACCTATGCCTAACCCTACAGTACGAACGCTAACCTATGCCTAACTAACTCTAAAGAACAAACAGTAACCTACGCCTAACGCTAAAACTAACACTAACACTAACACGAACAACAAAACCCAGAACAAGGACCTAACTCCTACAGGGGGAAGACGGAGCTGCGGGCCCGCAGAACCTGGCTCAAAAGAGGCCTGAAGGAGGAGCAGATGTTAAATGACGCCACCCAGCTAACGCCGGGGGCGGGGGCCGCGCAGCGGGTAAGGAGCCCAGCGCCTGGACCAGCGATGGTGGGGCTGTGATGGTGCCGATGCGGGGCCTGGCACGGTGGTGTGGTGCCAGGCCAGCTGTGCCGCAGGCGGATCCACCTCCATGGGCTCAGCGTCATCTGGAGGCGGATCCACCTCCATGGGCTCATCTGGAGGCGGATCCACCTCCATCGGCTCCACATGGTTGCTCACAGCGCTGGTCCGGGCGCGATGGAACCGGGCTCTCTTCTTCATCCTCCGCTTGATGGTCATGGCGGGCCCCCTCCTCCTCTTCGGTTCTGGGGCCCCCAGCTCCTTCTTCCCATTTAAAACTACGCTACCCTCCGCTCTCACTCTCTTCGTGCTGGACATGGCTGCCACCTGCCCAGCACTCTCAGAGGCGAGTGCGCCGGGTGGGGCAGCAGCGACCAAGGTGACAGCTGTGACATGGGGAAGATTCCAAAATGGCACCCGTGATGCTGGGAACCTGGGCGTTCTGCATAGGATGAGCAGGGGGGCTGGAGGACAGGGCACGGCACGGGAGCTAGAAGGCGCTCCCTGGGCCCTGTGGGCAGCCCTTGTCTCCGGCGAGCAAGAGGGCACGGACGAGCCGGCCCCGAGAAAACGGCCCTCAGCCTCCTTCACCCTCTCCCTCCTTCCACAAGGGAATCCCCCTTTGGGGCTGGGGCACGCAGCACGCAGCGGCACGCTGAGGGATCTCCTGACGTCAGCGGAGTTGTCAACAAGTGCACCTGACTACGCCTGCCTCCTGGCACACAGAAGCCCCGGCTTCCATGTCAGCATCCAGAGCCTCCTCCTGCGGGTCACATCTGGGGACTCAAACATCACCCACAATGAATACGGCCAACTGACTTCTCAACAAAAGTTTCAGAGTCTCCGAGCAAACTCCATCTTTACCAACCTCCAGCCATGCCCACTCCCCCAGTCAAACACGGCACCACGGCGTGCGGATCCATCCCTCGCCTGGGCTTTGCTTGCCACGCATTCCAACGGGGGGACTCCTCGTTCACACACCTGAAACAACAACGCACAAAAACACATCACAAAACGGAACGGAGACGGACGCGATGAACACACAAAACGCCCTCCTCGCATCCCGCAAGTCACCCTTCCTTTTCCCACTTCGCTTCTGCTTCGGGCACCACCAAGCCCAGCCACGACACAGCACCCACAGCTCCCACCTAGGCTCTGGCAGCCACCGCCGCCACTTTCACCACCCGCCTCTGCCGCAAGCTCACACGTGGCACAGCACACCGCCCTGGCATCCCGCACCAACGCCTTCTGCTCCTTCTGCTCACATCACTGCAGCTCAACTAAACCCACAACAAACGGCCCCGCTCAAAAAAGCCTCCCAAACCTGCTCACTTCACAGCTTCTACCTTAGGCAAACCAGCTGGCTGCAGCTCAGCGTGACCAGGACCAAAGCACACCGGGCAGTCACGGCCTGGCACCCGGCACACCGCCCGCTGCACTGCCCTGAAGCCAGCATCCCCAGCCTGTATTCACGGCTTGACACTCGCACGCCCTCCCCTGACAGCAACCTGCCCCCTGTGCCCCGCAGCTCTCGCTGCCACCGCACGTGACGCCTCTGCCCACACGCCTCGCTCTCCCTCTGGGACACGCCAGCACCACGAGGCCAAACAACACCTGCACTGCACAGCACACGCCGACTCCATTTCTTAACCGGGCCTTGCCGCAAGACGCCTTTTACAGACAGACACACAGACAGCTACTGGCAAGCAAACGGACGTCTTCCTGCTGCACAGCCCAGCCCAGCCCAGCCCAGCCCAGCCGGAGCCGCACCACACAATCCGGCCCGGGGGCGGCTCAGGCTCTGCCTCCAGGCTTTTGCGGCTGCCTGGGTGACACCGCAGCAAGACGACGCCGTCGCCATCCTTGCTGCACGGTCCGGCCCCGCCATCCACAGCCTCGCCTCGTCGCGCTCCGGCCCGGAAGAAAAAGTCCACGCGGCGACGCCAAAAGCCAAACTCGACATCCGGACGTGGCCCCGCGCTTCCCCGCCGCCATCTCCGAGGCCCGCCACGACGCCAACGACACGCGACGAGAGCAGGCGAGACGCCAGCTTCCCCTCCACGTCCAAACGAAGAGCCGCAGCACCAGCGCACAGCACCACAGCTCCCAGCGCACGGCGCGGCACGGGGCTGCCACCGCCCTTCCCAAGGCAGCAGCGGCGCCGCCCGGGAGCCGCCCCGCTCGCCCCGGGCCGCGCTCCGGCACCCACAGCCCTCGCCAGGCCACGCAGCCCGCCTGCCAGCCGGGACCTGCCTCTGGGTGCCGCCAGCACCACCAGCTCCTCCCCCGACAGCCCCTCGATGCCCCCGCTCCGAGGCCCGACCCCGTTCGCAGCACACAGCCCGCTCCTCCCGGCCCCGCTCACCGCCCTCGCGCCGCCGCGCCGCCACGCCGCCATGCCGCCGCCGTGCAGCGCCGCCCCGGAAGTGCTCGCGGCCGCCCCGGAAGTGCTCGCCGCCGCCACGAAGTCCCGGCCCCAGCAACCGCCTGCCTCCGGCGTCCCCTTGCTAAGGGCGGCCCGGGGGCGGCCCGGGGCCTGCCTATGGGCGGGTCCGCTGCCGGATTCCTCTCGGATGGCGCCGGCGGCATGGGACTTTTCTTCTCCTTTCCTTTCCCTTTCCCTTCCTTTCCTTTCCTTTCATTTTCCTTTCTTCTTTCATTTCATTTCTTTTCCTGTCTTCTCTTCCCTTCCCTTTCCTCTTCCTTCCCTTCTTTTACTTTACTCCCTTCCCTTCCCTTTCCTCTTCCTTTCCTCTTCCTTTCCCTTCCCCTTTTACTTTCATTTCTTTTCTTACATCCTTCCCCTCTATCCCCCTCTGCTCCACTCCCCTCCCTTCCCTTCCCTTCCCTTTCTGTCCGCACTCAGTATGCAGATCTCAAACGGAGATGGCCGGAGAAAATCATTTACGCAGGGAATAAATGGCTTGTGCTGTGTTTCACTGCTCTGTGCTCTCGAAAGACTCTGATCTGTTTTGCCCTTTCCTAACCCCGAAGTAGCAGGATGGCCCGGCTGGCTTTGCTGCAGAGCCTTATCATCCGAGAGTCTGAAGACTCGGGGGAAAAGCTCAGCAGCTACGCAGCTGCCAAGGGAAGGTTTCGTGCCCTGGCCTGCACACAGCCCGGCTCTCCCCGCTCTGCGCTCGTGGCATCCCCTGCTGCCCCTGTGCTGCGCCAAACACGAGCGGGGCTCGGGCCCAACGCCCTCCCTGCTGTACGCCCTCCCACATCCCCACGTGCTGCACCCACACCGGCTGCCCCAGCCCCGCAGCCCTCCTGCAGGCAGCGCAGCCCCAGGCACCGGGCTCGGCCCCTGCCCCGACGAGCTGCTGCACGGGACTCAGCCCCCGCTGGATCCGGAGCCAGAGCCAGACCGAAGATGCAATGACCACTCACAAAGAGTTGGTTTCCCTCCTTCGCAACCAGCTCCTTTGCTGCACACAGCCTGGCAATCCTCTCTTTCATCACCGGCAGCGCTGCTTGCTGGCAGGCAGGCAGGCAGGCAGGCAGGCAGGCAGGCAGGCAGGCAGGCAGCAGAAGGCAGTGCCTTGTGGCATGCTGTACCAAGTCCACCGTTCACCTGCAGCCCTCCGCTGCCCGCTCCTCCTCCCCACTCCCAGCGCCGCTCTTCTCACCATCCCACCCACCATCGAGGGGAGGCTGACGCGCAGGCCACGGCTGCCCGCGTGCAGCTGGGCTTCCCAGGGCAAACAGCAACACACAGTGCATCAGAAGCCTGAAAAGGCCCTCAGGGAAGAGAGGCGAGCTCAAGGGGCTGAGCGCAGGGACACCTTTCTTCCTCCCGCGCTGCTTCCTCTCCTTTGGTTTCTCTCAGCCCTGGGAGAGCAAAGGCATGCTCACAGTCTGTCGCGAGCACTTCCAGTTGGGCTGAAAGGCCACCAGTCGGGAACACCAACACGGAAACGGCAGCTGCATTTCCAGGGGGGGACGTGAAGCCGACCGCTTCATCGCCCTGCAATTGCCAGCCCGAGCCAGGCACCTTTGGACCAGCTACTGAAAGAGGCAGCACCAGTTTTAGAAAGGTTGTTTCGCTTTTATTTTAAACAAAGATGTGCTCAATGCAACCACAATACATTTCAACAGAAAATTCCATAGCTGGGATACTGGTAATGACTAAAGACACACTAAGAATCAATATGTTGGAACCGGTATCGAGCTGAAGGACCCCGAAGGAATGCAGCGTCTCCAGCTCTCGCCATGCACCAAGCCCTGCAGAGCTGAAGCCCTCTCGGCTTGTAACGCATCGGAAGCCCTTCCCGTCCAGCTTCCTTAGTTCCTCTCCGTTGTGCACGAAAGGGAACGCACGGCCATAGCTGAAAACCGGACCATACGGCCCGCTGCCTTTGGTGCCACCTCCGAGGAAGCACTGCAGGCGATTCTGCTGTCCTCTGTGGCTTCTCGCCCAAGCCCTCAGCGTGGCTTTTGGCTTTCCTGCTTGGCTTTTGTCCTCAGCTGAGCAGCACTCGCCTTGCTTGGGTTTCTTCGCCGACTCCCAAGTCGCAGTAGGACTCAGAACCCTCCGAGTCCTACAAGAGGCAATTCGGAAACGCTCAGGGAACTTCCTAACAACTGGCTGACAGCTCGCTTTGGGAGCTCAGGTCACCCGCCCGGGCAGCTTTGGCTGCCAGAACTGCAACCCGCCTTCCTGACACTCGGGCACACTGGCAACTCCGCCTCTGTCTCGTTCCCCAAAATCCCATGCAAACCAGAGTCTCAAGTCCTTTCCTGCAAGGTGGCCCGTGCACGGGCGGGTGGACCCTCCGCCTGGCAGCTCATAGGGCGCAGCAGCAGCTGCAGGATAAGACGAGCTGGCCCCTCGAGGCTTCCGGCGTGCCATCAGGAACAGCTCGCACGCGCAAGGAAGGACAGAACCAACTGCGGCACTCTCAGCAGTGCTGGGGCACGCTGCCGTAGGCAACAGCTACCAACGGTTCCCTCCCAGCCTGTTGCCCGTGCCTTTCTCTCAGCCTGCGAGAGCACCACTTACTGCCTGACGGGACTTGGGACCTGGCAGGATAACGCCTGACACACGGAAGCTGCAGAACGGCTCCGTACAAGAGTCCGTGGCGCAGCACATTCTCCGCCAGCGTGGGCTCAGGGATCTCAGGTGGCGAGAAATGCCGTTCAGCGGCCATAGCGCAGACAGCCTGCTGCTCTACTGCTCTCACGGAGGCTGCTTGCTGCGAGAGGGGAAAAAAGAGGCGCTATTTCTCTCACGCACGCTGCTGGCACAGGCTGACTTAGCCAGCTGTTCCGAAGATATCCTTGGCCTACTGACCCAAGAACAAAGAAGGACACGAAACTTGCGGCTGCGTCGTCTTTGACCGCCTGCCGAGGAAAAGAGTCCTCACGCTCGAGCACTGCTCCACTTGCAGGCGAGGGGAAGAGGAGCTGAAAAGGACAGGCGGACAGAAAAGAAGGGAACAGCTTAAGAGGCGAGAATAAACTTCTCCCCGAGGCAGATCCCACATTCGTGACGACTGTTTCAGGAATGCTAATAATTCCTAATCCTAGCCTTAGCAAGATTCAAATTCGCCACCTACCTCTTCACGTTCCTCGGGTACGCAGAGAGGGCCGTGCTGTTGCCGTGCCGTACAACACCAGCCACTGAAACAAAGCACGCAGAGAGCGGATCAGTTGCAGACAGTGCCACGAGCGGTGCTTCAACAACGCTGCGTTAGCGCACGCTTACAGTAAGGCACGCCTACCTCGCAGTGGCCACACGGGAACTCTGGGACGCAGCCACGGGCTGCTCTCCTGAGTCCCAACTCCGTTTCTCAGCCACTCGCGCTCTGCTCCTCGGGATTCTGCAACGGAAAAGTCACAAGACGGAAATTCAGTTCATCGCAGATGTCATCAAACCTCCGCTCTCAGGGCAGTCGCACTCATTGCTCGGGATGATCAGTCAGGTGTGCGCTTACCCAAGGAGCAGCGGTCACTTCCACTTGAGGGTAGCAACCAATGCCTACCTCTACAATAAGAACACTAACCTATCCCTAACTCTAAGTAAGAACAGTAACCTATGCCTAACCCTACAGTACGAACGCTAACCTATGCCTAACTAACTCTAAAGAACAAACAGTAACCTACGCCTAACGCTAAAACTAACACTAACACTAACACGAACAACAAAACCCAGAACAAGGACCTAACTCCTACAGGGGGAAGACGGAGCTGCGGGCCCGCAGAACCTGGCTCAAAAGAGGCCTGAAGGAGGAGCAGATGTTAAATGACGCCACCCAGCTAACGCCGGGGGCGGGGGCCGCGCAGCGGGTAAGGAGCCCAGCGCCTGGACCAGCGATGGTGGGGCTGTGATGGTGCCGATGCGGGGCCTGGCACGGTGGTGTGGTGCCAGGCCAGCTGTGCCGCAGGCGGATCCACCTCCATGGGCTCAGCGTCATCTGGAGGCGGATCCACCTCCATGGGCTCATCTGGAGGCGGATCCACCTCCATCGGCTCCACATGGTTGCTCACAGCGCTGGTCCGGGCGCAATGGAACCGGGCTCTCTTCTTCATCCTCCGCTTGATGGTCATGGCGGGCCCCCTCCTCCTCTTCGGTTCTGGGGCCCCCAGCTCCTTCTTCCCATTTAAAACTACGCTACCCTCCGCTCTCACTCTCTTCGTGCTGGACATGGCTGCCACCTGCCCAGCACTCTCAGAGGCGAGTGCGCCGGGTGGGGCAGCAGCGACCAAGGTGACAGCTGTGACATGGGGAAGATTCCAAAATGGCACCCGTGATGCTGGGAACCTGGGCGTTCTGCATAGGATGAGCAGGGGGGCTGGAGGACAGGGCACGGCACGGGAGCTAGAAGGCGCTCCCTGGGCCCTGTGGGCAGCCCTTGTCTCCGGCGAGCAAGAGGGCACGGACGAGCCGGCCCCGAGAAAACGGCCCTCAGCCTCCTTCACCCTCTCCCTCCTTCCACAAGGGAATCCCCCTTTGGGGCTGGGGCACGCAGCACGCAGCGGCACGCTGAGGGATCTCCGGACGTCAGCGGAGGTGTCAACAAGTGCACCTGACTACGCCTGCCTCCTGGCACACAGAAGCCCCGGCTTCCATGTCAGCATCCAGAGCCTCCTCCTGCGGGTCACATCTGGGGACTCAAACATCACCCACAATGAATACGGCCAACTGACTTCTCAACAAAAGTTTCAGAGTCTCCGAGCAAACTCCATCTTTACCAACCTCCAGCCATGCCCACTCCCCCAGTCAAACACGGCACCACGGCGTGCGGATCCATCCCTCGCCTGGGCTTTGCTTGCCACGCATTCCAACGGGGGGACTCCTCGTTCACACACCTGAAACAACAACGCACAAAAACACATCACAAAACGGAACGGAGACGGACGCGATGAACACACAAAACGCCCTCCTCGCATCCCGCAAGTCACCCTTCCTTTTCCCACTTCGCTTCTGCTTCGGGCACCACCAAGCCCAGCCACGACACAGCACCCACAGCTCCCACCTAGGCTCTGGCAGCCACCGCCGCCACTTTCACCACCCGCCTCTGCCGCAAGCTCACACGTGGCACAGCACACCGCCCTGGCATCCCGCACCAACGCCTTCTGCTCCTTCTGCTCACATCACTGCAGCTCAACTAAACCCACAACAAACGGCCCCGCTCAAAAAAGCCTCCCAAACCTGCTCACTTCACAGCTTCTACCTTAGGCAAACCAGCTGGCTGCAGCTCAGCGTGACCAGGACCAAAGCACACCGGGCAGTCACGGCCTGGCACCCGGCACACCGCCCGCTGCACTGCCCTGAAGCCAGCATCCCCAGCCTGTATTCACGGCTTGACACTCGCACGCCCTCCCCTGACAGCAACCTGCCCCCTGTGCCCCGCAGCTCTCGCTGCCACCGCACGTGACGCCTCTGCCCACACGCCTCGCTCTCCCTCTGGGACACGCCAGCACCACGAGGCCAAACAACACCTGCACTGCACAGCACACGCCGACTCCATTTCTTAACCGGGCCTTGCCGCAAGACGCCTTTTACAGACAGACACACAGACAGCTACTGGCAAGCAAACGGACGTCTTCCTGCTGCACAGCCCAGCCCAGCCCAGCCCAGCCCAGCCGGAGCCGCACCACACAATCCGGCCCGGGGGCGGCTCAGGCTCTGCCTCCAGGCTTTTGCGGCTGCCTGGGTGACACCGCAGCAAGACGACGCCGTCGCCATCCTTGCTGCACGATCCGGCCCCGCCATCCACAGCCTCGCCTCGTCGCGCTCCGGCCCGGAAGAAAAAGTCCACGCGGCGACGCCAAAAGCCAAACTCGACATCCGGACGTGGCCCCGCGCTTCCCCGCCGCCATCTCCGAGGCCCGCCACGACGCCAACGACACGCGACGAGAGCAGGCGAGACGCCAGCTTCCCCTCCACGTCCAAACGAAGAGCCGCAGCACCAGCGCACAGCACCACAGCTCCCAGCGCACGGCGCGGCACGGGGCTGCCACCGCCCTTCCCAAGGCAGCAGCGGCGCCGCCCGGGAGCCGCCCCGCTCGCCCCGGGCCGCGCTCCGGCACCCACAGCCCTCGCCAGGCCACGCAGCCCGCCTGCCAGCCGGGACCTGCCTCTGGGTGCCGCCAGCACCACCAGCTCCTCCCCCGACAGCCCCTCGATGCCCCCGCTCCGAGGCCCGACCCCGTTCGCAGCACACAGCCCGCTCCTCCCGGCCCCGCTCACCGCCCTCGCGCCGCCGCGCCGCCACGCCGCCATGCCGCCGCCGTGCAGCGCCGCCCCGGAAGTGCTCGCGGCCGCCCCGGAAGTGCTCGCCGCCGCCACGAAGTCCCGGCCCCAGCAACCGCCTGCCTCCGGCGTCCCCTTGCTAAGGGCGGCCCGGGGGCGGCCCGGGGCCTGCCTATGGGCGGGTCCGCTGCCGGATTCCTCTCGGATGGCGCCGGCGGCATGGGACTTTTCTTCTCCTTTCCTTTCCCTTTCCCTTCCTTTCCCTTCCTTTCCTTTCCTTTCATTTTCCTTTCTTCTTTCATTTCATTTCTTTTCCTGTCTTCTCTTCCCTTCCCTTTCCTCTTCCTTCCCTTCTTTTACTTTACTCCCTTCCCTTCCCTTTCCTCTTCCTTTCCTCTTCCTTTCCCTTCCCCTTTTACTTTCATTTCTTTTCTTACATCCTTCCCCTCTATCCCCCTCTGCTCCACTCCCCTCCCTTCCCTTCCCTTCCCTTTCTGTCCGCACTCAGTATGCAGATCTCAAACGGAGATGGCCGGAGAAAATCATTTACGCAGGGAATAAATGGCTTGTGCTGTGTTTCACTGCTCTGTGCTCTCGAAAGACTCTGATCTGTTTTGCCCTTTCCTAACCCCGAAGTAGCAGGATGGCCCGGCTGGCTTTGCTGCAGAGCCTTATCATCCGAGAGTCTGAAGACTCGGGGGAAAAGCTCAGCAGCTACGCAGCTGCCAAGGGAAGGTTTCGTGCCCTGGCCTGCACACAGCCCGGCTCTCCCCGCTCTGCGCTCGTGGCATCCCCTGCTGCCCCTGTGCTGCGCCAAACACGAGCGGGGCTCGGGCCCAACGCCCTCCCTGCTGTACGCCCTCCCACATCCCCACGTGCTGCACCCACACCGGCTGCCCCAGCCCCGCAGCCCTCCTGCAGGCAGCGCAGCCCCAGGCACCGGGCTCGGCCCCTGCCCCGACGAGCTGCTGCACGGGACTCAGCCCCCGCTGGATCCGGAGCCAGAGCCAGACCGAAGATGCAATGACCACTCACAAAGAGTTGGTTTCCCTCCTTCGCAACCAGCTCCTTTGCTGCACACAGCCTGGCAATCCTCTCTTTCATCACCGGCAGCGCTGCTTGCTGGCAGGCAGGCAGGCAGGCAGGCAGGCAGGCAGGCAGGCAGGCAGGCAGCAGAAGGCAGTGCCTTGTGGCATGCTGTACCAAGTCCACCGTTCACCTGCAGCCCTCCGCTGCCCGCTCCTCCTCCCCACTCCCAGCGCCGCTCTTCTCACCATCCCACCCACCATCGAGGGGAGGCTGACGCGCAGGCCACGGCTGCCCGCGTGCAGCTGGGCTTCCCAGGGCAAACAGCAACACACAGTGCATCAGAAGCCTGAAAAGGCCCTCAGGGAAGAGAGGCGAGCTCAAGGGGCTGAGCGCAGGGACACCTTTCTTCCTCCCGCGCTGCTTCCTCTCCTTTGGTTTCTCTCAGCCCTGGGAGAGCAAAGGCATGCTCACAGTCTGTCGCGAGCACTTCCAGTTGGGCTGAAAGGCCACCAGTCGGGAACACCAACACGGAAACGGCAGCTGCATTTCCAGGGGGGGACGTGAAGCCGACCGCTTCATCGCCCTGCAATTGCCAGCCCGAGCCAGGCACCTTTGGACCAGCTACTGAAAGAGGCAGCACCAGTTTTAGAAAGGTTGTTTCGCTTTTATTTTAAACAAAGATGTGCTCAATGCAACCACAATACATTTCAACAGAAAATTCCATAGCTGGGATACTGGTAATGACTAAAGACACACTAAGAATCAATATGTTGGAACCGGTATCGAGCTGAAGGACCCCGAAGGAATGCAGCGTCTCCAGCTCTCGCCATGCACCAAGCCCTGCAGAGCTGAAGCCCTCTCGGCTTGTAACGCATCGGAAGCCCTTCCCGTCCAGCTTCCTTAGTTCCTCTCCGTTGTGCACGAAAGGGAACGCACGGCCATAGCTGAAAACCGGACCATACGGCCCGCTGCCTTTGGTGCCACCTCCGAGGAAGCACTGCAGGCGATTCTGCTGTCCTCTGTGGCTTCTCGCCCAAGCCCTCAGCGTGGCTTTTGGCTTTCCTGCTTGGCTTTTGTCCTCAGCTGAGCAGCACTCGCCTTGCTTGGGTTTCTTCGCCGACTCCCAAGTCGCAGTAGGACTCAGAACCCTCCGAGTCCTACAAGAGGCAATTCGGAAACGCTCAGGGAACTTCCTAACAACTGGCTGACAGCTCGCTTTGGGAGCTCAGGTCACCCGCCCGGGCAGCTTTGGCTGCCAGAACTGCAACCCGCCTTCCTGACACTCGGGCACACTGGCAACTCCGCCTCTGTCTCGTTCCCCAAAATCCCATGCAAACCAGAGTCTCAAGTCCTTTCCTGCAAGGTGGCCCGTGCACGGGCGGGTGGACCCTCCGCCTGGCAGCTCATAGGGCGCAGCAGCAGCTGCAGGATAAGACGAGCTGGCCCCTCGAGGCTTCCGGCGTGCCATCAGGAACAGCTCGCACGCGCAAGGAAGGACAGAACCAACTGCGGCACTCTCAGCAGTGCTGGGGCACGCTGCCGTAGGCAACAGCTACCAACGGTTCCCTCCCAGCCTGTTGCCCGTGCCTTTCTCTCAGCCTGCGAGAGCACCACTTACTGCCTGACGGGACTTGGGACCTGGCAGGATAACGCCTGACACACGGAAGCTGCAGAACGGCTCCGTACAAGAGTCCGTGGCGCAGCACATTCTCCGCCAGCGTGGGCTCAGGGATCTCAGGTGGCGAGAAATGCCGTTCAGCGGCCATAGCGCAGACAGCCTGCTGCTCTACTGCTCTCACGGAGGCTGCTTGCTGCGAGAGGGGAAAAAAGAGGCGCTATTTCTCTCACGCACGCTGCTGGCACAGGCTGACTTAGCCAGCTGTTCCGAAGATATCCTTGGCCTACTGACCCAAGAACAAAGAAGGACACGAAACTTGCGGCTGCGTCGTCTTTGACCGCCTGCCGAGGAAAAGAGTCCTCACGCTCGAGCACTGCTCCACTTGCAGGCGAGGGGAAGAGGAGCTGAAAAGGACAGGCGGACAGAAAAGAAGGGAACAGCTTAAGAGGCGAGAATAAACTTCTCCCCGAGGCAGATCCCACATTCGTGACGACTGTTTCAGGAATGCTAATAATTCCTAATCCTAGCCTTAGCAAGATTCAAATTCGCCACCTACCTCTTCACGTTCCTCGGGTACGCAGAGAGGGCCGTGCTGTTGCCGTGCCGTACAACACCAGCCACTGAAACAAAGCACGCAGAGAGCGGATCAGTTGCAGACAGTGCCACGAGCGGTGCTTCAACAACGCTGCGTTAGCGCACGCTTACAGTAAGGCACGCCTACCTCGCAGTGGCCACACGGGAACTCTGGGACGCAGCCACGGGCTGCTCTCCTGAGTCCCAACTCCGTTTCTCAGCCACTCGCGCTCTGCTCCTCGGGATTCTGCAACGGAAAAGTCACAAGACGGAAATTCAGTTCATCGCAGATGTCATCAAACCTCCGCTCTCAGGGCAGTCGCACTCATTGCTCGGGATGATCAGTCAGGTGTGCGCTTACCCAAGGAGCAGCGGTCACTTCCACTTGAGGGTAGCAACCAATGCCTACCTCTACAATAAGAACACTAACCTATCCCTAACTCTAAGTAAGAACAGTAACCTATGCCTAACTCTACAGTAAGAACGCTAACCTATGCCTAACTAACTCTAAAGAACAAACAGTAACCTACGCCTAACGCTAAAACTAACACTAACACTAACACGAACAACAAAACCCAGAACAAGGACCTAACTCCTACAGGGGGAAGACGGAGCTGCGGGCCCGCAGAACCTGGCTCAAAAGAGGCCTGAAGGAGGAGCAGATGTTAAATGACGCCACCCAGCTAACGCCGGGGGCGGGGGCCGCGCAGCGGGTAAGGAGCCCAGCGCCTGGACCAGCGATGGTGGGGCTGTGATGGTGCCGATGCGGGGCCTGGCACGGTGGTGTGGTGCCAGGCCAGCTGTGCCGCAGGCGGATCCACCTCCATGGGCTCAGCGTCATCTGGAGGCGGATCCACCTCCATGGGCTCATCTGGAGGCGGATCCACCTCCATCGGCTCCACATGGTTGCTCACAGCGCTGGTCCGGGCGCGATGGAACCGGGCTCTCTTCTTCATCCTCCGCTTGATGGTCATGGCGGGCCCCCTCCTCCTCTTCGGTTCTGGGGCCCCCAGCTCCTTCTTCCCATTTAAAACTACGCTACCCTCCGCTCTCACTCTCTTCGTGCTGGACATGGCTGCCACCTGCCCAGCACTCTCAGAGGCGAGTGCGCCGGGTGGGGCAGCAGCGACCAAGGTGACAGCTGTGACATGGGGAAGATTCCAAAATGGCACCCGTGATGCTGGGAACCTGGGCGTTCTGCATAGGATGAGCAGGGGGGCTGGAGGACAGGGCACGGCACGGGAGCTAGAAGGCGCTCCCTGGGCCCTGTGGGCAGCCCTTGTTTCCGGCGAGCAAGAGGGCACGGACGAGCCGGCCCCGAGAAAACGGCCCTCAGCCTCCTTCACCCTCTCCCTCCTTCCACAAGGGAATCCCCCTTTGGGGCTGGGGCACGCAGCACGCAGCGGCACGCTGAGGGATCTCCTGACGTCAGCGGAGTTGTCAACAAGTGCACCTGACTACGCCTGCCTCCTGGCACACAGAAGCCCCGGCTTCCATGTCAGCATCCAGAGCCTCCTCCTGCGGGTCACATCTGGGGACTCAAACATCACCCACAATGAATACGGCCAACTGACTTCTCAACAAAAGTTTCAGAGTCTCCGAGCAAACTCCATCTTTACCAACCTCCAGCCATGCCCACTCCCCCAGTCAAACACGGCACCACGGCGTGCGGATCCATCCCTCGCCTGGGCTTTGCTTGCCACGCATTCCAACGGGGGGACTCCTCGTTCACACACCTGAAACAACAACGCACAAAAACACATCACAAAACGGAACGGAGACGGACGCGATGAACACACAAAACGCCCTCCTCGCATCCCGCAAGTCACCCTTCCTTTTCCCACTTCGCTTCTGCTTCGGGCACCACCAAGCCCAGCCACGACACAGCACCCACAGCTCCCACCTAGGCTCTGGCAGCCACCGCCGCCACTTTCACCACCCGCCTCTGCCGCAAGCTCACACGTGGCACAGCACACCGCCCTGGCATCCCGCACCAACGCCTTCTGCTCCTTCTGCTCACATCACTGCAGCTCAACTAAACCCACAACAAACGGCCCCGCTCAAAAAAGCCTCCCAAACCTGCTCACTTCACAGCTTCTACCTTAGGCAAACCAGCTGGCTGCAGCTCAGCGTGACCAGGACCAAAGCACACCGGGCAGTCACGGCCTGGCACCCGGCACACCGCCCGCTGCACTGCCCTGAAGCCAGCATCCCCAGCCTGTATTCACGGCTTGACACTCGCACGCCCTCCCCTGACAGCAACCTGCCCCCTGTGCCCCGCAGCTCTCGCTGCCACCGCACGTGACGCCTCTGCCCACACGCCTCGCTCTCCCTCTGGGACACGCCAGCACCACGAGGCCAAACAACACCTGCACTGCACAGCACACGCCGACTCCATTTCTTAACCGGGCCTTGCCGCAAGACGCCTTTTACAGACAGACACACAGACAGCTACTGGCAAGCAAACGGACGTCTTCCTGCTGCACAGCCCAGCCCAGCCCAGCCCAGCCCAGCCGGAGCCGCACCACACAATCCGGCCCGGGGGCGGCTCAGGCTCTGCCTCCAGGCTTTTGCGGCTGCCTGGGTGACACCGCAGCAAGACGACGCCGTCGCCATCCTTGCTGCACGATCCGGCCCCGCCATCCACAGCCTCGCCTCGTCGCGCTCCGGCCCGGAAGAAAAAGTCCACGCGGCGACGCCAAAAGCCAAACTCGACATCCGGACGTGGCCCCGCGCTTCCCCGCCGCCATCTCCGAGGCCCGCCACGACGCCAACGACACGCGACGAGAGCAGGCGAGACGCCAGCTTCCCCTCCACGTCCAAACGAAGAGCCGCAGCACCAGCGCACAGCACCACAGCTCCCAGCGCACGGCGCGGCACGGGGCTGCCACCGCCCTTCCCAAGGCAGCAGCGGCGCCGCCCGGGAGCCGCCCCGCTCGCCCCGGGCCGCGCTCCGGCACCCACAGCCCTCGCCAGGCCACGCAGCCCGCCTGCCAGCCGGGACCTGCCTCTGGGTGCCGCCAGCACCACCAGCTCCTCCCCCGACAGCCCCTCGATGCCCCCGCTCCGAGGCCCGACCCCGTTCGCAGCACACAGCCCGCTCCTCCCGGCCCCGCTCACCGCCCTCGCGCCGCCGCGCCGCCACGCCGCCATGCCGCCGCCGTGCAGCGCCGCCCCGGAAGTGCTCGCGGCCGCCCCGGAAGTGCTCGCCGCCGCCACGAAGTCCCGGCCCCAGCAACCGCCTGCCTCCGGCGTCCCCTTGCTAAGGGCGGCCCGGGGGCGGCCCGGGGCCTGCCTATGGGCGGGTCCGCTGCCGGATTCCTCTCGGATGGCGCCGGCGGCATGGGACTTTTCTTCTCCTTTCCTTTCCCTTTCCCTTCCTTTCCCTTCCTTTCCTTTCCTTTCATTTTCCTTTCTTCTTTCATTTCATTTCTTTTCCTGTCTTCTCTTCCCTTCCCTTTCCTCTTCCTTCCCTTCTTTTACTTTACTCCCTTCCCTTCCCTTTCCTCTTCCTTTCCTCTTCCTTTCCCTTCCCCTTTTACTTTCATTTCTTTTCTTACATCCTTCCCCTCTATCCCCCTCTGCTCCACTCCCCTCCCTTCCCTTCCCTTCCCTTTCTGTCCGCACTCAGTATGCAGATCTCAAACGGAGATGGCCGGAGAAAATCATTTACGCAGGGAATAAATGGCTTGTGCTGTGTTTCACTGCTCTGTGCTCTCGAAAGACTCTGATCTGTTTTGCCCTTTCCTAACCCCGAAGTAGCAGGATGGCCCGGCTGGCTTTGCTGCAGAGCCTTATCATCCGAGAGTCTGAAGACTCGGGGGAAAAGCTCAGCAGCTACGCAGCTGCCAAGGGAAGGTTTCGTGCCCTGGCCTGCACACAGCCCGGCTCTCCCCGCTCTGCGCTCGTGGCATCCCCTGCTGCCCCTGTGCTGCGCCAAACACGAGCGGGGCTCGGGCCCAACGCCCTCCCTGCTGTACGCCCTCCCACATCCCCACGTGCTGCACCCACACCGGCTGCCCCAGCCCCGCAGCCCTCCTGCAGGCAGCGCAGCCCCAGGCACCGGGCTCGGCCCCTGCCCCGACGAGCTGCTGCACGGGACTCAGCCCCCGCTGGATCCGGAGCCAGAGCCAGACCGAAGATGCAATGACCACTCACAAAGAGTTGGTTTCCCTCCTTCGCAACCAGCTCCTTTGCTGCACACAGCCTGGCAATCCTCTCTTTCATCACCGGCAGCGCTGCTTGCTGGCAGGCAGGCAGGCAGGCAGGCAGGCAGGCAGGCAGGCAGCAGAAGGCAGTGCCTTGTGGCATGCTGTACCAAGTCCACCGTTCACCTGCAGCCCTCCGCTGCCCGCTCCTCCTCCCCACTCCCAGCGCCGCTCTTCTCACCATCCCACCCACCATCGAGGGGAGGCTGACGCGCAGGCCACGGCTGCCCGCGTGCAGCTGGGCTTCCCAGGGCAAACAGCAACACACAGTGCATCAGAAGCCTGAAAAGGCCCTCAGGGAAGAGAGGCGAGCTCAAGGGGCTGAGCGCAGGGACACCTTTCTTCCTCCCGCGCTGCTTCCTCTCCTTTGGTTTCTCTCAGCCCTGGGAGAGCAAAGGCATGCTCACAGTCTGTCGCGAGCACTTCCAGTTGGGCTGAAAGGCCACCAGTCGGGAACACCAACACGGAAACGGCAGCTGCATTTCCAGGGGGGGACGTGAAGCCGACCGCTTCATCGCCCTGCAATTGCCAGCCCGAGCCAGGCACCTTTGGACCAGCTACTGAAAGAGGCAGCACCAGTTTTAGAAAGGTTGTTTCGCTTTTATTTTAAACAAAGATGTGCTCAATGCAACCACAATACATTTCAACAGAAAATTCCATAGCTGGGATACTGGTAATGACTAAAGACACACTAAGAATCAATATGTTGGAACCGGTATCGAGCTGAAGGACCCCGAAGGAATGCAGCGTCTCCAGCTCTCGCCATGCACCAAGCCCTGCAGAGCTGAAGCCCTCTCGGCTTGTAACGCATCGGAAGCCCTTCCCGTCCAGCTTCCTTAGTTCCTCTCCGTTGTGCACGAAAGGGAACGCACGGCCATAGCTGAAAACCGGACCATACGGCCCGCTGCCTTTGGTGCCACCTCCGAGGAAGCACTGCAGGCGATTCTGCTGTCCTCTGTGGCTTCTCGCCCAAGCCCTCAGCGTGGCTTTTGGCTTTCCTGCTTGGCTTTTGTCC
This sequence comes from Alectoris magna, assembly GCA_030625065.1. Classification (NCBI taxonomy): domain Eukaryota; kingdom Metazoa; phylum Chordata; class Aves; order Galliformes; family Phasianidae; genus Alectoris; species Alectoris magna. The sequence goes on from CM060569.1 coordinate 20,635,257, forward strand.
TCAGCTGAGCAGCACTCGCCTTGCTTGGGTTTCTTCGCCGACTCCCAAGTCGCAGTAGGACTCAGAACCCTCCGAGTCCTACAAGAGGCAATTCGGAAACGCTCAGGGAACTTCCTAACAACTGGCTGACAGCTCGCTTTGGGAGCTCAGGTCACCCGCCCGGGCAGCTTTGGCTGCCAGAACTGCAACCCGCCTTCCTGACACTCGGGCACACTGGCAACTCCGCCTCTGTCTCGTTCCCCAAAATCCCATGCAAACCAGAGTCTCAAGTCCTTTCCTGCAAGGTGGCCCGTGCACGGGCGGGTGGACCCTCCGCCTGGCAGCTCATAGGGCGCAGCAGCAGCTGCAGGATAAGACGAGCTGGCCCCTCGAGGCTTCCGGCGTGCCATCAGGAACAGCTCGCACGCGCAAGGAAGGACAGAACCAACTGCGGCACTCTCAGCAGTGCTGGGGCACGCTGCCGTAGGCAACAGCTACCAACGGTTCCCTCCCAGCCTGTTGCCCGTGCCTTTCTCTCAGCCTGCGAGAGCACCACTTACTGCCTGACGGGACTTGGGACCTGGCAGGATAACGCCTGACACACGGAAGCTGCAGAACGGCTCCGTACAAGAGTCCGTGGCGCAGCACATTCTCCGCCAGCGTGGGCTCAGGGATCTCAGGTGGCGAGAAATGCCGTTCAGCGGCCATAGCGCAGACAGCCTGCTGCTCTACTGCTCTCACGGAGGCTGCTTGCTGCGAGAGGGGAAAAAAGAGGCGCTATTTCTCTCACGCACGCTGCTGGCACAGGCTGACTTAGCCAGCTGTTCCGAAGATATCCTTGGCCTACTGACCCAAGAACAAAGAAGGACACGAAACTTGCGGCTGCGTCGTCTTTGACCGCCTGCCGAGGAAAAGAGTCCTCACGCTCGAGCACTGCTCCACTTGCAGGCGAGGGGAAGAGGAGCTGAAAAGGACAGGCGGACAGAAAAGAAGGGAACAGCTTAAGAGGCGAGAATAAACTTCTCCCCGAGGCAGATCCCACATTCGTGACGACTGTTTCAGGAATGCTAATAATTCCTAATCCTAGCCTTAGCAAGATTCAAATTCGCCACCTACCTCTTCACGTTCCTCGGGTACGCAGAGAGGGCCGTGCTGTTGCCGTGCCGTACAACACCAGCCACTGAAACAAAGCACGCAGAGAGCGGATCAGTTGCAGACAGTGCCACGAGCGGTGCTTCAACAACGCTGCGTTAGCGCACGCTTACAGTAAGGCACGCCTACCTCGCAGTGGCCACACGGGAACTCTGGGACGCAGCCACGGGCTGCTCTCCTGAGTCCCAACTCCGTTTCTCAGCCACTCGCGCTCTGCTCCTCGGGATTCTGCAACGGAAAAGTCACAAGACGGAAATTCAGTTCATCGCAGATGTCATCAAACCTCCGCTCTCAGGGCAGTCGCACTCATTGCTCGGGATGATCAGTCAGGTGTGCGCTTACCCAAGGAGCAGCGGTCACTTCCACTTGAGGGTAGCAACCAATGCCTACCTCTACAATAAGAACACTAACCTATCCCTAACTCTAAGTAAGAACAGTAACCTATGCCTAACCCTACAGTACGAACGCTAACCTATGCCTAACTAACTCTAAAGAACAAACAGTAACCTACGCCTAACGCTAAAACTAACACTAACACTAACACGAACAACAAAACCCAGAACAAGGACCTAACTCCTACAGGGGGAAGACGGAGCTGCGGGCCCGCAGAACCTGGCTCAAAAGAGGCCTGAAGGAGGAGCAGATGTTAAATGACGCCACCCAGCTAACGCCGGGGGCGGGGGCCGCGCAGCGGGTAAGGAGCCCAGCGCCTGGACCAGCGATGGTGGGGCTGTGATGGTGCCGATGCGGGGCCTGGCACGGTGGTGTGGTGCCAGGCCAGCTGTGCCGCAGGCGGATCCACCTCCATGGGCTCAGCGTCATCTGGAGGCGGATCCACCTCCATGGGCTCATCTGGAGGCGGATCCACCTCCATCGGCTCCACATGGTTGCTCACAGCGCTGGTCCGGGCGCGATGGAACCGGGCTCTCTTCTTCATCCTCCGCTTGATGGTCATGGCGGGCCCCCTCCTCCTCTTCGGTTCTGGGGCCCCCAGCTCCTTCTTCCCATTTAAAACTACGCTACCCTCCGCTCTCACTCTCTTCGTGCTGGACATGGCTGCCACCTGCCCAGCACTCTCAGAGGCGAGTGCGCCGGGTGGGGCAGCAGCGACCAAGGTGACAGCTGTGACATGGGGAAGATTCCAAAATGGCACCCGTGATGCTGGGAACCTGGGCGTTCTGCATAGGATGAGCAGGGGGGCTGGAGGACAGGGCACGGCACGGGAGCTAGAAGGCGCTCCCTGGGCCCTGTGGGCAGCCCTTGTCTCCGGCGAGCAAGAGGGCACGGACGAGCCGGCCCCGAGAAAACGGCCCTCAGCCTCCTTCACCCTCTCCCTCCTTCCACAAGGGAATCCCCCTTTGGGGCTGGGGCACGCAGCACGCAGCGGCACGCTGAGGGATCTCCTGACGTCAGCGGAGTTGTCAACAAGTGCACCTGACTACGCCTGCCTCCTGGCACACAGAAGCCCCGGCTTCCATGTCAGCATCCAGAGCCTCCTCCTGCGGGTCACATCTGGGGACTCAAACATCACCCACAATGAATACGGCCAACTGACTTCTCAACAAAAGTTTCAGAGTCTCCGAGCAAACTCCATCTTTACCAACCTCCAGCCATGCCCACTCCCCCAGTCAAACACGGCACCACGGCGTGCGGATCCATCCCTCGCCTGGGCTTTGCTTGCCACGCATTCCAACGGGGGGACTCCTCGTTCACACACCTGAAACAACAACGCACAAAAACACATCACAAAACGGAACGGAGACGGACGCGATGAACACACAAAACGCCCTCCTCGCATCCCGCAAGTCACCCTTCCTTTTCCCACTTCGCTTCTGCTTCGGGCACCACCAAGCCCAGCCACGACACAGCACCCACAGCTCCCACCTAGGCTCTGGCAGCCACCGCCGCCACTTTCACCACCCGCCTCTGCCGCAAGCTCACACGTGGCACAGCACACCGCCCTGGCATCCCGCACCAACGCCTTCTGCTCCTTCTGCTCACATCACTGCAGCTCAACTAAACCCACAACAAACGGCCCCGCTCAAAAAAGCCTCCCAAACCTGCTCACTTCACAGCTTCTACCTTAGGCAAACCAGCTGGCTGCAGCTCAGCGTGACCAGGACCAAAGCACACCGGGCAGTCACGGCCTGGCACCCGGCACACCGCCCGCTGCACTGCCCTGAAGCCAGCATCCCCAGCCTGTATTCACGGCTTGACACTCGCACGCCCTCCCCTGACAGCAACCTGCCCCCTGTGCCCCGCAGCTCTCGCTGCCACCGCACGTGACGCCTCTGCCCACACGCCTCGCTCTCCCTCTGGGACACGCCAGCACCACGAGGCCAAACAACACCTGCACTGCACAGCACACGCCGACTCCATTTCTTAACCGGGCCTTGCCGCAAGACGCCTTTTACAGACAGACACACAGACAGCTACTGGCAAGCAAACGGACGTCTTCCTGCTGCACAGCCCAGCCCAGCCCAGCCCAGCCCAGCCGGAGCCGCACCACACAATCCGGCCCGGGGGCGGCTCAGGCTCTGCCTCCAGGCTTTTGCGGCTGCCTGGGTGACACCGCAGCAAGACGACGCCGTCGCCATCCTTGCTGCACGATCCGGCCCCGCCATCCACAGCCTCGCCTCGTCGCGCTCCGGCCCGGAAGAAAAAGTCCACGCGGCGACGCCAAAAGCCAAACTCGACATCCGGACGTGGCCCCGCGCTTCCCCGCCGCCATCTCCGAGGCCCGCCACGACGCCAACGACACGCGACGAGAGCAGGCGAGACGCCAGCTTCCCCTCCACGTCCAAACGAAGAGCCGCAGCACCAGCGCACAGCACCACAGCTCCCAGCGCACGGCGCGGCACGGGGCTGCCACCGCCCTTCCCAAGGCAGCAGCGGCGCCGCCCGGGAGCCGCCCCGCTCGCCCCGGGCCGCGCTCCGGCACCCACAGCCCTCGCCAGGCCACGCAGCCCGCCTGCCAGCCGGGACCTGCCTCTGGGTGCCGCCAGCACCACCAGCTCCTCCCCCGACAGCCCCTCGATGCCCCCGCTCCGAGGCCCGACCCCGTTCGCAGCACACAGCCCGCTCCTCCCGGCCCCGCTCACCGCCCTCGCGCCGCCGCGCCGCCACGCCGCCATGCCGCCGCCGTGCAGCGCCGCCCCGGAAGTGCTCGCGGCCGCCCCGGAAGTGCTCGCCGCCGCCACGAAGTCCCGGCCCCAGCAACCGCCTGCCTCCGGCGTCCCCTTGCTAAGGGCGGCCCGGGGGCGGCCCGGGGCCTGCCTATGGGCGGGTCCGCTGCCGGATTCCTCTCGGATGGCGCCGGCGGCATGGGACTTTTCTTCTCCTTTCCTTTCCCTTTCCCTTCCTTTCCCTTCCTTTCCTTTCCTTTCCTTTCATTTTCCTTTCTTCTTTCATTTCATTTCTTTTCCTGTCTTCTCTTCCCTTCCCTTTCCTCTTCCTTCCCTTCTTTTACTTTACTCCCTTCCCTTCCCTTTCCTCTTCCTTTCCTCTTCCTTTCCCTTCCCCTTTTACTTTCATTTCTTTTCTTACATCCTTCCCCTCTATCCCCCTCTGCTCCACTCCCCTCCCTTCCCTTCCCTTCCCTTTCTGTCCGCACTCAGTATGCAGATCTCAAACGGAGATGGCCGGAGAAAATCATTTACGCAGGGAATAAATGGCTTGTGCTGTGTTTCACTGCTCTGTGCTCTCGAAAGACTCTGATCTGTTTTGCCCTTTCCTAACCCCGAAGTAGCAGGATGGCCCGGCTGGCTTTGCTGCAGAGCCTTATCATCCGAGAGTCTGAAGACTCGGGGGAAAAGCTCAGCAGCTACGCAGCTGCCAAGGGAAGGTTTCGTGCCCTGGCCTGCACACAGCCCGGCTCTCCCCGCTCTGCGCTCGTGGCATCCCCTGCTGCCCCTGTGCTGCGCCAAACACGAGCGGGGCTCGGGCCCAACGCCCTCCCTGCTGTACGCCCTCCCACATCCCCACGTGCTGCACCCACACCGGCTGCCCCAGCCCCGCAGCCCTCCTGCAGGCAGCGCAGCCCCAGGCACCGGGCTCGGCCCCTGCCCCGACGAGCTGCTGCACGGGACTCAGCCCCCGCTGGATCCGGAGCCAGAGCCAGACCGAAGATGCAATGACCACTCACAAAGAGTTGGTTTCCCTCCTTCGCAACCAGCTCCTTTGCTGCACACAGCCTGGCAATCCTCTCTTTCATCACCGGCAGCGCTGCTTGCTGGCAGGCAGGCAGGCAGGCAGGCAGGCAGGCAGGCAGGCAGGCAGGCAGCAGAAGGCAGTGCCTTGTGGCATGCTGTACCAAGTCCACCGTTCACCTGCAGCCCTCCGCTGCCCGCTCCTCCTCCCCACTCCCAGCGCCGCTCTTCTCACCATCCCACCCACCATCGAGGGGAGGCTGACGCGCAGGCCACGGCTGCCCGCGTGCAGCTGGGCTTCCCAGGGCAAACAGCAACACACAGTGCATCAGAAGCCTGAAAAGGCCCTCAGGGAAGAGAGGCGAGCTCAAGGGGCTGAGCGCAGGGACACCTTTCTTCCTCCCGCGCTGCTTCCTCTCCTTTGGTTTCTCTCAGCCCTGGGAGAGCAAAGGCATGCTCACAGTCTGTCGCGAGCACTTCCAGTTGGGCTGAAAGGCCACCAGTCGGGAACACCAACACGGAAACGGCAGCTGCATTTCCAGGGGGGGACGTGAAGCCGACCGCTTCATCGCCCTGCAATTGCCAGCCCGAGCCAGGCACCTTTGGACCAGCTACTGAAAGAGGCAGCACCAGTTTTAGAAAGGTTGTTTCGCTTTTATTTTAAACAAAGATGTGCTCAATGCAACCACAATACATTTCAACAGAAAATTCCATAGCTGGGATACTGGTAATGACTAAAGACACACTAAGAATCAATATGTTGGAACCGGTATCGAGCTGAAGGACCCCGAAGGAATGCAGCGTCTCCAGCTCTCGCCATGCACCAAGCCCTGCAGAGCTGAAGCCCTCTCGGCTTGTAACGCATCGGAAGCCCTTCCCGTCCAGCTTCCTTAGTTCCTCTCCGTTGTGCACGAAAGGGAACGCACGGCCATAGCTGAAAACCGGACCATACGGCCCGCTGCCTTTGGTGCCACCTCCGAGGAAGCACTGCAGGCGATTCTGCTGTCCTCTGTGGCTTCTCGCCCAAGCCCTCAGCGTGGCTTTTGGCTTTCCTGCTTGGCTTTTGTCCTCAGCTGAGCAGCACTCGCCTTGCTTGGGTTTCTTCGCCGACTCCCAAGTCGCAGTAGGACTCAGAACCCTCCGAGTCCTACAAGAGGCAATTCGGAAACGCTCAGGGAACTTCCTAACAACTGGCTGACAGCTCGCTTTGGGAGCTCAGGTCACCCGCCCGGGCAGCTTTGGCTGCCAGAACTGCAACCCGCCTTCCTGACACTCGGGCACACTGGCAACTCCGCCTCTGTCTCGTTCCCCAAAATCCCATGCAAACCAGAGTCTCAAGTCCTTTCCTGCAAGGTGGCCCGTGCACGGGCGGGTGGACCCTCCGCCTGGCAGCTCATAGGGCGCAGCAGCAGCTGCAGGATAAGACGAGCTGGCCCCTCGAGGCTTCCGGCGTGCCATCAGGAACAGCTCGCACGCGCAAGGAAGGACAGAACCAACTGCGGCACTCTCAGCAGTGCTGGGGCACGCTGCCGTAGGCAACAGCTACCAACGGTTCCCTCCCAGCCTGTTGCCCGTGCCTTTCTCTCAGCCTGCGAGAGCACCACTTACTGCCTGACGGGACTTGGGACCTGGCAGGATAACGCCTGACACACGGAAGCTGCAGAACGGCTCCGTACAAGAGTCCGTGGCGCAGCACATTCTCCGCCAGCGTGGGCTCAGGGATCTCAGGTGGCGAGAAATGCCGTTCAGCGGCCATAGCGCAGACAGCCTGCTGCTCTACTGCTCTCACGGAGGCTGCTTGCTGCGAGAGGGGAAAAAAGAGGCGCTATTTCTCTCACGCACGCTGCTGGCACAGGCTGACTTAGCCAGCTGTTCCGAAGATATCCTTGGCCTACTGACCCAAGAACAAAGAAGGACACGAAACTTGCGGCTGCGTCGTCTTTGACCGCCTGCCGAGGAAAAGAGTCCTCACGCTCGAGCACTGCTCCACTTGCAGGCGAGGGGAAGAGGAGCTGAAAAGGACAGGCGGACAGAAAAGAAGGGAACAGCTTAAGAGGCGAGAATAAACTTCTCCCCGAGGCAGATCCCACATTCGTGACGACTGTTTCAGGAATGCTAATAATTCCTAATCCTAGCCTTAGCAAGATTCAAATTCGCCACCTACCTCTTCACGTTCCTCGGGTACGCAGAGAGGGCCGTGCTGTTGCCGTGCCGTACAACACCAGCCACTGAAACAAAGCACGCAGAGAGCGGATCAGTTGCAGACAGTGCCACGAGCGGTGCTTCAACAACGCTGCGTTAGCGCACGCTTACAGTAAGGCACGCCTACCTCGCAGTGGCCACACGGGAACTCTGGGACGCAGCCACGGGCTGCTCTCCTGAGTCCCAACTCCGTTTCTCAGCCACTCGCGCTCTGCTCCTCGGGATTCTGCAACGGAAAAGTCACAAGACGGAAATTCAGTTCATCGCAGATGTCATCAAACCTCCGCTCTCAGGGCAGTCGCACTCATTGCTCGGGATGATCAGTCAGGTGTGCGCTTACCCAAGGAGCAGCGGTCACTTCCACTTGAGGGTAGCAACCAATGCCTACCTCTACAATAAGAACACTAACCTATCCCTAACTCTAAGTAAGAACAGTAACCTATGCCTAACCCTACAGTACGAACGCTAACCTATGCCTAACTAACTCTAAAGAACAAACAGTAACCTACGCCTAACGCTAAAACTAACACTAACACTAACACGAACAACAAAACCCAGAACAAGGACCTAACTCCTACAGGGGGAAGACGGAGCTGCGGGCCCGCAGAACCTGGCTCAAAAGAGGCCTGAAGGAGGAGCAGATGTTAAATGACGCCACCCAGCTAACGCCGGGGGCGGGGGCCGCGCAGCGGGTAAGGAGCCCAGCGCCTGGACCAGCGATGGTGGGGCTGTGATGGTGCCGATGCGGGGCCTGGCACGGTGGTGTGGTGCCAGGCCAGCTGTGCCGCAGGCGGATCCACCTCCATGGGCTCAGCGTCATCTGGAGGCGGATCCACCTCCATGGGCTCATCTGGAGGCGGATCCACCTCCATCGGCTCCACATGGTTGCTCACAGCGCTGGTCCGGGCGCGATGGAACCGGGCTCTCTTCTTCATCCTCCGCTTGATGGTCATGGCGGGCCCCCTCCTCCTCTTCGGTTCTGGGGCCCCCAGCTCCTTCTTCCCATTTAAAACTACGCTACCCTCCGCTCTCACTCTCTTCGTGCTGGACATGGCTGCCACCTGCCCAGCACTCTCAGAGGCGAGTGCGCCGGGTGGGGCAGCAGCGACCAAGGTGACAGCTGTGACATGGGGAAGATTCCAAAATGGCACCCGTGATGCTGGGAACCTGGGCGTTCTGCATAGGATGAGCAGGGGGGCTGGAGGACAGGGCACGGCACGGGAGCTAGAAGGCGCTCCCTGGGCCCTGTGGGCAGCCCTTGTCTCCGGCGAGCAAGAGGGCACGGACGAGCCGGCCCCGAGAAAACGGCCCTCAGCCTCCTTCACCCTCTCCCTCCTTCCACAAGGGAATCCCCCTTTGGGGCTGGGGCACGCAGCACGCAGCGGCACGCTGAGGGATCTCCTGACGTCAGCGGAGTTGTCAACAAGTGCACCTGACTACGCCTGCCTCCTGGCACACAGAAGCCCCGGCTTCCATGTCAGCATCCAGAGCCTCCTCCTGCGGGTCACATCTGGGGACTCAAACATCACCCACAATGAATACGGCCAACTGACTTCTCAACAAAAGTTTCAGAGTCTCCGAGCAAACTCCATCTTTACCAACCTCCAGCCATGCCCACTCCCCCAGTCAAACACGGCACCACGGCGTGCGGATCCATCCCTCGCCTGGGCTTTGCTTGCCACGCATTCCAACGGGGGGACTCCTCGTTCACACACCTGAAACAACAACGCACAAAAACACATCACAAAACGGAACGGAGACGGACGCGATGAACACACAAAACGCCCTCCTCGCATCCCGCAAGTCACCCTTCCTTTTCCCACTTCGCTTCTGCTTCGGGCACCACCAAGCCCAGCCACGACACAGCACCCACAGCTCCCACCTAGGCTCTGGCAGCCACCGCCGCCACTTTCACCACCCGCCTCTGCCGCAAGCTCACACGTGGCACAGCACACCGCCCTGGCATCCCGCACCAACGCCTTCTGCTCCTTCTGCTCACATCACTGCAGCTCAACTAAACCCACAACAAACGGCCCCGCTCAAAAAAGCCTCCCAAACCTGCTCACTTCACAGCTTCTACCTTAGGCAAACCAGCTGGCTGCAGCTCAGCGTGACCAGGACCAAAGCACACCGGGCAGTCACGGCCTGGCACCCGGCACACCGCCCGCTGCACTGCCCTGAAGCCAGCATCCCCAGCCTGTATTCACGGCTTGACACTCGCACGCCCTCCCCTGACAGCAACCTGCCCCCTGTGCCCCGCAGCTCTCGCTGCCACCGCACGTGACGCCTCTGCCCACACGCCTCGCTCTCCCTCTGGGACACGCCAGCACCACGAGGCCAAACAACACCTGCACTGCACAGCACACGCCGACTCCATTTCTTAACCGGGCCTTGCCGCAAGACGCCTTTTACAGACAGACACACAGACAGCTACTGGCAAGCAAACGGACGTCTTCCTGCTGCACAGCCCAGCCCAGCCCAGCCCAGCCCAGCCGGAGCCGCACCACACAATCCGGCCCGGGGGCGGCTCAGGCTCTGCCTCCAGGCTTTTGCGGCTGCCTGGGTGACACCGCAGCAAGACGACGCCGTCGCCATCCTTGCTGCACGATCCGGCCCCGCCATCCACAGCCTCGCCTCGTCGCGCTCCGGCCCGGAAGAAAAAGTCCACGCGGCGACGCCAAAAGCCAAACTCGACATCCGGACGTGGCCCCGCGCTTCCCCGCCGCCATCTCCGAGGCCCGCCACGACGCCAACGACACGCGACGAGAGCAGGCGAGACGCCAGCTTCCCCTCCACGTCCAAACGAAGAGCCGCAGCACCAGCGCACAGCACCACAGCTCCCAGCGCACGGCGCGGCACGGGGCTGCCACCGCCCTTCCCAAGGCAGCAGCGGCGCCGCCCGGGAGCCGCCCCGCTCGCCCCGGGCCGCGCTCCGGCACCCACAGCCCTCGCCAGGCCACGCAGCCCGCCTGCCAGCCGGGACCTGCCTCTGGGTGCCGCCAGCACCACCAGCTCCTCCCCCGACAGCCCCTCGATGCCCCCGCTCCGAGGCCCGACCCCGTTCGCAGCACACAGCCCGCTCCTCCCGGCCCCGCTCACCGCCCTCGCGCCGCCGCGCCGCCACGCCGCCATGCCGCCGCCGTGCAGCGCCGCCCCGGAAGTGCTCGCGGCCGCCCCGGAAGTGCTCGCCGCCGCCACGAAGTCCCGGCCCCAGCAACCGCCTGCCTCCGGCGTCCCCTTGCTAAGGGCGGCCCGGGGGCGGCCCGGGGCCTGCCTATGGGCGGGTCCGCTGCCGGATTCCTCTCGGATGGCGCCGGCGGCATGGGACTTTTCTTCTCCTTTCCTTTCCCTTTCCCTTCCTTTCCCTTCCTTTCCTTTCCTTTCCTTTCATTTTCCTTTTTTCTTTCATTTCATTTCTTTTCCTGTCTTCTCTTCCCTTCCCTTTCCTCTTCCTTCCCTTCTTTTACTTTACTCCCTTCCCTTCCCTTTCCTCTTCCTTTCCTCTTCCTTTCCCTTCCCCTTTTACTTTCATTTCTTTTCTTACATCCTTCCCCTCTATCCCCCTCTGCTCCACTCCCCTCCCTTCCCTTCCCTTCCCTTTCTGTCCGCACTCAGTATGCAGATCTCAAACGGAGATGGCCGGAGAAAATCATTTACGCAGGGAATAAATGGCTTGTGCTGTGTTTCACTGCTCTGTGCTCTCGAAAGACTCTGATCTGTTTTGCCCTTTCCTAACCCCGAAGTAGCAGGATGGCCCGGCTGGCTTTGCTGCAGAGCCTTATCATCCGAGAGTCTGAAGACTCGGGGGAAAAGCTCAGCAGCTACGCAGCTGCCAAGGGAAGGTTTCGTGCCCTGGCCTGCACACAGCCCGGCTCTCCCCGCTCTGCGCTCGTGGCATCCCCTGCTGCCCCTGTGCTGCGCCAAACACGAGCGGGGCTCGGGCCCAACGCCCTCCCTGCTGTACGCCCTCCCACATCCCCACGTGCTGCACCCACACCGGCTGCCCCAGCCCCGCAGCCCTCCTGCAGGCAGCGCAGCCCCAGGCACCGGGCTCGGCCCCTGCCCCGACGAGCTGCTGCACGGGACTCAGCCCCCGCTGGATCCGGAGCCAGAGCCAGACCGAAGATGCAATGACCACTCACAAAGAGTTGGTTTCCCTCCTTCGCAACCAGCTCCTTTGCTGCACACAGCCTGGCAATCCTCTCTTTCATCACCGGCAGCGCTGCTTGCTGGCAGGCAGGCAGGCAGGCAGGCAGGCAGGCAGGCAGGCAGGCAGGCAGCAGAAGGCAGTGCCTTGTGGCATGCTGTACCAAGTCCACCGTTCACCTGCAGCCCTCCGCTGCCCGCTCCTCCTCCCCACTCCCAGCGCCGCTCTTCTCACCATCCCACCCACCATCGAGGGGAGGCTGACGCGCAGGCCACGGCTGCCCGCGTGCAGCTGGGCTTCCCAGGGCAAACAGCAACACACAGTGCATCAGAAGCCTGAAAAGGCCCTCAGGGAAGAGAGGCGAGCTCAAGGGGCTGAGCGCAGGGACACCTTTCTTCCTCCCGCGCTGCTTCCTCTCCTTTGGTTTCTCTCAGCCCTGGGAGAGCAAAGGCATGCTCACAGTCTGTCGCGAGCACTTCCAGTTGGGCTGAAAGGCCACCAGTCGGGAACACCAACACGGAAACGGCAGCTGCATTTCCAGGGGGGGACGTGAAGCCGACCGCTTCATCGCCCTGCAATTGCCAGCCCGAGCCAGGCACCTTTGGACCAGCTACTGAAAGAGGCAGCACCAGTTTTAGAAAGGTTGTTTCGCTTTTATTTTAAACAAAGATGTGCTCAATGCAACCACAATACATTTCAACAGAAAATTCCATAGCTGGGATACTGGTAATGACTAAAGACACACTAAGAATCAATATGTTGGAACCGGTATCGAGCTGAAGGACCCCGAAGGAATGCAGCGTCTCCAGCTCTCGCCATGCACCAAGCCCTGCAGAGCTGAAGCCCTCTCGGCTTGTAACGCATCGGAAGCCCTTCCCGTCCAGCTTCCTTAGTTCCTCTCCGTTGTGCACGAAAGGGAACGCACGGCCATAGCTGAAAACCGGACCATACGGCCCGCTGCCTTTGGTGCCACCTCCGAGGAAGCACTGCAGGCGATTCTGCTGTCCTCTGTGGCTTCTCGCCCAAGCCCTCAGCGTGGCTTTTGGCTTTCCTGCTTGGCTTTTGTCCTCAGCTGAGCAGCACTCGCCTTGCTTGGGTTTCTTCGCCGACTCCCAAGTCGCAGTAGGACTCAGAACCCTCCGAGTCCTACAAGAGGCAATTCGGAAACGCTCAGGGAACTTCCTAACAACTGGCTGACAGCTCGCTTTGGGAGCTCAGGTCACCCGCCCGGGCAGCTTTGGCTGCCAGAACTGCAACCCGCCTTCCTGACACTCGGGCACACTGGCAACTCCGCCTCTGTCTCGTTCCCCAAAATCCCATGCAAACCAGAGTCTCAAGTCCTTTCCTGCAAGGTGGCCCGTGCACGGGCGGGTGGACCCTCCGCCTGGCAGCTCATAGGGCGCAGCAGCAGCTGCAGGATAAGACGAGCTGGCCCCTCGAGGCTTCCGGCGTGCCATCAGGAACAGCTCGCACGCGCAAGGAAGGACAGAACCAACTGCGGCACTCTCAGCAGTGCTGGGGCACGCTGCCGTAGGCAACAGCTACCAACGGTTCCCTCCCAGCCTGTTGCCCGTGCCTTTCTCTCAGCCTGCGAGAGCACCACTTACTGCCTGACGGGACTTGGGACCTGGCAGGATAACGCCTGACACACGGAAGCTGCAGAACGGCTCCGTACAAGAGTCCGTGGCGCAGCACATTCTCCGCCAGCGTGGGCTCAGGGATCTCAGGTGGCGAGAAATGCCGTTCAGCGGCCATAGCGCAGACAGCCTGCTGCTCTACTGCTCTCACGGAGGCTGCTTGCTGCGAGAGGGGAAAAAAGAGGCGCTATTTCTCTCACGCACGCTGCTGGCACAGGCTGACTTAGCCAGCTGTTCCGAAGATATCCTTGGCCTACTGACCCAAGAACAAAGAAGGACACGAAACTTGCGGCTGCGTCGTCTTTGACCGCCTGCCGAGGAAAAGAGTCCTCACGCTCGAGCACTGCTCCACTTGCAGGCGAGGGGAAGAGGAGCTGAAAAGGACAGGCGGACAGAAAAGAAGGGAACAGCTTAAGAGGCGAGAATAAACTTCTCCCCGAGGCAGATCCCACATTCGTGACGACTGTTTCAGGAATGCTAATAATTCCTAATCCTAGCCTTAGCAAGATTCAAATTCGCCACCTACCTCTTCACGTTCCTCGGGTACGCAGAGAGGGCCGTGCTGTTGCCGTGCCGTACAACACCAGCCACTGAAACAAAGCACGCAGAGAGCGGATCAGTTGCAGACAGTGCCACGAGCGGTGCTTCAACAACGCTGCGTTAGCGCACGCTTACAGTAAGGCACGCCTACCTCGCAGTGGCCACACGGGAACTCTGGGACGCAGCCACGGGCTGCTCTCCTGAGTCCCAACTCCGTTTCTCAGCCACTCGCGCTCTGCTCCTCGGGATTCTGCAACGGAAAAGTCACAAGACGGAAATTCAGTTCATCGCAGATGTCATCAAACCTCCGCTCTCAGGGCAGTCGCACTCATTGCTCGGGATGATCAGTCAGGTGTGCGCTTACCCAAGGAGCAGCGGTCACTTCCACTTGAGGGTAGCAACCAATGCCTACCTCTACAATAAGAACACTAACCTATCCCTAACTCTAAGTAAGAACAGTAACCTATGCCTAACCCTACAGTACGAACGCTAACCTATGCCTAACTAACTCTAAAGAACAAACAGTAACCTACGCCTAACGCTAAAACTAACACTAACACTAACACGAACAACAAAACCCAGAACAAGGACCTAACTCCTACAGGGGGAAGACGGAGCTGCGGGCCCGCAGAACCTGGCTCAAAAGAGGCCTGAAGGAGGAGCAGATGTTAAATGACGCCACCCAGCTAACGCCGGGGGCGGGGGCCGCGCAGCGGGTAAGGAGCCCAGCGCCTGGACCAGCGATGGTGGGGCTGTGATGGTGCCGATGCGGGGCCTGGCACGGTGGTGTGGTGCCAGGCCAGCTGTGCCGCAGGCGGATCCACCTCCATGGGCTCAGCGTCATCTGGAGGCGGATCCACCTCCATGGGCTCATCTGGAGGCGGATCCACCTCCATCGGCTCCACATGGTTGCTCACAGCGCTGGTCCGGGCGCGATGGAACCGGGCTCTCTTCTTCATCCTCCGCTTGATGGTCATGGCGGGCCCCCTCCTCCTCTTCGGTTCTGGGGCCCCCAGCTCCTTCTTCCCATTTAAAACTACGCTACCCTCCGCTCTCACTCTCTTCGTGCTGGACATGGCTGCCACCTGCCCAGCACTCTCAGAGGCGAGTGCGCCGGGTGGGGCAGCAGCGACCAAGGTGACAGCTGTGACATGGGGAAGATTCCAAAATGGCACCCGTGATGCTGGGAACCTGGGCGTTCTGCATAGGATGAGCAGGGGGGCTGGAGGACAGGGCACGGCACGGGAGCTAGAAGGCGCTCCCTGGGCCCTGTGGGCAGCCCTTGTCTCCGGCGAGCAAGAGGGCACGGACGAGCCGGCCCCGAGAAAACGGCCCTCAGCCTCCTTCACCCTCTCCCTCCTTCCACAAGGGAATCCCCCTTTGGGGCTGGGGCACGCAGCACGCAGCGGCACGCTGAGGGATCTCCTGACGTCAGCGGAGTTGTCAACAAGTGCACCTGACTACGCCTGCCTCCTGGCACACAGAAGCCCCGGCTTCCATGTCAGCATCCAGAGCCTCCTCCTGCGGGTCACATCTGGGGACTCAAACATCACCCACAATGAATACGGCCAACTGACTTCTCAACAAAAGTTTCAGAGTCTCCGAGCAAACTCCATCTTTACCAACCTCCAGCCATGCCCACTCCCCCAGTCAAACACGGCACCACGGCGTGCGGATCCATCCCTCGCCTGGGCTTTGCTTGCCACGCATTCCAACGGGGGGACTCCTCGTTCACACACCTGAAACAACAACGCACAAAAACACATCACAAAACGGAACGGAGACGGACGCGATGAACACACAAAACGCCCTCCTCGCATCCCGCAAGTCACCCTTCCTTTTCCCACTTCGCTTCTGCTTCGGGCACCACCAAGCCCAGCCACGACACAGCACCCACAGCTCCCACCTAGGCTCTGGCAGCCACCGCCGCCACTTTCACCACCCGCCTCTGCCGCAAGCTCACACGTGGCACAGCACACCGCCCTGGCATCCCGCACCAACGCCTTCTGCTCCTTCTGCTCACATCACTGCAGCTCAACTAAACCCACAACAAACGGCCCCGCTCAAAAAAGCCTCCCAAACCTGCTCACTTCACAGCTTCTACCTTAGGCAAACCAGCTGGCTGCAGCTCAGCGTGACCAGGACCAAAGCACACCGGGCAGTCACGGCCTGGCACCCGGCACACCGCCCGCTGCACTGCCCTGAAGCCAGCATCCCCAGCCTGTATTCACGGCTTGACACTCGCACGCCCTCCCCTGACAGCAACCTGCCCCCTGTGCCCCGCAGCTCTCGCTGCCACCGCACGTGACGCCTCTGCCCACACGCCTCGCTCTCCCTCTGGGACACGCCAGCACCACGAGGCCAAACAACACCTGCACTGCACAGCACACGCCGACTCCATTTCTTAACCGGGCCTTGCCGCAAGACGCCTTTTACAGACAGACACACAGACAGCTACTGGCAAGCAAACGGACGTCTTCCTGCTGCACAGCCCAGCCCAGCCCAGCCCAGCCCAGCCGGAGCCGCACCACACAATCCGGCCCGGGGGCGGCTCAGGCTCTGCCTCCAGGCTTTTGCGGCTGCCTGGGTGACACCGCAGCAAGACGACGCCGTCGCCATCCTTGCTGCACGATCCGGCCCCGCCATCCACAGCCTCGCCTCGTCGCGCTCCGGCCCGGAAGAAAAAGTCCACGCGGCGACGCCAAAAGCCAAACTCGACATCCGGACGTGGCCCCGCGCTTCCCCGCCGCCATCTCCGAGGCCCGCCACGACGCCAACGACACGCGACGAGAGCAGGCGAGACGCCAGCTTCCCCTCCACGTCCAAACGAAGAGCCGCAGCACCAGCGCACAGCACCACAGCTCCCAGCGCACGGCGCGGCACGGGGCTGCCACCGCCCTTCCCAAGGCAGCAGCGGCGCCGCCCGGGAGCCGCCCCGCTCGCCCCGGGCCGCGCTCCGGCACCCACAGCCCTCGCCAGGCCACGCAGCCCGCCTGCCAGCCGGGACCTGCCTCTGGGTGCCGCCAGCACCACCAGCTCCTCCCCCGACAGCCCCTCGATGCCCCCGCTCCGAGGCCCGACCCCGTTCGCAGCACACAGCCCGCTCCTCCCGGCCCCGCTCACCGCCCTCGCGCCGCCGCGCCGCCACGCCGCCATGCCGCCGCCGTGCAGCGCCGCCCCGGAAGTGCTCGCGGCCGCCCCGGAAGTGCTCGCCGCCGCCACGAAGTCCCGGCCCCAGCAACCGCCTGCCTCCGGCGTCCCCTTGCTAAGGGCGGCCCGGGGGCGGCCCGGGGCCTGCCTATGGGCGGGTCCGCTGCCGGATTCCTCTCGGATGGCGCCGGCGGCATGGGACTTTTCTTCTCCTTTCCTTTCCCTTTCCCTTCCTTTCCCTTCCTTTCCTTTCCTTTCATTTTCCTTTCTTCTTTCATTTCATTTCTTTTCCTGTCTTCTCTTCCCTTCCCTTTCCTCTTCCTTCCCTTCTTTTACTTTACTCCCTTCCCTTCCCTTTCCTCTTCCTTTCCTCTTCCTTTCCCTTCCCCTTTTACTTTCATTTCTTTTCTTACATCCTTCCCCTCTATCCCCCTCTGCTCCACTCCCCTCCCTTCCCTTCCCTTCCCTTTCTGTCCGCACTCAGTATGCAGATCTCAAACGGAGATGGCCGGAGAAAATCATTTACGCAGGGAATAAATGGCTTGTGCTGTGTTTCACTGCTCTGTGCTCTCGAAAGACTCTGATCTGTTTTGCCCTTTCCTAACCCCGAAGTAGCAGGATGGCCCGGCTGGCTTTGCTGCAGAGCCTTATCATCCGAGAGTCTGAAGACTCGGGGGAAAAGCTCAGCAGCTACGCAGCTGCCAAGGGAAGGTTTCGTGCCCTGGCCTGCACACAGCCCGGCTCTCCCCGCTCTGCGCTCGTGGCATCCCCTGCTGCCCCTGTGCTGCGCCAAACACGAGCGGGGCTCGGGCCCAACGCCCTCCCTGCTGTACGCCCTCCCACATCCCCACGTGCTGCACCCACACCGGCTGCCCCAGCCCCGCAGCCCTCCTGCAGGCAGCGCAGCCCCAGGCACCGGGCTCGGCCCCTGCCCCGACGAGCTGCTGCACGGGACTCAGCCCCCGCTGGATCCGGAGCCAGAGCCAGACCGAAGATGCAATGACCACTCACAAAGAGTTGGTTTCCCTCCTTCGCAACCAGCTCCTTTGCTGCACACAGCCTGGCAATCCTCTCTTTCATCACCGGCAGCGCTGCTTGCTGGCAGGCAGGCAGGCAGGCAGGCAGGCAGGCAGGCAGGCAGCAGAAGGCAGTGCCTTGTGGCATGCTGTACCAAGTCCACCGTTCACCTGCAGCCCTCCGCTGCCCGCTCCTCCTCCCCACTCCCAGCGCCGCTCTTCTCACCATCCCACCCACCATCGAGGGGAGGCTGACGCGCAGGCCACGGCTGCCCGCGTGCAGCTGGGCTTCCCAGGGCAAACAGCAACACACAGTGCATCAGAAGCCTGAAAAGGCCCTCAGGGAAGAGAGGCGAGCTCAAGGGGCTGAGCGCAGGGACACCTTTCTTCCTCCCGCGCTGCTTCCTCTCCTTTGGTTTCTCTCAGCCCTGGGAGAGCAAAGGCATGCTCACAGTCTGTCGCGAGCACTTCCAGTTGGGCTGAAAGGCCACCAGTCGGGAACACCAACACGGAAACGGCAGCTGCATTTCCAGGGGGGGACGTGAAGCCGACCGCTTCATCGCCCTGCAATTGCCAGCCCGAGCCAGGCACCTTTGGACCAGCTACTGAAAGAGGCAGCACCAGTTTTAGAAAGGTTGTTTCGCTTTTATTTTAAACAAAGATGTGCTCAATGCAACCACAATACATTTCAACAGAAAATTCCATAGCTGGGATACTGGTAATGACTAAAGACACACTAAGAATCAATATGTTGGAACCGGTATCGAGCTGAAGGACCCCGAAGGAATGCAGCGTCTCCAGCTCTCGCCATGCACCAAGCCCTGCAGAGCTGAAGCCCTCTCGGCTTGTAACGCATCGGAAGCCCTTCCCGTCCAGCTTCCTTAGTTCCTCTCCGTTGTGCACGAAAGGGAACGCACGGCCATAGCTGAAAACCGGACCATACGGCCCGCTGCCTTTGGTGCCACCTCCGAGGAAGCACTGCAGGCGATTCTGCTGTCCTCTGTGGCTTCTCGCCCAAGCCCTCAGCGTGGCTTTTGGCTTTCCTGCTTGGCTTTTGTCCTCAGCTGAGCAGCACTCGCCTTGCTTGGGTTTCTTCGCCGACTCCCAAGTCGCAGTAGGACTCAGAACCCTCCGAGTCCTACAAGAGGCAATTCGGAAACGCTCAGGGAACTTCCTAACAACTGGCTGACAGCTCGCTTTGGGAGCTCAGGTCACCCGCCCGGGCAGCTTTGGCTGCCAGAACTGCAACCCGCCTTCCTGACACTCGGGCACACTGGCAACTCCGCCTCTGTCTCGTTCCCCAAAATCCCATGCAAACCAGAGTCTCAAGTCCTTTCCTGCAAGGTGGCCCGTGCACGGGCGGGTGGACCCTCCGCCTGGCAGCTCATAGGGCGCAGCAGCAGCTGCAGGATAAGACGAGCTGGCCCCTCGAGGCTTCCGGCGTGCCATCAGGAACAGCTCGCACGCGCAAGGAAGGACAGAACCAACTGCGGCACTCTCAGCAGTGCTGGGGCACGCTGCCGTAGGCAACAGCTACCAACGGTTCCCTCCCAGCCTGTTGCCCGTGCCTTTCTCTCAGCCTGCGAGAGCACCACTTACTGCCTGACGGGACTTGGGACCTGGCAGGATAACGCCTGACACACGGAAGCTGCAGAACGGCTCCGTACAAGAGTCCGTGGCGCAGCACATTCTCCGCCAGCGTGGGCTCAGGGATCTCAGGTGGCGAGAAATGCCGTTCAGCGGCCATAGCGCAGACAGCCTGCTGCTCTACTGCTCTCACGGAGGCTGCTTGCTGCGAGAGGGGAAAAAAGAGGCGCTATTTCTCTCACGCACGCTGCTGGCACAGGCTGACTTAGCCAGCTGTTCCGAAGATATCCTTGGCCTACTGACCCAAGAACAAAGAAGGACACGAAACTTGCGGCTGCGTCGTCTTTGACCGCCTGCCGAGGAAAAGAGTCCTCACGCTCGAGCACTGCTCCACTTGCAGGCGAGGGGAAGAGGAGCTGAAAAGGACAGGCGGACAGAAAAGAAGGGAACAGCTTAAGAGGCGAGAATAAACTTCTCCCCGAGGCAGATCCCACATTCGTGACGACTGTTTCAGGAATGCTAATAATTCCTAATCCTAGCCTTAGCAAGATTCAAATTCGCCACCTACCTCTTCACGTTCCTCGGGTACGCAGAGAGGGCCGTGCTGTTGCCGTGCCGTACAACACCAGCCACTGAAACAAAGCACGCAGAGAGCGGATCAGTTGCAGACAGTGCCACGAGCGGTGCTTCAACAACGCTGCGTTAGCGCACGCTTACAGTAAGGCACGCCTACCTCGCAGTGGCCACACGGGAACTCTGGGACGCAGCCACGGGCTGCTCTCCTGAGTCCCAACTCCGTTTCTCAGCCACTCGCGCTCTGCTCCTCGGGATTCTGCAACGGAAAAGTCACAAGACGGAAATTCAGTTCATCGCAGATGTCATCAAACCTCCGCTCTCAGGGCAGTCGCACTCATTGCTCGGGATGATCAGTCAGGTGTGCGCTTACCCAAGGAGCAGCGGTCACTTCCACTTGAGGGTAGCAACCAATGCCTACCTCTACAATAAGAACACTAACCTATCCCTAACTCTAAGTAAGAACAGTAACCTATGCCTAACTCTACAGTAAGAACGCTAACCTATGCCTAACTAACTCTAAAGAACAAACAGTAACCTACGCCTAACGCTAAAACTAACACTAACACTAACACGAACAACAAAACCCAGAACAAGGACCTAACTCCTACAGGGGGAAGACGGAGCTGCGGGCCCGCAGAACCTGGCTCAAAAGAGGCCTGAAGGAGGAGCAGATGTTAAATGACGCCACCCAGCTAACGCCGGGGGCGGGGGCCGCGCAGCGGGTAAGGAGCCCAGCGCCTGGACCAGCGATGGTGGGGCTGTGATGGTGCCGATGCGGGGCCTGGCACGGTGGTGTGGTGCCAGGCCAGCTGTGCCGCAGGCGGATCCACCTCCATGGGCTCAGCGTCATCTGGAGGCGGATCCACCTCCATGGGCTCATCTGGAGGCGGATCCACCTCCATCGGCTCCACATGGTTGCTCACAGCGCTGGTCCGGGCGCGATGGAACCGGGCTCTCTTCTTCATCCTCCGCTTGATGGTCATGGCGGGCCCCCTCCTCCTCTTCGGTTCTGGGGCCCCCAGCTCCTTCTTCCCATTTAAAACTACGCTACCCTCCGCTCTCACTCTCTTCGTGCTGGACATGGCTGCCACCTGCCCAGCACTCTCAGAGGCGAGTGCGCCGGGTGGGGCAGCAGCGACCAAGGTGACAGCTGTGACATGGGGAAGATTCCAAAATGGCACCCGTGATGCTGGGAACCTGGGCGTTCTGCATAGGATGAGCAGGGGGGCTGGAGGACAGGGCACGGCACGGGAGCTAGAAGGCGCTCCCTGGGCCCTGTGGGCAGCCCTTGTCTCCGGCGAGCAAGAGGGCACGGACGAGCCGGCCCCGAGAAAACGGCCCTCAGCCTCCTTCACCCTCTCCCTCCTTCCACAAGGGAATCCCCCTTTGGGGCTGGGGCACGCAGCACGCAGCGGCACGCTGAGGGATCTCCTGACGTCAGCGGAGTTGTCAACAAGTGCACCTGACTACGCCTGCCTCCTGGCACACAGAAGCCCCGGCTTCCATGTCAGCATCCAGAGCCTCCTCCTGCGGGTCACATCTGGGGACTCAAACATCACCCACAATGAATACGGCCAACTGACTTCTCAACAAAAGTTTCAGAGTCTCCGAGCAAACTCCATCTTTACCAACCTCCAGCCATGCCCACTCCCCCAGTCAAACACGGCACCACGGCGTGCGGATCCATCCCTCGCCTGGGCTTTGCTTGCCACGCATTCCAACGGGGGGACTCCTCGTTCACACACCTGAAACAACAACGCACAAAAACACATCACAAAACGGAACGGAGACGGACGCGATGAACACACAAAACGCCCTCCTCGCATCCCGCAAGTCACCCTTCCTTTTCCCACTTCGCTTCTGCTTCGGGCACCACCAAGCCCAGCCACGACACAGCACCCACAGCTCCCACCTAGGCTCTGGCAGCCACCGCCGCCACTTTCACCACCCGCCTCTGCCGCAAGCTCACACGTGGCACAGCACACCGCCCTGGCATCCCGCACCAACGCCTTCTGCTCCTTCTGCTCACATCACTGCAGCTCAACTAAACCCACAACAAACGGCCCCGCTCAAAAAAGCCTCCCAAACCTGCTCACTTCACAGCTTCTACCTTAGGCAAACCAGCTGGCTGCAGCTCAGCGTGACCAGGACCAAAGCACACCGGGCAGTCACGGCCTGGCACCCGGCACACCGCCCGCTGCACTGCCCTGAAGCCAGCATCCCCAGCCTGTATTCACGGCTTGACACTCGCACGCCCTCCCCTGACAGCAACCTGCCCCCTGTGCCCCGCAGCTCTCGCTGCCACCGCACGTGACGCCTCTGCCCACACGCCTCGCTCTCCCTCTGGGACACGCCAGCACCACGAGGCCAAACAACACCTGCACTGCACAGCACACGCCGACTCCATTTCTTAACCGGGCCTTGCCGCAAGACGCCTTTTACAGACAGACACACAGACAGCTACTGGCAAGCAAACGGACGTCTTCCTGCTGCACAGCCCAGCCCAGCCCAGCCCAGCCCAGCCGGAGCCGCACCACACAATCCGGCCCGGGGGCGGCTCAGGCTCTGCCTCCAGGCTTTTGCGGCTGCCTGGGTGACACCGCAGCAAGACGACGCCGTCGCCATCCTTGCTGCACGATCCGGCCCCGCCATCCACAGCCTCGCCTCGTCGCGCTCCGGCCCGGAAGAAAAAGTCCACGCGGCGACGCCAAAAGCCAAACTCGACATCCGGACGTGGCCCCGCGCTTCCCCGCCGCCATCTCCGAGGCCCGCCACGACGCCAACGACACGCGACGAGAGCAGGCGAGACGCCAGCTTCCCCTCCACGTCCAAACGAAGAGCCGCAGCACCAGCGCACAGCACCACAGCTCCCAGCGCACGGCGCGGCACGGGGCTGCCACCGCCCTTCCCAAGGCAGCAGCGGCGCCGCCCGGGAGCCGCCCCGCTCGCCCCGGGCCGCGCTCCGGCACCCACAGCCCTCGCCAGGCCACGCAGCCCGCCTGCCAGCCGGGACCTGCCTCTGGGTGCCGCCAGCACCACCAGCTCCTCCCCCGACAGCCCCTCGATGCCCCCGCTCCGAGGCCCGACCCCGTTCGCAGCACACAGCCCGCTCCTCCCGGCCCCGCTCACCGCCCTCGCGCCGCCGCGCCGCCACGCCGCCATGCCGCCGCCGTGCAGCGCCGCCCCGGAAGTGCTCGCGGCCGCCCCGGAAGTGCTCGCCGCCGCCACGAAGTCCCGGCCCCAGCAACCGCCTGCCTCCGGCGTCCCCTTGCTAAGGGCGGCCCGGGGGCGGCCCGGGGCCTGCCTATGGGCGGGTCCGCTGCCGGATTCCTCTCGGATGGCGCCGGCGGCATGGGACTTTTCTTCTCCTTTCCTTTCCCTTTCCCTTCCTTTCCCTTCCTTTCCTTTCCTTTCATTTTCCTTTCTTCTTTCATTTCATTTCTTTTCCTGTCTTCTCTTCCCTTCCCTTTCCTCTTCCTTCCCTTCTTTTACTTTACTCCCTTCCCTTCCCTTTCCTCTTCCTTTCCTCTTCCTTTCCCTTCCCCTTTTACTTTCATTTCTTTTCTTACATCCTTCCCCTCTATCCCCCTCTGCTCCACTCCCCTCCCTTCCCTTCCCTTCCCTTTCTGTCCGCACTCAGTATGCAGATCTCAAACGGAGATGGCCGGAGAAAATCATTTACGCAGGGAATAAATGGCTTGTGCTGTGTTTCACTGCTCTGTGCTCTCGAAAGACTCTGATCTGTTTTGCCCTTTCCTAACCCCGAAGTAGCAGGATGGCCCGGCTGGCTTTGCTGCAGAGCCTTATCATCCGAGAGTCTGAAGACTCGGGGGAAAAGCTCAGCAGCTACGCAGCTGCCAAGGGAAGGTTTCGTGCCCTGGCCTGCACACAGCCCGGCTCTCCCCGCTCTGCGCTCGTGGCATCCCCTGCTGCCCCTGTGCTGCGCCAAACACGAGCGGGGCTCGGGCCCAACGCCCTCCCTGCTGTACGCCCTCCCACATCCCCACGTGCTGCACCCACACCGGCTGCCCCAGCCCCGCAGCCCTCCTGCAGGCAGCGCAGCCCCAGGCACCGGGCTCGGCCCCTGCCCCGACGAGCTGCTGCACGGGACTCAGCCCCCGCTGGATCCGGAGCCAGAGCCAGACCGAAGATGCAATGACCACTCACAAAGAGTTGGTTTCCCTCCTTCGCAACCAGCTCCTTTGCTGCACACAGCCTGGCAATCCTCTCTTTCATCACCGGCAGCGCTGCTTGCTGGCAGGCAGGCAGGCAGGCAGGCAGGCAGGCAGGCAGGCAGGCAGCAGAAGGCAGTGCCTTGTGGCATGCTGTACCAAGTCCACCGTTCACCTGCAGCCCTCCGCTGCCCGCTCCTCCTCCCCACTCCCAGCGCCGCTCTTCTCACCATCCCACCCACCATCGAGGGGAGGCTGACGCGCAGGCCACGGCTGCCCGCGTGCAGCTGGGCTTCCCAGGGCAAACAGCAACACACAGTGCATCAGAAGCCTGAAAAGGCCCTCAGGGAAGAGAGGCGAGCTCAAGGGGCTGAGCGCAGGGACACCTTTCTTCCTCCCGCGCTGCTTCCTCTCCTTTGGTTTCTCTCAGCCCTGGGAGAGCAAAGGCATGCTCACAGTCTGTCGCGAGCACTTCCAGTTGGGCTGAAAGGCCACCAGTCGGGAACACCAACACGGAAACGGCAGCTGCATTTCCAGGGGGGGACGTGAAGCCGACCGCTTCATCGCCCTGCAATTGCCAGCCCGAGCCAGGCACCTTTGGACCAGCTACTGAAAGAGGCAGCACCAGTTTTAGAAAGGTTGTTTCGCTTTTATTTTAAACAAAGATGTGCTCAATGCAACCACAATACATTTCAACAGAAAATTCCATAGCTGGGATACTGGTAATGACTAAAGACACACTAAGAATCAATATGTTGGAACCGGTATCGAGCTGAAGGACCCCGAAGGAATGCAGCGTCTCCAGCTCTCGCCATGCACCAAGCCCTGCAGAGCTGAAGCCCTCTCGGCTTGTAACGCATCGGAAGCCCTTCCCGTCCAGCTTCCTTAGTTCCTCTCCGTTGTGCACGAAAGGGAACGCACGGCCATAGCTGAAAACCGGACCATACGGCCCGCTGCCTTTGGTGCCACCTCCGAGGAAGCACTGCAGGCGATTCTGCTGTCCTCTGTGGCTTCTCGCCCAAGCCCTCAGCGTGGCTTTTGGCTTTCCTGCTTGGCTTTTGTCCTCAGCTGAGCAGCACTCGCCTTGCTTGGGTTTCTTCGCCGACTCCCAAGTCGCAGTAGGACTCAGAACCCTCCGAGTCCTACAAGAGGCAATTCGGAAACGCTCAGGGAACTTCCTAACAACTGGCTGACAGCTCGCTTTGGGAGCTCAGGTCACCCGCCCGGGCAGCTTTGGCTGCCAGAACTGCAACCCGCCTTCCTGACACTCGGGCACACTGGCAACTCCGCCTCTGTCTCGTTCCCCAAAATCCCATGCAAACCAGAGTCTCAAGTCCTTTCCTGCAAGGTGGCCCGTGCACGGGCGGGTGGACCCTCCGCCTGGCAGCTCATAGGGCGCAGCAGCAGCTGCAGGATAAGACGAGCTGGCCCCTCGAGGCTTCCGGCGTGCCATCAGGAACAGCTCGCACGCGCAAGGAAGGACAGAACCAACTGCGGCACTCTCAGCAGTGCTGGGGCACGCTGCCGTAGGCAACAGCTACCAACGGTTCCCTCCCAGCCTGTTGCCCGTGCCTTTCTCTCAGCCTGCGAGAGCACCACTTACTGCCTGACGGGACTTGGGACCTGGCAGGATAACGCCTGACACACGGAAGCTGCAGAACGGCTCCGTACAAGAGTCCGTGGCGCAGCACATTCTCCGCCAGCGTGGGCTCAGGGATCTCAGGTGGCGAGAAATGCCGTTCAGCGGCCATAGCGCAGACAGCCTGCTGCTCTACTGCTCTCACGGAGGCTGCTTGCTGCGAGAGGGGAAAAAAGAGGCGCTATTTCTCTCACGCACGCTGCTGGCACAGGCTGACTTAGCCAGCTGTTCCGAAGATATCCTTGGCCTACTGACCCAAGAACAAAGAAGGACACGAAACTTGCGGCTGCGTCGTCTTTGACCGCCTGCCGAGGAAAAGAGTCCTCACGCTCGAGCACTGCTCCACTTGCAGGCGAGGGGAAGAGGAGCTGAAAAGGACAGGCGGACAGAAAAGAAGGGAACAGCTTAAGAGGCGAGAATAAACTTCTCCCCGAGGCAGATCCCACATTCGTGACGACTGTTTCAGGAATGCTAATAATTCCTAATCCTAGCCTTAGCAAGATTCAAATTCGCCACCTACCTCTTCACGTTCCTCGGGTACGCAGAGAGGGCCGTGCTGTTGCCGTGCCGTACAACACCAGCCACTGAAACAAAGCACGCAGAGAGCGGATCAGTTGCAGACAGTGCCACGAGCGGTGCTTCAACAACGCTGCGTTAGCGCACGCTTACAGTAAGGCACGCCTACCTCGCAGTGGCCACACGGGAACTCTGGGACGCAGCCACGGGCTGCTCTCCTGAGTCCCAACTCCGTTTCTCAGCCACTCGCGCTCTGCTCCTCGGGATTCTGCAACGGAAAAGTCACAAGACGGAAATTCAGTTCATCGCAGATGTCATCAAACCTCCGCTCTCAGGGCAGTCGCACTCATTGCTCGGGATGATCAGTCAGGTGTGCGCTTACCCAAGGAGCAGCGGTCACTTCCACTTGAGGGTAGCAACCAATGCCTACCTCTACAATAAGAACACTAACCTATCCCTAACTCTAAGTAAGAACAGTAACCTATGCCTAACTCTACAGTAAGAACGCTAACCTATGCCTAACTAACTCTAAAGAACAAACAGTAACCTACGCCTAACGCTAAAACTAACACTAACACTAACACGAACAACAAAACCCAGAACAAGGACCTAACTCCTACAGGGGGAAGACGGAGCTGCGGGCCCGCAGAACCTGGCTCAAAAGAGGCCTGAAGGAGGAGCAGATGTTAAATGACGCCACCCAGCTAACGCCGGGGGCGGGGGCCGCGCAGCGGGTAAGGAGCCCAGCGCCTGGACCAGCGATGGTGGGGCTGTGATGGTGCCGATGCGGGGCCTGGCACGGTGGTGTGGTGCCAGGCCAGCTGTGCCGCAGGCGGATCCACCTCCATGGGCTCAGCGTCATCTGGAGGCGGATCCACCTCCATGGGCTCATCTGGAGGCGGATCCACCTCCATCGGCTCCACATGGTTGCTCACAGCGCTGGTCCGGGCGCGATGGAACCGGGCTCTCTTCTTCATCCTCCGCTTGATGGTCATGGCGGGCCCCCTCCTCCTCTTCGGTTCTGGGGCCCCCAGCTCCTTCTTCCCATTTAAAACTACGCTACCCTCCGCTCTCACTCTCTTCGTGCTGGACATGGCTGCCACCTGCCCAGCACTCTCAGAGGCGAGTGCGCCGGGTGGGGCAGCAGCGACCAAGGTGACAGCTGTGACATGGGGAAGATTCCAAAATGGCACCCGTGATGCTGGGAACCTGGGCGTTCTGCATAGGATGAGCAGGGGGGCTGGAGGACAGGGCACGGCACGGGAGCTAGAAGGCGCTCCCTGGGCCCTGTGGGCAGCCCTTGTCTCCGGCGAGCAAGAGGGCACGGACGAGCCGGCCCCGAGAAAACGGCCCTCAGCCTCCTTCACCCTCTCCCTCCTTCCACAAGGGAATCCCCCTTTGGGGCTGGGGCACGCAGCACGCAGCGGCACGCTGAGGGATCTCCTGACGTCAGCGGAGTTGTCAACAAGTGCACCTGACTACGCCTGCCTCCTGGCACACAGAAGCCCCGGCTTCCATGTCAGCATCCAGAGCCTCCTCCTGCGGGTCACATCTGGGGACTCAAACATCACCCACAATGAATACGGCCAACTGACTTCTCAACAAAAGTTTCAGAGTCTCCGAGCAAACTCCATCTTTACCAACCTCCAGCCATGCCCACTCCCCCAGTCAAACACGGCACCACGGCGTGCGGATCCATCCCTCGCCTGGGCTTTGCTTGCCACGCATTCCAACGGGGGGACTCCTCGTTCACACACCTGAAACAACAACGCACAAAAACACATCACAAAACGGAACGGAGACGGACGCGATGAACACACAAAACGCCCTCCTCGCATCCCGCAAGTCACCCTTCCTTTTCCCACTTCGCTTCTGCTTCGGGCACCACCAAGCCCAGCCACGACACAGCACCCACAGCTCCCACCTAGGCTCTGGCAGCCACCGCCGCCACTTTCACCACCCGCCTCTGCCGCAAGCTCACACGTGGCACAGCACACCGCCCTGGCATCCCGCACCAACGCCTTCTGCTCCTTCTGCTCACATCACTGCAGCTCAACTAAACCCACAACAAACGGCCCCGCTCAAAAAAGCCTCCCAAACCTGCTCACTTCACAGCTTCTACCTTAGGCAAACCAGCTGGCTGCAGCTCAGCGTGACCAGGACCAAAGCACACCGGGCAGTCACGGCCTGGCACCCGGCACACCGCCCGCTGCACTGCCCTGAAGCCAGCATCCCCAGCCTGTATTCACGGCTTGACACTCGCACGCCCTCCCCTGACAGCAACCTGCCCCCTGTGCCCCGCAGCTCTCGCTGCCACCGCACGTGACGCCTCTGCCCACACGCCTCGCTCTCCCTCTGGGACACGCCAGCACCACGAGGCCAAACAACACCTGCACTGCACAGCACACGCCGACTCCATTTCTTAACCGGGCCTTGCCGCAAGACGCCTTTTACAGACAGACACACAGACAGCTACTGGCAAGCAAACGGACGTCTTCCTGCTGCACAGCCCAGCCCAGCCCAGCCCAGCCCAGCCGGAGCCGCACCACACAATCCGGCCCGGGGGCGGCTCAGGCTCTGCCTCCAGGCTTTTGCGGCTGCCTGGGTGACACCGCAGCAAGACGACGCCGTCGCCATCCTTGCTGCACGATCCGGCCCCGCCATCCACAGCCTCGCCTCGTCGCGCTCCGGCCCGGAAGAAAAAGTCCACGCGGCGACGCCAAAAGCCAAACTCGACATCCGGACGTGGCCCCGCGCTTCCCCGCCGCCATCTCCGAGGCCCGCCACGACGCCAACGACACGCGACGAGAGCAGGCGAGACGCCAGCTTCCCCTCCACGTCCAAACGAAGAGCCGCAGCACCAGCGCACAGCACCACAGCTCCCAGCGCACGGCGCGGCACGGGGCTGCCACCGCCCTTCCCAAGGCAGCAGCGGCGCCGCCCGGGAGCCGCCCCGCTCGCCCCGGGCCGCGCTCCGGCACCCACAGCCCTCGCCAGGCCACGCAGCCCGCCTGCCAGCCGGGACCTGCCTCTGGGTGCCGCCAGCACCACCAGCTCCTCCCCCGACAGCCCCTCGATGCCCCCGCTCCGAGGCCCGACCCCGTTCGCAGCACACAGCCCGCTCCTCCCGGCCCCGCTCACCGCCCTCGCGCCGCCGCGCCGCCACGCCGCCATGCCGCCGCCGTGCAGCGCCGCCCCGGAAGTGCTCGCGGCCGCCCCGGAAGTGCTCGCCGCCGCCACGAAGTCCCGGCCCCAGCAACCGCCTGCCTCCGGCGTCCCCTTGCTAAGGGCGGCCCGGGGGCGGCCCGGGGCCTGCCTATGGGCGGGTCCGCTGCCGGATTCCTCTCGGATGGCGCCGGCGGCATGGGACTTTTCTTCTCCTTTCCTTTCCCTTTCCCTTCCTTTCCTTTCCTTTCATTTTCCTTTCTTCTTTCATTTCATTTCTTTTCCTGTCTTCTCTTCCCTTCCCTTTCCTCTTCCTTCCCTTCTTTTACTTTACTCCCTTCCCTTCCCTTTCCTCTTCCTTTCCTCTTCCTTTCCCTTCCCCTTTTACTTTCATTTCTTTTCTTACATCCTTCCCCTCTATCCCCCTCTGCTCCACTCCCCTCCCTTCCCTTCCCTTCCCTTTCTGTCCGCACTCAGTATGCAGATCTCAAACGGAGATGGCCGGAGAAAATCATTTACGCAGGGAATAAATGGCTTGTGCTGTGTTTCACTGCTCTGTGCTCTCGAAAGACTCTGATCTGTTTTGCCCTTTCCTAACCCCGAAGTAGCAGGATGGCCCGGCTGGCTTTGCTGCAGAGCCTTATCATCCGAGAGTCTGAAGACTCGGGGGAAAAGCTCAGCAGCTACGCAGCTGCCAAGGGAAGGTTTCGTGCCCTGGCCTGCACACAGCCCGGCTCTCCCCGCTCTGCGCTCGTGGCATCCCCTGCTGCCCCTGTGCTGCGCCAAACACGAGCGGGGCTCGGGCCCAACGCCCTCCCTGCTGTACGCCCTCCCACATCCCCACGTGCTGCACCCACACCGGCTGCCCCAGCCCCGCAGCCCTCCTGCAGGCAGCGCAGCCCCAGGCACCGGGCTCGGCCCCTGCCCCGACGAGCTGCTGCACGGGACTCAGCCCCCGCTGGATCCGGAGCCAGAGCCAGACCGAAGATGCAATGACCACTCACAAAGAGTTGGTTTCCCTCCTTCGCAACCAGCTCCTTTGCTGCACACAGCCTGGCAATCCTCTCTTTCATCACCGGCAGCGCTGCTTGCTGGCAGGCAGGCAGGCAGGCAGGCAGGCAGGCAGGCAGGCAGGCGGGCAGCAGAAGGCAGTGCCTTGTGGCATGCTGTACCAAGTCCACCGTTCACCTGCAGCCCTCCGCTGCCCGCTCCTCCTCCCCACTCCCAGCGCCGCTCTTCTCACCATCCCACCCACCATCGAGGGGAGGCTGACGCGCAGGCCACGGCTGCCCGCGTGCAGCTGGGCTTCCCAGGGCAAACAGCAACACACAGTGCATCAGAAGCCTGAAAAGGCCCTCAGGGAAGAGAGGCGAGCTCAAGGGGCTGAGCGCAGGGACACCTTTCTTCCTCCCGCGCTGCTTCCTCTCCTTTGGTTTCTCTCAGCCCTGGGAGAGCAAAGGCATGCTCACAGTCTGTCGCGAGCACTTCCAGTTGGGCTGAAAGGCCACCAGTCGGGAACACCAACACGGAAACGGCAGCTGCATTTCCAGGGGGGGACGTGAAGCCGACCGCTTCATCGCCCTGCAATTGCCAGCCCGAGCCAGGCACCTTTGGACCAGCTACTGAAAGAGGCAGCACCAGTTTTAGAAAGGTTGTTTCGCTTTTATTTTAAACAAAGATGTGCTCAATGCAACCACAATACATTTCAACAGAAAATTCCATAGCTGGGATACTGGTAATGACTAAAGACACACTAAGAATCAATATGTTGGAACCGGTATCGAGCTGAAGGACCCCGAAGGAATGCAGCGTCTCCAGCTCTCGCCATGCACCAAGCCCTGCAGAGCTGAAGCCCTCTCGGCTTGTAACGCATCGGAAGCCCTTCCCGTCCAGCTTCCTTAGTTCCTCTCCGTTGTGCACGAAAGGGAACGCACGGCCATAGCTGAAAACCGGACCATACGGCCCGCTGCCTTTGGTGCCACCTCCGAGGAAGCACTGCAGGCGATTCTGCTGTCCTCTGTGGCTTCTCGCCCAAGCCCTCAGCGTGGCTTTTGGCTTTCCTGCTTGGCTTTTGTCCTCAGCTGAGCAGCACTCGCCTTGCTTGGGTTTCTTCGCCGACTCCCAAGTCGCAGTAGGACTCAGAACCCTCCGAGTCCTACAAGAGGCAATTCGGAAACGCTCAGGGAACTTCCTAACAACTGGCTGACAGCTCGCTTTGGGAGCTCAGGTCACCCGCCCGGGCAGCTTTGGCTGCCAGAACTGCAACCCGCCTTCCTGACACTCGGGCACACTGGCAACTCCGCCTCTGTC
This sequence comes from Alectoris magna, assembly GCA_030625065.1. Taxonomy (NCBI): domain Eukaryota; kingdom Metazoa; phylum Chordata; class Aves; order Galliformes; family Phasianidae; genus Alectoris; species Alectoris magna. The sequence continues at coordinate 20,667,193 of CM060569.1, forward strand.
TCGTTCCCCAAAATCCCATGCAAACCAGAGTCTCAAGTCCTTTCCTGCAAGGTGGCCCGTGCACGGGCGGGTGGACCCTCCGCCTGGCAGCTCATAGGGCGCAGCAGCAGCTGCAGGATAAGACGAGCTGGCCCCTCGAGGCTTCCGGCGTGCCATCAGGAACAGCTCGCACGCGCAAGGAAGGACAGAACCAACTGCGGCACTCTCAGCAGTGCTGGGGCACGCTGCCGTAGGCAACAGCTACCAACGGTTCCCTCCCAGCCTGTTGCCCGTGCCTTTCTCTCAGCCTGCGAGAGCACCACTTACTGCCTGACGGGACTTGGGACCTGGCAGGATAACGCCTGACACACGGAAGCTGCAGAACGGCTCCGTACAAGAGTCCGTGGCGCAGCACATTCTCCGCCAGCGTGGGCTCAGGGATCTCAGGTGGCGAGAAATGCCGTTCAGCGGCCATAGCGCAGACAGCCTGCTGCTCTACTGCTCTCACGGAGGCTGCTTGCTGCGAGAGGGGAAAAAAGAGGCGCTATTTCTCTCACGCACGCTGCTGGCACAGGCTGACTTAGCCAGCTGTTCCGAAGATATCCTTGGCCTACTGACCCAAGAACAAAGAAGGACACGAAACTTGCGGCTGCGTCGTCTTTGACCGCCTGCCGAGGAAAAGAGTCCTCACGCTCGAGCACTGCTCCACTTGCAGGCGAGGGGAAGAGGAGCTGAAAAGGACAGGCGGACAGAAAAGAAGGGAACAGCTTAAGAGGCGAGAATAAACTTCTCCCCGAGGCAGATCCCACATTCGTGACGACTGTTTCAGGAATGCTAATAATTCCTAATCCTAGCCTTAGCAAGATTCAAATTCGCCACCTACCTCTTCACGTTCCTCGGGTACGCAGAGAGGGCCGTGCTGTTGCCGTGCCGTACAACACCAGCCACTGAAACAAAGCACGCAGAGAGCGGATCAGTTGCAGACAGTGCCACGAGCGGTGCTTCAACAACGCTGCGTTAGCGCACGCTTACAGTAAGGCACGCCTACCTCGCAGTGGCCACA
>CM060569.1:20668334-20815834 GCA_030625065.1 Alectoris magna
TGAGAAGGCGGCGAGGTGCCGTCCTCGTCCGTTGGGTCTATCTGTAATTGAATCTAGGTCAGTTATTCTAAAGCATGGAGAGGCTGATTCCCTCTTTCCGACATCAGCCCGGAATTTTGGGGGGGAGGAGAGGGGGGTCTTGCAATTTCATTTAAAATGTAATGGTGGATGAACCGATAAGCAAATAGGGGGAAAAAAGGCTCTGCTTAAAAGAAAAAAAAGAAGAAGAAGAAGAAGAAGAAAAAAAAAAAGCATGCTTTTAATATGCTTCCAGATGGGGGGAAAATGATTTACATGGGAGTTTATTTCCTCTTTGCTGATATGAAAGAATTACAGATACAAAACCCACTGATCTATAGAATAAAAAAAAAGAAAAGAAATGTTATTTTCCTGTAAAGGTATCAGTTCATTTATATTCATTTAACCATCCATCCATCAATTCACTTTCTCTCTCCCTGCGCATTCTCTCTGCCTCTGGTAAACCTACCCCGCCAATATACTTTTCTGGAATATACAATGAAGTTTCCTTAAAAAAAAGAAAAAGAAATAATGAGGGGTTCAACCGAAGTAGGGAAAGAGAAGTTCCCTTTCTCTCCCCCCCCCCCCCCCCCCCGGCCCCCAGCTCCTGGTTTACCTTGCAGACTTTGAGGAAATTAGCAATATGAAAGAAAAAAAAACCAACCCGTTTAAGTTTGGCAGAAAATGTCTGTATATACCTATAAATAATATATGAGCTATAGATGTTATATATGTGTCTACTGTGTATATGTAATATATACCACAGAGCTTGTGTGCTCAACATGTATGTACCGTGTCTTTACGCTCATGTTATATAAATAGTTCATTCCCTCTCTATGTGCGTGCCTATAAAATAAAATATACAGATATTGTACAGATATTTACAGCATTCATATATCCCAAGTGCGCAGACATAGATTGAAACATACATCCAACCTACGTATGCTGTTTATATATATGTGCAGTATATATACGATGCCCACGATGTGCACATACAAAGACAGAGTCTCCCTGAGCCGGAACAGAATGTTTGCATTTAAAGATAAAATATCATCCTAAATTCCCCACGTGTGTTCCCGTATGTGTGTGGAGGGGCATCCGACAGCATAGAGAGGGTGCTGGTGTTTGTGTCCACGTGCTGAGCACTCTGTGCACAGAGAGAGATAGTGGGCTATGGGAAGGCAGGATCAGCCTGGTGCCCTCAGACCCTCCCAGCTGAAGAGCTGTGGTTGTATTTTGTTTGTTGTGTTTAGGGTGATAGCTGGGCCTGAGGTAGAATTTCCTTTATAGGAAGAAGGACCAAAGAGCAAACCTCTCTCATTGTTGGTAACGCAGGCAAGTATTACAACAAATCTACCCTGAGAAATGTGAGCCCTTCCCCATGGGGCCGGAGCTGGAGGTGGCTCCTTCCTCCCCATGCACTCACCCTACCAGAATAGCCATGAGGAGGATGAAGCCGTGTCCCCAAAGCAGGAGGCTGTTAAACCACCTATCCACCAGTCATCTCCCAGAGACCTTCGCACAGGCTGGAAGCGAAGGGATCAGCATAACTCTCCTTTGTAGGCTACGTGTAGCAGGAAAAGCTGTACAAGAAGTTGGCTCTTTATTGAAAGGAATACGTAAACGGAGAGGCAGCTAGATATGGAAATACTTACATAGGCAGATAAAAACACACACCTTTATCTTCAGCCAGATATTTATATAGATCCGCATATAATTTCTCCCACGGCTGCCTCTTAGAAGCGCCTCCGCAGGCATTCAGGGGGTCCCTGCCACTCTTCCAGCAATCCCAGGTATCAATGCATCGCCCACCCTGCGATCAAACAGCACCCAGATGGGCAGCCCTATGGAAGCGTGCCCTGTGTGTGCATCCCTGCAACAACACCAGGCTGATCAAAGGCGGAGGCGCAGGGCTCTGCGCTGTAAGTGGCACCCACGGATGTCAGCCCTGCTTCATGTTTGGAACCCACACCTGAATAAATACATAATCATATCACATAGCGTAATTAATAAGAGTAGCACCATGAAGGACTCTTAAAGGAAAGGCTGTTGAAAGAGAGTTCCTGAAGATAATCCTTTTAAAAGGTTTCCTTAAAATGCAGCCACTAGTGGGAATAAGGCAGGTTTAGTTCCAACATCTTAATACCTCCGGATAGCACCGTTTTAGATCTCCTAATGTCTTTCCTTTAGCACTGATTTGACTTCTGATTTGGGACTTGCATGTTTTGGAGGATCTTGTTGCTGCGGTGGTCCTCACTGAGAAGGTCCCCCAAGGATGTTACCACCAGTGACCTGCTGAGACCCACGGCTTCATTTTTGCTGGAATTCATACACCCTCCCAGCTCATAGCACCCTTTCCAGCCTCACCCTTCTGGAGTTTTGTCTAATGAGCCACTCAAGTCGTTTCAGGGTGCTGCTTCATTTGTTTTTCCCTTATCATGGATGGCATGACAATCCCCAAGCTGCTGAAATGGGGTCCGGTTTCTCCCAAGCATTTTGCTTGGGAGTGTCCCCAACTCCATCACTCTCAGGACGGGTCTGCGTGGCATCGCCTTCCTGGGTCGGTAAGTAAAAGACTTTTTATTTTGCCTTAAGAAATGCTGTCTGTGTAAAATGATGCAGAACCACGCGTTAAACTGCAGAGCCAGGGGTTAAATGGGAAACAGCAGGCTCTGTTCCGTCCTCCCCCAAACCTTTCTTCCTCACCCCATGAGCTATTTCCCCGGAGGTGCCGAGGTCCTCCCTTTCGCTGTTGCTGCTCACCTGGAGCTTCAGCCCAGCAGCAAGCCACTTCCAGCAGGAAAGGCTGGGATTTGTGAAAATGTCACCAAATTGGCACGGGAATTGTTAGTGAGGGTTTTTGGAGTAAGATGGACACATCCTCCCAGCAGTGACATTAAAAAAATGCAGAATAATAATGGAATACAATGAAATCAGATTGTTGTTGTTGTTGCTTCTTTATCCTATGACTGTGGACAACCCTTTGAACAGTCCCTAGCCAAATGTTACAACCACAGCTTAAGTGTCCCATCTCTCTTACCCTCAAGGTTTTGGCCTCTGGAAAACCAGCTATCTCCATTTCCAGTGAAGCAGGGAGCAGGCTGTTGTGTTGTGGTAGTGTGTATGTAGGGAAACCTGCTTGAGAGCGATGTAAGGGGGTTTTGGGGCTGCCCCAGTGGCTGCCCTCTCTCATGGAGGCTGGCACCGGTGGGCTTTGCATGTATGTGCCACTGGCCCAGACCCTGCCTGTGAAGGGCAATGGTGAAAGTTTTCGGGCCACCTGGCAGAACAGGATCAGGTCTTGGAGGGCTCGCATGATTTCAGCAATTTCAGCTATGAAATCATTGCATAAATCAGAAATAAGTTCCAGCAGGTTTGGGATAGGAAACATCACAGGAAGGCTGCTGTCCCTGGGCCACCTGGGTGGCAAAGGGTCCATGTCCATCACTGGCACTGATGGGAACCTCATATAGTCATGGGCTGAGCTGGGCCTTCTGGCTCCCATTGGTGATGCCCTCTGCATGGTGGCCTCCTGGGGCAGCACCACCTACCCCAGCACTGCTCCCCAGTGTTTTTTCCTATTCTATCATTGAGCCGTAGTTCCAATATCAAATAAGGTCGTCATTTAATTATTATTATTATTACTATTATTTTCCCACTAAGGTAGGAGACCTCTGATTTAGAGTGGGCATTTAATCACATATAATTTCTCCAAATTTCCATGCAGGAGTTTTTCAAGTTTACCTCCTTCCCTTCCCTGTGAGCCGTTAGCTGGATGACACAGACACGGGTTTCCCTTCGCTTCTTCTTCTCCATCCAACCCTACTCACACAGGAACTCCCCCACCGGGCAGTGAGAGGAGAACGGGAACAGACCTTTATCAGAGATTCACCCACAGTAAGTTGAACAGTCAAACAAATACTTTTCTATCTAGAATTAAAACTCTTGTGGCATTCCCTTCCTTTGGAGGCAAACCGGGAGGTGGTGCGACCTCGTATCCTTCTCTTGGATGTGCCACTTCTTTGTGATGGGGTGATTTTCCCTGTTCTCTCTGGGGTTATGGAGTTCCAGGGAAGACAAGAACTGAATTTCTGGCAGAATTTATTTTTACGCAAAATAGGGGGAAAAAAAACCCAAAACCAACCCCGCGTTGCTTCAAATCCCTGCCAACTTCTTGAGCCTTCATAGCTGAGACAAAAATAAGGGCACAAAACAATTTTTCTTCATTCGTAGGTCACCTTGAAGGGTAGATGAGTAACTCTTTTAATGGCATTTCTTATTCCGAGAGGATTTTACTGAGGAATGCAGCGATGACTGAAAATCCCTATTTCCTTACAGGTCCTCAGTTTTGTCTTAAGGATATGCAAACATCTGGACAGCTCTCCACTATGGATTTTTATTCCGTTGCTGCAATGTAGAGGTACTATGGAGGTCTGGCATGAATAGTTTTCTTTAACTGCATTCTGTAAGCACCTCTTGGCACCGTACCTCACGCCCACACATCCAAATAGCAGAGCTGGAGGACATACATACTTGGGGAGGCATCCTCTTTCCACTCAAATGCAGCCTCTCTGTTTAGCATGGATTAAAAAGTACGAAAAAGGACGTCCAGTACAGCCTGAGCATCCCAACAGTACAGGAGCAACGATGAGGGATAAAAGCGTAGGAGTGGAGGTGCTCCAGTGTTTCCTCCTTTGGGCAGGGCAATGGTTAGGTGCTCATTGGTGTCAATGCCCTTCTCACTTCTCCATGCCTAACATCATGCATGGAGCCAACGGGGCTATGCTGGGACTGGACCCCATGGGTCACCTCCTTTGCTGGCACATGGGGAGCAGCTGCTGCCTGCAGAGAAACCATCCCAAAGGTCAAGCTCTGCATGTGCTTTGTCTTAGTCACAGTGGTTTTCCCAGCCCTAATTGATAACTGATGAGAAAACCTTCTGCTCTATGCATGCCTATGCATATGTATAGACGTGCACACAGATGAACACGTGTGTATATAAATGGATCTCTTTAAATTTAAATAGATTTATGCCCAAGGGCAGGAAGGTGGATAAAAGGTCGTTACAAAGAGAGGAGATCCAACACATCTGTGCGCTCTTTTGTGAGGATTAAATCTGTAGTAGGCTGCATTCAGTGCTAATACTCCTATTAATTTCTATTTTTCATTATTGTTTTCACATTTGTCAAGCTTCGATGAAGGGATAATGAAGTAAACGGATGTTAACTGCAAATTAATCATCCCTGTCCTGATAGCGTAACACAAGTTCCTATTCACTTACCTTCATTACTTAGAAATAGCAACACACGTTACATATTCATAGCAGCAAAACCTGCTGGATTCCGTAAGATAGCAAAAAAAAAAAAAAAAAAAAAAAAAGGAAAAGACTGACTTATTTCTAAAGAAAGTATAGATACTCACTGAAAATGCTGGTTTGAACTCTGAGAAAGAGCTGAGAAAGATGAGGGTGTAGTGTTGCAAGGAGAGCTTGTGAGAAACCATGCGCAGGTTGGATCTATGGCTGTGTTTAGCTATTGAAGGTGAGGTGATTTGAAGGTCACTCTTTTTTTAAACTGGAGTGTGTTTCTTCTCATTGTGTGGCAAGAGATAGATGGATTTGGCAATAGAGAGCTTTTTTTTGGCAAACCTCTTTGATTTGGGACTTGATTTCTCTGAGCCTGGTTTTGTGGTGATGTCGGGTTTTTGGGAGCCTGGAGGCTCCTCAATACCAGTATGAATGGGAACAGAGTCAGTAAGACCTTGGGCTCATTGAGGTCCTTCCAAGGGACCAGAGAGGGGCTGGAGGTGGTTTTGGAGAGCCCTCAGCCCCAGTGATGTGTCTGCTCATCGGTATCTGCTGGAGGCTTCAGGTACGCTGCTCTGGGACAGCTGCTCCTGAAGATGGGCTTTGAGCACTCGCTTGTTTTCAGCTTGGACTTTGACTCAGGCAGATGTAGGAACTTCTGCTCAAATGTTGTGCTCCCAATGGGGCAATGTTGCATTTTATGGTCTTAAAGACCTGTGTTTCACGGTAAATGAAGCCATTCCTGGGGGAAGTGGCCACTGTGGGTTCATCACGGAGATGCTCAGAGAATGCTCCAAGGTTTGCAGGCATCACTGCTTGTCTGGAAGGAGGCATCGTTTTGGGCATTTCTTAAAGCAATTTCTCTCAGCCTTTGTCACTTCATTTTTATTGTGTTCCTCTTTGCCAGTCCTTGGGACAGTCCTCCTTCTTTTACTGGTCACTTGAGAATGATGTTAACACAACAGGATTACATACCTGTCCCAACATTACTTTTTGTCTTCCAGGCTTGGATTTATCACTGGTCCTTCCTTTTCAAAATGCAAAGTTTCTGCAGAAAAGAGTCATCTAATCGTTGTCCAATGACACCTCGCTCAGGATATTGCCTTTCCTACTGTCTCCATCACTTGTTTGGAGGCACCAAGTGGCATTTTCCTGCATAGCTTTCACTTGCCTGCTGTCCTGGAGAAACAACCAGATCTCCACATCTGCCTACCTCATCCTGCCTACCCTGTGCTTGGGTCAGGATGGGCAGCCAACCTCTGTCCACAGACCCACTTTCTGCATCCAACTCATCTTGATTATACCCAGAACCTTCCCACTGTCTCCCTTCCTCTTCTCTCTTCACATTCCCTACTTTTTTTTTTATCTCTTCTCCCTCTCAACAGGTGCTGACAGAACATTTTCTCGCTGTAGTTCTGTTGGATTTCAAAGGCCCGGATTTCACTCCTCACCCACCATCTCCACTATGTGCTCTCCAAGCTGAAACATCTCCATTCATTTAGTAAGCCATAGAAAGAAACAAAGCAATGGAGAGGGGCATAAGTATGCCAGAATTCAGTGCTCTGACAGCGCAGTTAACTAAAATTGACCTCTGGCTACTTCTGTGGATGCTGCGTAACGCTTTATACTGAGTGTTTCTTTTGTTTTGTCTCCAGCCCAAGAATTCATTTTTTAATAAGAAAACTCAGAAGTGCCTCTGAAGGGTATGGGCTCATGAGCATCACTGCTGTGTTGCAGACGTGCAAGCTTCACTCGCTCACATGGTCCACGGTTTCCAGCTATTTGGATTAATGAGGGTCCAGTGTAGTCCTTGCTTTCTCCTCTTGCAAGACGCAGGCAATAGAGCCTCGGATCTGCCTTTGCCTCTTCAGGCATCTTCTCCACGCCATCACGTGTGCACACTGCTGCTTGGAGAGCCTTGGAGAAGAGGAGGAAAGGCTCTCAACATGCTAAGCGAGCGGCTGGTTTACTTTCCTTGTTGCTCCCATGGCTGGAGGAGTAGCACAATTCATGTGCCTGCCTCCAGTCCCTCAAGTCAGCTGTTAAATCCAGCTCTAGCTGTTTGTTCTCGAAAGTCAGTCCTGCCTTGCTGCTTTTCACGGGCCCTCTTCTGCTTTATATCTGCCCTCATGCCCTGGAGTTCCCTTCACTGTCAAACTGCTTCTTCCCCTTCTTTTTGTCCCGTCACTCAGCTCTCCTGCAGGTGGGTTTTCCAGTTGCATGCATCCTGGTCCCTTTCTCAGGACAAAGGAGCCCCATGTTTTCTGCCTGGCTGCCTTCCATCTCCTGTATTGCCCATGACTTGCTCCCTTTTCCCAGGACAAAAGATAATCCTCATTTCTTGGCACAGATAACCGATCGGCTCTGTCTTCAGCTATTGAAGAACGGAAAAGGAATTTGCTTCACCTGTGCATGAGGGCTGAAGGATGGTGAGTGTTCCTCCTAGTGAGGTCCTTTGCTCTCCCAGGGCTGTGGGGGTGTGCTGGGACTCTGCTCTCAGATCTCAGCCCCACAGTGAGAACTGATGCATGACCCAAGTCATTGTACTTCTCCTTGCTCCTGTTTTTGGCCTGGCTGCCTGGGTGCTGATTCCTCTGGCTACCCTGGAGCATCTTTATTTCCCTTTGACCTTCACAAAGCGAGCAGTGCTTCCTCTGAAAAGGAGAAAGAAGACTCAGTTCATCAAGACCCACATCCCTATGGTCTTTCATGAGCTTGTCCACCCAAAGTAGCAGGAACCCATGCCCCTTCCCACCCTGGGACTGGGATTTGGATGTAGTGGGTGCTGCTGTCAGAGCTGTGCAAACCTGACCTTCCTGAAGGGTTTAGGATCCTAAATCACACAGGCTTATCAAAAAATAAAATCCAGGCTCTCAAGTGTCTCAAGCAGTTAAGCTCATTTTGTGGAGAGATGTGAGATATTTCTAAATGGAATCAGGAATGGAGGAAGCAGCTGGGTACGTTTTAATTCTAATTTTTCCTATATATCAAGCGTTAAATTAACAAGTGAGGGAGAACACTACTGAGGAGCTATCTGCTGTTTAGACAGGCATATCAGGATAAAATTACTCTGTGCTTGCCCGTGGTTTGTCTGGATACTCCTGGAACTGCACCAGTAAAGAGTATAATTGCACTGCTCTTTGAGGCTTCGGGTTTGGTGCTGCGAATCCTCCCCGCCGTCTGACTACGCAAGGCTTGCTTGATGACGTTAGGTAATTATTCCCTGTAGGCAATTTCTACCGAGGCAGGGCACAAAGCTTCTCAGAGGATGTGCTATCAGGAGAAAAGGGAGAATGGCTCAAGCAAAGGATTAATATTTTTAGCTGTAAAGACGGTTGGCTCGAATGTTTGTTGGAGAGAGGCTTTCCTTGCTGTGTTTCAGTGTGGGAGTCTAATTGGCACAGGAAAGGCACTGCAGTTTAGACAATGATGCCTACTTCTGAATGACCAGTGTAATTCACAGACAGCCTCAATATCATCAATACTTCTTAAAGCATTATTTTCATTTTATAACGGTGAGAATAAGGATCGATACCGTTGTTTTCAAATCACAGTAAATGAGTTTAAAATCAGAGCCACCCCTAACATTGGTTGCCACATGATATTGGGCACTGAGGGCTTTGGGTTAGTTCACATCTGTACACATCACCTCTATGGAGCACAGGCACAGCTGGCTGTACCTTGTAGGTGCACTTTGAGTACTCGTGTCTCTGCGTTCATATTGACTTTCACTGAAGCTCAGACATAAAATGCTTCAGTGCACAGAATATGATATTTTTTCTCAATCCAAGTCCCAGGAGAACTCACTCCAGGCATCCCCACTCAATGAAATATTGTCTCTGCTGCCAGGGAAAGCGATCTCTTGAGAAACAAGACCCGATGTAGAGGAACGGATCATTTCCCAGCAACCTTTTGATACCGTCAAACCTTCAGTCTTTTGGTGATTTTTGGACTTGGCGACTACGTTGGACCAGCCTTGGGCACTGAATGCTTCATTTCCATCAACATTTGTTATTATTCCCCTTGCATATCTCAGATCGTTTAGTGGTGGAGGTAGCATTATTGATATTCCATTTTATAGATGGAATAGTTTTGTTGCAGAGAGATACCTGGACAGCCTGGGAAGTGGGTGCAAGTCTGCTCTGAGTAGCTGAGTTCCTTTTGCAATGCCAGCATACCTAAAGGATGCTTGTGTGAATATGCCCTGACATTTGTAGTTCAGGTCGGTAGATGTAGCAGAAATGCTAAGCCTTGGCTTGAAGCAGTGGTTGAGCACCTGGTGGAAGGCAAGGCCAACCCAGGGGAGCTCAGGTGCATTCAATGTACTGAGTGACTGGAAGGGTGGAGCCAAGATGCGCCCCTTCCCAGTTCTCATTTAAGGGTTGGTAGTGGAGGTGAGGGCATCTTGCTGGAGATCCCTGCCTACTTGAGGCCTTCTATAGGTAAGCAGCTTCCCTCTTCCCCCCTCTTTGTTTCTGCATCCATAGCTGCTGCACTTGGGCTTATCCTTGCTTGCTGTAGCCTGGGACTGCTACCTTGCTGTCATTGCTGTGTTTTCCCATTGCGTTATAGTGCTTTGGTAGCTTGCCGCTTATTTTCCTTGTTTCTAAAGTCTTATGAAAACAGTGGCTGCTGGTGGTAAGCACAGCTCTTCTCCTTGCTCCAGCTTAAGTGCTGTATCTAGTACTTGCCTGGGCTATGCTGATCCTTAAGCCAGGAACATCTGGGGCTGTCTCTAAGCTTGTGGTTAATGAATATCATGTCAATTAACCTTATAGACAGGCAAGAAATGCAGGATTGGTTTAAATTCCGGGCTTGCTCCTCATGAGGTTGCGAGCTTGTTTAATGTCACATCAATCTCCAAATTGCTGTGTAGATTTAGAGCTCATGAGATCATCATTTTCTTGCTGTCCACCAGATTGTCCTTGAACTCATTTGTTCGCTGTTCCCAGTTGCGAAATCTCATAGGCAAGCATGAACATTTTCAGGAGGAAAAGCCCAGCTTTTATAGACCAAACTTGGATTTTAATTAAGAACTTTAACTTCTGTGAATTCCTATCCATCTAGAAGGATGCCAGTATGCCTGCTCCCTTATGGAAGGCTGAGCTGGGGCTGCCCTCTGCTCTTGCTCAGAAGGGCTTCTCCTTTGAAGGGGAAGAAGCCACAGAGACCACATTTGCTTGTAGTCAGCAACATTTGCTGAATGAACTAGAAGCTGATATTCACACAAATCTAATCCACGAGTAAGAAGTGGGAGGGCACAGTTGTGCAGTAGGCAAATGAAGGGTTATCACTTAAGGCCTGCTTCTGATTTTATTTTATTAATTTCTACCCCATTCGTCCAAAATCTCACATCCTGGACTGTATCCCACTAGTACTTGTTTTCCTTTCTCTTTCCAGCGTGCTCCCATGCACTACAGAGTCTCAAAGGAAGCAGCAGCAGGAAGCTTAGATTCTATTTCCCAGTCTTTCCCAGCTATAATGAAGACGTCCTGCTAGCAGATGTTATGACAGCATCATGGTATTCATTGTAATGCTGGGGAAGTAGCAGCAGAAATAGTAAGTCCCTTGGTCAGGATGTTACACTTTCTGTTAGTGTTGGCTTCTCTGAAGCTGCAGATGTTTACCTTCTCCTTGGTATCTTCTCTGATGTCCTTGGTATCAGCCTTTTGATAGGCTTATGGCTGGAAATGAAAATGTATTCTTCGTGTCTTTCCAGGTCTTCAAGAAACTAGCATCTACTGGAGAGGAAAGGGCTGGAGATGCTGCTGAAGGAACCACAAAAGCATGATGCAAACAGTATCCTCTTGCTGGGCTTTGGGAACTGCTCAGCTTTCAGCTGCATTTGTACCACTCAGGCTGTTCCTGGTTGAGAGAAAGCTGGAGGAGTGCCCTTTTGCCCAAGGTCTGATCTCCCAGGGGCTGCTGAGGTGCTAGCTGGTCCCCCTTGCTGCTGCATAGCTACCTGTGTTTCAGTGTAAGTGCATGAGGATGTCAGCAGTAGTCTGTATGCTGTGGATGTATCAGTGTAATACATGAGATTGTTCTTTTTCCCATCTCCACCTCTGCAGGCTCCAGGATGCTGCCTGAGTTCCCCTTTGGACTCCAGAGTCCCATTGAGATTATGACAGCCATGTTTATGTGCTATTCTAATGCTGGTTGTTGTAGCATAAGTGCTTTTTAATGCACGGCATTACAGCAGGTGCATGCTGTTCTCTTCCTTACCGAATGGCTGTCTGGAGGGATGTAATTCCAGTTTCTGCCTCAGCACACTGTTATTTACAAGTGTGGTTACATGGTTTGTGCCACCTCGGAGCTTAATTAAGTTAATTGCTCACATGGCACATGAGAACCACCTTTATAGAATGAGTGCTGTGCTACCCAGCTGGCTCAGGGATGCAGTACCTTCGTCCCAGAGGTGCCAGGACTTCAGAATAGAATTCAGGGAGCTATGAGCAGTGGTGTCAGTAGCATGAAGTCCCATCACTCCTACACATAAAACTAAAGCAGGGCACATGCAGTGTGTGTCTTGGAGTGTCCAGGTCTATGGTAGCTCCTTGGCCATTGACATGGAGAGCTTTGCTGACTGTCCCCACAAAGGGGGGACTTTTGGCTATGGATTTGCAGATGTGGTTGTGTCCAGTCACACTGGACTGGGGTTCCTTTAGCCATTGGCTGTTTCAATGTGAAATTCTGCTGGGAGAGGGAGCTCAGCTGGAAGCAATACATCTAACAAAGGTATTCTGTGCTGATGTGTTGGTTTTGTGTTTTGTTTTTGTTTGTTTTTTCCCAGAGGGAACTATCTCATCTGATGTTCACTTGATCACGCGTACCTCTTGCCCCTTGGAAGCCTTCCCTGGTGTTGCTATCAGTATTAAGTGAGGAGCTGCAGTGAAGTGCCATCCATCTGTCCAGTGTGCTGAGGAGACTCAGGTGGTGCAATGAGGAAGCAGGAGCTGATGAGCTGTGGCAAGAAGATTCTTAGGGAGCCTTTCCCAGCTTAGTTGTAAAGGACAGCTCTTGTGTAACTGTTAAAGTGCTCCATAAGGTGCTGCCTGTGACACTGGTGCAGATTGGTGTGACGGGGAAGGAACAGGCTTGCTAGGGCTCCAGAGGCAGAGCTCAATTTCTGTGTCCTGGAGCAACATCTCTGGCTTCTGCCTTGAAGGGTTCTTCCTGGAGAAGTGTAGGAGCCCTGGGTAGAAAGCAGCAAAACATACCCAGACCTTGCAGCCTGAAAATGACTTGCCACAGTAACCAGTGCTGCAGGCACTAAAAGGGAGCTTCAGATACCTGGGAAGGAGAAATCCAGTGCAAATACAGCTCCTTTGCAGGTCCTCCTCCCATCCAGAAGGTACTCAAAGCTTGGTGGGTGACTTCTGGGGTTACCTGCTGGTCTTGGCCTCCCCAGGAGCTACCTGAGATGGTTCAGAGCCAATGGACTTTACCCTCTTTGACAGGGTCATCAGTTTCTGGGTTAGTTGCTGGTCATGGGCCACCCCTTGCCCAGGTGGCGAGCAGGAATCTGGGCTGCTGCAATGCAAAAGGTGGAAGATATATATTTAAAAAAAAAAAAAAAGTAAGTAACATGTAAGTTCAATAGGTTAAAGGATCAGGGATTTTGTTTCATTGAAAAGAAAATCCCACTGACTGTTTTTCTGTATCTATCCTTGCTACCACTTTCCAACATCTGTACCCACCGTGTTGCTACAGTGGTTCCACAAGCAGATGAATTTTGAAGTGGTTCCCATGGCTGCTCCTGCAGGCAGCGAGGAGACCAGAGATATAAGAGTCACAAAAGCAGCGGAGAAGCAAAACATCTCCTTTGGGCTCCTGTGGCTGTGTTTGCCTTGATGCTAGCCCATGATCCATTTCTTCCAGTGGTCAAGCCCTGCTGGATTGACCAAAAGTTGCTCCAGCCCTAGGGTCAGTCAGAGCCCCATGTGGCTATGGGAAAGGCTTGGTGACTGGGAGCTTTCTGCGCTGAGGGAAGGCAGGGTGATGATGTTCATAGTTTCATCTAGGGCTCCTTCTTCTTTACAAAGAACTCTTGCTTGCTCTGCCACCTTGCAGCACTGCTGAGAACATATTTGCTGGCTCAACTACTGAGTTCTCTCTAATGGAAAATTTAATCTCCAGGGCATTGCTGTCTCTTATGTTTTCTGTGTCTTAGGTGCTCAATAAATGTTTGCTAAAGTAATTCAGTGTTCTCACTCAATCAGAAAACATGGCACCGGGTTAGCTATCCAATCACACACTGATTCAGTAAGGCAGCTCTGAAGAACAGGCTTGAAGCTGCTGGGCTTATCAGGGTGATGGAAACACTGTGAGCACAACACTGTAGGAGTGAGGTAAGTGAGAGCTGTGGGAAGATGTCTACAGGGGAATGACATCATACTGAGTTATGGGTTGTAAGCAGGTGTTGTAGCGTTCATCTGCTCCTCAGAAACATCTGCCTGGCTGCCCAATGCTGGACGCAGTGGAGCTTTGTGTCTGTCATGTCTTGCAGAATTAATGAACTCAGTGCCCTCAGAAATACTGTCCTTTGCTGATGACCCTCAGCGTGGAACCCTGCATGTCATCCTGCAATCAAGCATGCTCATCTTTCTGTTGCGTCCATCCTGCCCTTGGTACTTTTCCTGGGATGGATCCCCTGCATCATCTCTGATTTGCCCTCTCCAGCTCTGTATGCCCCTTCTCTGTACCATGTTCCCACTCCTTCCTGCCTAACATGCCACTGTGTGGGTCTGTCCTCCCTCAACAGCAGGTGCAGCCCCATAGAATGATGTGCACTGTGAAGTTTTTCCAGCCCCGTTGCATCTCAGATGGGTGACTTTGAGCACTAGGATGAGACGTCCCGGGTTTGACCAGAGCTGCTGTCATTATGCTACCGTGGAGTCCGAATGCAGCTGTGTTTTCTCAGCCCTATGAGATGTAATTCATCTGCACATACCACAGAGCATTTCCATTCTGCCTCTTCAGGCTTGGGTCAGGTTTAATACAGTCTGTGAGAAAGGCTTAAAACAGCAAGGTGGGAGATTGAATTATGGTCTAATCTGCCACTAATAGAACCTGACCAGCTCCATTATTCAATGTCAAATCACCACACTTGCTATTAAAACAGAGTGTGAACTTCCCTAATTTCTGTCGGGCTGGGACCATATCCATCATTCTTGGCTGAACCGGCACCAGGGCAGTGCAGATAACACAGACAAATTTAATATGGTAAATTCACCTTAGGAAGCTTGCACTAGCAGTGCTAGTAAGGGAGGGGCTGGGCAGTCCTGGGAGGAAAAGGATGGATGAGAGCAGGCTGCAGTTTGACATTGCAGGAGCAATGAAATTGTGTGGTGCCTTGTTAGGATGGGAAGGTCTGTCTGGCCATGGTGCTCTGATCATCTGCCTCAAAAGGCTGCTCAGAGGGGAGAACGGACCAGCCCTGTGTTCTGGTGCAAAAGGAAGGGAATGGGAACACGTAACCACAATGCCTAGATGTGCTGGTAATGCCCTCTTATTGCTGCCCATTACATGTCGCAGCATCTTTTTTTGTGTGTTGTAAATGTTAGTAAACCAACTCCTGCTTTCTCTCCAGTGATGCCACCTCCAGGAAGGTGGAGGAGTCGCATCAGATTCCTCACCTTGCTCCCTGGTTGGCTGCAGCCAATATGCTGTGTGGGCAGAAACTCCTTGGGAAGGGACAAATTGAACTGCTTGTTTGCAACATCCTGATTTGACCCAGAAAGTCACCAGCAGGTAGATGAAGAGTTCAACATAGACCTCCTAACCTGGTTTAGCTGTGACTCGCCTCAGCTCTCACTAGAAGAGGTGAAAAGCAAGAACACTCATTTGTTGAAGCACCAAGCTATCTTTGTGTGCCATCTCTTCCTTTTCCGTCTTTCTTCTGTCTCAGCCTTAATTCTAGAAGTACAAAAACGTGAAAGTAAATCTCTACTGGGTCAACCAAAATAAGACAAATAGAGAGATGAGCTCCGAGGCACGCTAGGAGCACTTTAAATCATAATAACCATTTTCAAGGGTAAACAGAGTCTGACCACGATGGAGATTAACAGAATTCATTAGGGAAAAAAAGGACTTGTCATTACTAGGTCTAATGAGTTGACACTGGTGAAGAGGGACTTGTCACCATGGAAACGACAAATATTAGGAAAGGAAGATAAACAATTCTAGCTTTATCTGGCCGCTCTCTCCTCACTGCTGGCATGAGTCTGGCCAGCAGGACTGTCTACTCAAATCAGAGTAGTAGCTGTGTCACTCATCTTTGCCTTCAGCACATCTCCTTCGTTGTAAGGACCAGAGACAAGGCCTTGAGCACTCAGCTGGCCTTCAGGCAAACTTACCCCCTAGTTATAGATCCTTCTCTGCTGGTAAAGATTCCCCTGTCTTTATTGGTCCTGTCAGAGCTACCATTTATAGCTTCACCACCTGGCACCAAAAGATGGTTGTTCAGGAATGTATTGTGTTCACATACCAGAGCATCACTCCCATCCTGCTGCCACGACCGATGAGGGCCTACCAGAGAATTTGAGTGGCATAGGTAGACAAACACCAGGCTTACACGTGCTGGTGGGCTTCACAAATGCTCCCCATGGGCAGGTAAGGAACGGAGCAGGTGGCAGAGATCAGAGAGTGATGGAGACATTCTCCACTGCCATCTCCAAAGGAAAGTCACATGGGGCCAGCAGCAGGAGCTCAGTTATGGTATTAAGGAATCAGACTCTAACAAGGTTAAAGATACTGACATGGATGTGTCCCCACAATATTTAGGGACGTGTCAGGAGCAAGGGGACAGGCAGAAAGCCTGTCTGGGTACCTTACTGCCAAGTTGCAGCTCCACCAACACAGAGATTTCACATGGAGGCACAAGGAGAACTCCTTGACTAACCTCTAGGAGCAAAGGTAGCCCTGCCATAGAGAAGTGTGTGCTTAGGGCTGGACCTACCTATGCATCCTCCAAAAAGTGCAGACCATCAGTTACTGAATGGATGCAGGTGTCAGAAGACAAGGGAAAAATTCCGTGGCATGGGGAATGTTATGAATACGAGTGATCCATGCTCAGATGTACAAACTGAAATTCGACAGGCACTCACCTAAGGCTGTCTGAAAGGAAAAGCTACAGGGTATGGGTAGCACAGGGGCTCGTTGCCCAAGCCCACCTGGAAAATAGTAACATCGAATTAGAACAGAGGTTTGTGATGCTCCTTAAAGACTCATCGTTCCTGACACCTGCTGAATACTTGAGATGAGTTCGTTCAGGCATAACTTTTGCAATTATTGGGATGAGGATGTCAGCCAAACCCCAAGCCCTAGTGCCAGGGCATTAGGAGATGATAAATTGTGATGGTGTTGTACCAGTGCCCAGTACAGGTGAATCATAGAATCATAGAATCACCAAGGCTGGAAAAGATCTCCAAGATCATCT
The DNA here is from genome assembly GCA_030625065.1 of Alectoris magna. Taxonomy (NCBI): domain Eukaryota; kingdom Metazoa; phylum Chordata; class Aves; order Galliformes; family Phasianidae; genus Alectoris; species Alectoris magna. The sequence continues at coordinate 20,685,098 of CM060569.1, forward strand.
AATCCAACCAACCACTTACCGTCAGTATTTCCCCACTAGACCTCCACCATCACTGCCATCGGTAGGTGAGGGATTTAATGGTTTCTTACTGCTCTTCAGGGGTACAAGGGAGGCCACATGCCCTTAGCAGTCCACTGGAGAGCCATGCTACAAATGGGCACAGAAAGTGGGTGAAAAACACTCATATCCAGTTGATCAGCCCAAAGGTTGTGCACAGTGTCACGGCAGTCCCTGACAGGGAGATGACAAAATTTCTGTGGCATATTGTGTGGAACACAAATCAGAAAGGCTTCTTTTTTTTTTCTCCAGCCTTCATCTAATTTGGCTTTGCTATGCCCTCCTCATGTGTTTTCTACCAGGATTGACTTTTTACTCCAGCAGTGACTCCATTACAGGTACAGCTGTGGGGACAGGATTGCATCCAAGGGAATGAGTTCTGGCCACGAGACCAAAGTGACATTCATCACCTTGGTGATGAATCAGGACTGAGGGACAATAAGGACAGAGGTCAAAATCTTGCAGCTGAAACTTTGAAAATGGATCTGACTATGGGGATCAGTTAGTAGGGAACTAACTGGCTTCCTCCTGGATTGTACTGGTAGCCTGGGATCTGGGGCGATGGCCCTTGCTCCCACCATCCCTGTGCATTGGTGCATACTGGCCGATACACCACAGCCAGTGGATTTGTTGCTGTGTATAAATTTGTTGACAGAATTATATGGGCTGCACGTGATCCCAGGCATATCATCAGGCGCAGCACTCATTGCCCCTTGCCTCCCATCCTCCGTACATCTCAATTAAAAGGTGTTGTTGAAGAGGGTTTTGTAAAGTGAGCCATCGAGTCTGAGCAGCACAGCGTGCGGGACAGGGAACGCTGCAATGTCTGCACGCTGCTCAATTATTCATTTCCCATTTCTGCATATACAAAAGGTTAATCCACGAGGCGCCTGCCACACAGGGAAAGCAGCTCTTTGGAGACAGCTCCATATTAGGGTTTTTTTTTTTTTTTTCTTCTTTTTTTTTTTTTTTTCTATTGGTTTTTCAAGCATTATCTCTCCTCTGTTTCTTCTCCTGCCGGGTAGTGAGGGAGGGAGCATGTAGGATAATGAAGAGCTCCCTCTTCCCAGGCAGACAGTTGCAAAGGAAACTTCGCTGGTGTAGGCGGGATGGATGACGGGTTATTCAAATGCTGGAGTTTTAACAAGGGAACCCCTCATCTCTCCAGTCGTCGTCTACACCAAACTTCATGTTAGAGGGGAAAAAATGCCCCCTCTGCAGCTTTCGGCTCCCTTTTGACACTCTCCTGGGGAAGCTGCTACAGAAACCCACACATGTTGAGAGACCTGGGGTGAAGGCTGCTCCCCAGCTCAGAGCTGCAGAGGGCTGTGCTGGCTCGTGCTTCTCCCTGTGCTGTCCTTCAGGCAGCAGGGAGCTGAGGGGACATAGTCTCAGCTGCCCACTCACCAGGACGGCCAGTGTACACACCTACCTAACCCTCGGCCTCTTCCATTATTCATCCTGCTGGACTGATCTCATGGAGCTGGTTCGAAAGGTCAGCTCGGTATTAATGTGCTGAATGGGAAGATGCTATAGGCTAGAAATTGAGCTTGTCACACCAGAGTGATTCTCATTGACAGCGTTTGATTTGCCATTAATATTTATTTTAGTTTTTGAGGGACACTCGCAAAGATTTGCCACAAGTTAACAGTCTCAGGCACCAGCATTTGCTGTTGGGAAACATAAAGATCATCCAGGAGTTGTTCTTAAAAGGGAGGACTTTGTCAGTGAGGCACAGACATGAGCAAAGAAGAGGTGCCCAGAAGACCCATGGCCAGTAGGTGACATGGAGCCTGGATTTACCACCTTTGGTTCACCAGTCATCCCAAAGCTCCTGGTATGGCAAGGGAAGGGAAAGCAGGAATCTCCTGGAAACCATCAGGGTTATCGGGTAGGTGAGTGAGATACACAGAAGGAAGCAGGATTTTCTGCTGCTGCTGTCCCAGTGCAGTGCACACCAGCTGAAGGAGACCCTGATAGCTGAGGGTATCCCACGTGAAGCATACATACCTGATCTTCTCCAGCCATGGCAGGCCAGGCAGTGCAAAAAAACCCAACTTCCAAGAGTGTTCCTTTATTCTCAAAGAGCCCAGCTGCCTTTGAGTGGGTCCATGTTTTCCAGGGTGCCTTTCAGGCTGCCACTGATGGCTGGAGGCCAAATCTGCTCTCTTTTCAACAGCAGAATGGTGCTGCTCAGAGAAGTGGGGGTGGATTTGTTGCATCCATGGGTTGGCTGGTGAAAAAGGAAGGGGAGCGTGGAGTTGTTAGGTGAACTGAGCCACAGGGGAGTGCATTTCTTTACTCAGAGTTGCAGAAAAGTAAGGTGCAGCACTGGTTGTTCGTGCCCCTTCTGTACACTTTGGAAGGTCAGCAACAGCTTCAGCTCCACACTCTTAGGCACTGTTTTTTGGAGAGGATGAGCCATCCCTTGGTGCAGTCGGCATGCACTGCTGCTCAAGGAAGAAGTGCAGATGATGAGGTTGAATGAGACGCATTATTTTTTAAATGGCTACAAGTGGTGAAATGAGTTAGCTCTTCTTGGTCACTTGGTTGACCAGACATACCTGTAAACTTTCACTGGTGTTTCTAAAAGAGGAGTCCTGGGGAAACACCCAGACAGATTAGATGTTTCCTTTCGGTCTTTTCAGAATGGAAAGTTTCAGATTTGCATTTCAAACACCAGCTCAGCTACAAGTGAAACCCAAACGATGCTCCCAACAAAAGGAAAGAAAGCCTGTCTCTGCTAATGAAAAGCTAAACGAACATTGTGGGCAAGCAGGCATCCTTTCTGCATAAGTACATGTTTTTTACAATATGGAGCTAGCAAAAAAAGCACCAAAAATCCAACGCAAAAAAAAACCCCGTTAAATCAAAAAGTAGTGTTTTCTACAAGTCTGCTACAAGTAGAGCTTGGGCGCTGACTGGGATGGAGGTGATGTGTCAGCCAGCTTATGTTGTGTTATCTAAGAAATACTGTTTAAGAAAGCTTTTTACCTTTGGCTGGTGGACTTTGAGGAATATCCAAAGTTAGGCTTCAAAGTGTGCCTGGAGGGGACTAACGTTATGTCGTTGCCCCAGACAAGAGTCTGGTGCTCCAGTGAATATGTTTGTTTTAGCAGAGCTTTTAATCCACGGGCAATTGAATAGATGCAATTTAGGCAGCTGCTGAAAAGGCATTTGAAGATGTGCAAAGTGCAGGGGCTAGGGACCGTGTCTTGGGGCTGGTGATAAATCCCAGCACATCATCCCTGAGCTATCTCTTCGTGTCTTTAAGTCTATCTTTGGCATCATCTGTTCAGAAGAATGTGGAGGAAGACAGCTCTAAACTATTATCATTATATTTTCCTGGGCAGAGAACCAAAATTTAAATCTACCTAGCTTTGACAGTGCAAGAGGTGGAATGTTCCTGTTTCAGTCTGTAAATGAACTGAAACACAGCCCACGATGGTCCCTAGATGGAGAACTGAATGGTGGGCCTCTGCCTCAGACTGTGGCTTTGATGCTTACGTCTTCATGGGTCGCAGCCGGCTGTGGAAGAGGACTCCAAGCTGCATCATGTGGCCGTTCTGTCAAACCTTAACATTTACCCATAACTATCTAAAGAAAATGAAGATGAAGGAGGAACGCTGTTCTCTGCTTTGGGATGACCAATTGGATTAGAGGCTGAGGATTTCCTAATTATGAAACCAGAGATGCTAATACTGCAGAATATCAATTAATGTTGTTTTTTTTTCTTTGTGTGAGCTAATGGACAATCGATGAGATCCGAAATTGGTATACTTCAAGTAATCCTAGAAAAGAGTTTTCATATGGTGGTGGATTTTTTTCTCTGAGAGAGCAGTCAGGCATTGGAATGGGCTGCCCAGCGAGGCGGTGGAGTCACTGTTGCTGGAGGTGTTCAAGAAACATTCAGATGTTGTACTGAGGGAGGTGGTTTAGTGGGAAATATTGGTGGTAGGTGGGCGGTTGGACTGTATAGTCTTGAAGGTCTTTTCCAACCTTGGTGATTCTATGATTGTATGATTGAACCAAAGAAGTCCTTTATACGGGGAGCTAATAGGGCCAAGAAAAGAGCTAGATCTGAAAAGTGAGAGAATGTTTATATGCATGCTAAGAGCTGTCAGTGCTGGTGACAATAACTGATTTGGAAATGTGGAGGTGTGCACAAATTCATGACCATGTCCTAAACACTGAAGACCTCTAATATCATAATAAGGATGTGATGTCAGGGTCTGGGCATGAAAGAAATGTAATGTTGCCTGCTGGGTCTCTTGCATCAAGTGCTGAAGCTGGCCCTTGGATTGGGTGCCACGTGCAGAAAGGCAGCAGGGCAAGGTGCATCTGACAGCACCTTCCCAGACCCAGCATAGCGATTGCACTCTGATGGAAGGAAGGGGATACTTGCTGCATTTACTCATGAAACAAAGACCTAGAAGAGACACGCACAAAACAGCCCTCCTGGTTTAGAGAGCTACAACCCCCCTAGGTTTAACAGAGAGATCTGTATATCTACCCAAGCACATGCAGCTGGGAAGGATGCTCATTTTCATGCCACTCTAACCTGCATATTAAGCACACACAACTCCTTCTTGCATACACAGGGGAGACCTAAGCGGGGCAACATCACAGGGAACCACAGAAGTCGCAGCTTTCTCTTGTCTCCCCAGTATGCATACACCCAGACACATTTGAATGCAGGATTTTCTGCAGGTATTAAGTTCCTCTGGGTTTATCTGAGAGCAGGCTGCTCTAGTTAAAATAACACTGTGCAGCAGAACAGAAAATAAGATGTCACGGCAAAGTAAACATCTTCACTTTTGCAACATACTAAAAAGCTCTGGGGTGAGCGGAGCCGGGCTAGCAGCAAAGGGACCATGCAGCCCTGCCTGGCCCCTCGATGGGTGGGTTTAGCCAGCCATGCATTTCTATCTTGTCATCATTCCCAGGGAAGGGCTGGGTGAGATGGGCACAGGCCAATCCTATCTCCCAAGACATCTTTAATTTTTGCTACTGAAGAATACATTTCATTTGCAGTAACATCTTATTTTCTGTTCCACTGCACAATTTTATTCTAACTAAGGTGGTTTACTCCTGGATAAACTCTGAAGAACACTCCGGCTTTCTTTTCAATACGAAGAGCTTTAGAAGCCCTGCTTTTATTTATTGGTTCATTTTATTTCCTGTTCTTTTTCTGCCATGTTTAGTATGACTGAGTGACCAATTCAATAAAAAATGGAAAACTTGTGTGGATTGTGTAATAAAGCAGAGCAGGTTACTGAAGGCTCCGTATTATGCTTTCAATATTCTTTACAAAACACAGATCTGAAATAGAGATAGGCTGAATAAGATGGGTCCCTGATATTTCATTTCACTTCATATTATTGCTATGAATAGGAACAGTCACCAGTATACATCTTCTGAGACACCCGCAGGGATTATGCCCTGCTTCTCCTCGTAAATACAGAGCAGAGCTTTGAAGTGGTCTTCTCCAGCCCCAGGAGATGGGGCCACAAGATCCTTGGGGCAGGTTGTGCTGTTTGCAACCTGCTTTGTGCAGTGCCCATCACCAAGATCTCACACCTCCTACTCTTAGGCACTGATGGAGCTGTAATGAACTGCCAAAGTTCCTCCAGCTGCAGCTTCCTTTCCCTATGGGCTGAGGCTCACCCCACTCACTCTACTGCTATTTCCACAACCAAGGAAACCCTGTAGTGATTAAACAGAACATCTGTGCCCACAAAGTAGTGTTCTTCTTCACGCAGTCATGTTGTGTGCTCACACAACACGTGTTTTGCTGGTCACCCCTTCTCAGCTCAACACATCTCCTCCACAGCTCCCTTCACTCACAGCATTCTGCATGTGTTATTTGCTTTATTTTACCTTTACTGCATAAATATCGATGCCTTATTGCAGCAGCTGCTTGTGTCCAAGGGGGAAAGGAAGGTACACAGGAGAGTGGGGAGGGCTGGAGATTGCCTTGTGCATATACAAGGCAGTGCAATGGGAGATGTGCAGAAATGGTGCCACCACCGATGGAGCACTGGTGGTATTTATGGCACTGAGGAGCTTATTCTCACCTCCTGTTTGTGGAGTCTGTCTAACACAGGGTAGGACTGCGGTACAATGGTACTTTGGCACAACAGAGCTGCTGGAGGGTTGTTTCCAGCTGTTTTCCACCCATCGCTGGTGGTAGAACAACTCTGTGCAGGTAAAAAGCCCAGCAGCTTATGGAGAAAACATTATCCCCCGGCAGCTGCTCATGAATTCTTATGTGCCAGCAGCAGTGCATGAACCATTCTTTGTTGTGAGATAAAATCTGACAGAAAAGCATAGCTCCTGACAGGAAAATCTGATGCAATTAAGTTTCTGTGCACAGCTCATAAACTTTGATATGGCAAATAATGGCGAAAATTGATCTTAAACCCAACATTTAAAAAATCCCCAAACCCCCCACGTTTCACCAAATCGACGCCGGGTTTCCATCTACGGCAACTTTGTAGGTCATGCTTTTCTTCTAGAAGAAAAATACCAGGCAAAAACAACAACAACAAAATAGGTCTGTATGGATAAAAATTCAGTCAAAGGCGAATTTCCAGCACTGCATATTTACAAAACTAATTCTGGGGGAAAAAAAAAACCAACCCTTCAAAAATAACATGGAATGGATAGGAAGAGATGGGTATGGAGCATGAGCTGGAGACCGATCATCATCAACCTGGGTCCTGTTTATGAGACTGCTTTCACCACTTTGATGTCTTTACGGCTGGGTTGGTGCTGCAGTCAACTTTGCAGATGGAAGGACGTGGGAAATGGTCTTCATGCTTTTTAGGGTATATTAAGAGCGGACCATGTGAGTGTCTTGAATTTGAAACTAGATAATGTGGAGAGGGAAAAGGGGAGGAGGACGCTGTCACTAATACAATTACCAAACTGCTGTGCTCAGCAGAGCTTGCTGGAGGTGTTCCAAAGCTGTGGAGATGTGGCATGGAGGGCCATGGCCAGTGGGTGAGGTTGGTTGATGGCTGGACTTATTGATCTTAGAGGTCTTTTCCAACCTTAAGATCCTGAGATTCTACAATTCTCCTGCCAACACAAACAGCACAAAGTCCCACTGTTTCCAGCGTTTGGGGGTGGGATAGCACAGCTCTGGAGCTGTTAGCCCAGGCAGTAATTTCTAACACAGTCCAAGTGAGGGGAATGCCAGCATTTGTGGAATAAGCTCCTTTAAATGTGAATAAAGGCACCCAAAGTTGACAAAAAGAGCATTCAAATGAGCTGAATTGCCAAGAACATAAAAGAGAGCCTAATAAAACAATAATAAAACAATATTTGGGAGCAATCTAAGCTGAAGGAGCACAAGATCCCTTAGCTCCGTGCATGCAAAATGGAGGGCAATCTCCTTCAGAATGCTTCATGCCCAGAGCTGAGCCATCCCTGTATCATCCCATCTCTGGAGGAGGACACCTGGGCAAAACCTGCCTGCAAAGAGGAATTTCCTCAGGCACAGCACTTTGGAGATGCCAAATGATCCTATTACAGACTTATCAAAGCAGCGGGGATTAGCAGAGATAAAACAACTTTCAGCACTGGTCTCTGCCTTTCTTTGCTCTTTTGTTTGTCTAAATAGCTGTTTTGGTGAGAGCAGGGGAAATAATAGGAGGCAATTATGGCTTCATGTAATGTTCCATGTTTGGGTTTTGTAATCCTTCAGTTGCGTTTATTTTCATTTGAAGCAAAAAAGTTCCCACTGGAATATTCTAATCGCCTCTCAGCTCTCCTCCTGCCTCAGGGCTGCTGGTTCTGCGTGCACCTGATGGCAACACAGGGTTAGCTGTGTCCCAAGGGGTGCAGGGAGCTCAATGCCCATTGTCTGGGCTGCGGCGTGGGGACCTGCACTGTGGCACAACACACCGGCAGCAAATCCCCCAGGCATCCATCCTTGCATCTGGCCTCCCCCCAGCACCCGCACCTCGGCTCCTTTCACCTTCAGAAGCCCAGGGAGGGCTTTTTGAAAGGGCTGGAAGAGCCCAGAGAAGCAGGGGAAAGCAGAGGGCTTTTCCAAAGCGGCTTTTCAACAGTCTTTGAAAATCTGACCTTATCTGAGCTTTTAATCAGCTTTTAGACCCTGAAAATTTCTATCCATCCTCTCCTTAGCAGGTGATCTCTTCTAAAATCTCCTTAGGGAGATCTGGGGGGGGTTTGCTTGTGCCTTTCTCTGTTTACTCACCTTTTCCCCTCATCCTTCCCTCGGGAGGAGCAAGGACAACTCCAAACAGTGCCACTGTCCCCACAGTGCCAGTGAGTGGGTTACTGGGTTACGCAATCTGTCACATACTTCTGCAAGTAGGTCTTTGCATTAATGCTGGGGCACACCAGATTTTACTACTGAAAGTTGCCCTGGAGGCTGAGCAGAGGTCTCCTGAATGGGATCTGCAGTGTTTGGGCTGCAGGAGGTGGTGTTCCAGTGGATCTAAGGGCTGGTGCTGCCATACGTGTTGTGTACCTGTTCACTGAGGTCTCTAGGAGCAGATCTACTGGCTTGGCACGATTGCCTAGGTCATGGACTCACAGCATCTTAAGGTGGGAAGAGACCTCTAAGATCATCTAGTCCAAACATCAACCCATCACCTTCATGCCCACTGACCACATCCCTCAATGCCACATCTCCATGGTTCCCAAACACCTCCAGGGATGGTGACTCCACCACTCCCTGGGCAACCTGTGTCAGTGCCTCACTGCTCTCTCTGAGAAGAAACTGTTCCTAATATCCAACCTGACCCTCCCTTGGAACAACTTTGAGACCATCACCACTCATCCTATGGCTGTTACCCAGGAGCAGAGGCCAACTCTGCTTCTGAGAAATGCTCTAATGCACCTGCTCCCTCCCAGGAGTAGATAGACCATGCTTAGGAGGGGAGGCAGAGAACTTTTTTGAAGGACATCTACATTCTGTGAAACAACCGTTTGGGCCCAAAAGGGTAAAATGTCACCTTTTTTCTTCTTCCACTCTTAAAGTTCCTAAAGAAACTAGGTAAGACTGCAGGGCTGTCTGGCGACTGGGAGGTCTTTCCTTGAGGTCCCTTCCAACCCAAGCCATTCTATGATTCTATGACTTGTTTAAATACTTTGAAGGTTCAGGGCCCTAAACAATGCCTAGGGAGTGGATGAATGAGCTGCAGGTGGGAGATCACCCATGGTTCTACGGGAGGAAAACGGATGGTGTACTCTCTGGTGCCCCAATTCAACTCCAAGGTGGCTGTGTCCTGCACCTTGTCCTGGAGAACCAACAGACACAAAGGTATATCCATTAACAGTTGGGAAATTCACCCATTTACTGGGATGTTTCTCTCATGTTTACACCATGTTTTGAGGAAAACACCACTCGAGGCAGCAGCCTTGTGGGCTGTAACTTCAGGGCAGGGATGCTCCAGTGAGCATTAAACATAAGCATGCACTTAAGTGTCTCGCTGAGCTGAGAGGCAAAACAGCTCTTCCACTGAGGATTTTATAACATTAATAGCTGCTGGCTTGTCGTGCCTGAGTGTCTTTGTTTCACTTGTGCAAGCTTGTTTGCCTAGCTCCATAAATCCTGAGGCTGGTGCTGTAGGGAATTACACGCGCTGTGCTCCGCGTTGGCGTGGTGGGCTTTCTGTCCTTGCTCATACACCGACTGCAGCAAACACAGCCGAGCTCCTCAGCTGAGTGTTCATAGCGGATTAACCACCGAGCCTCTACCGATACCTACTGACAACAGCTCTCTTGCAGGAAAGAGAGGACAGGTGACAATATTCAAGGAATATACATAATAAAGCTTTGGAGAAGTGTGCTTGAAGCTGGGAGGGAGGAAAGGAGAAGGGGAAAAGAATGCATAATTCACCAGGCAAATTAATCAGTCCTCTTCCCTCTGCCTGTTGCAATTACTTTGAACACGAGTAATCATCTGGTTACTATTTCTTATTATTATACTTGTATACCAGAAAGCTAAACAGTGGAGATGGTGATATTGGAGCAAGGACAAGCAGAAAGCTGCAGTCACATTTAGAGTGGTGCCTAGCTGAGATTTCTATCTAGTTGCGCTTTCATTGTGGAAAGGGCTTTTTTTTTTCTTCTTTTTTTTTCCCTTTTTTTTTTTAATTCCTTCCCCTTTAGATTGGTGAGGAGTTGTGGCAAAGGAGGGCGGGGGTTGGTGCGCGTTAGAGCAGAGAGATTGGGTAAAATTATTTTCCTTCATGCTTGGTTGGGCCTCAGTGTGAAAAAGGGGACCCAGCTTAGGGCTGGTGGGAGATTGCAGATAAAAGCAGCTTCATTTCTAACTGACCTTCCATGCGTTTGGTCAGCCGGGGAAGGCGGGGGAAGGAACAATGAGAGCCACCTCCAGAAAAGCCGGCCCTGAATACCTACACCAGCCACAGTGAAATGAGAGGGGGAAACAAAACCCTTGGGGGGCTCCGTGTGGCTCTTGCAGGATGAGAGCTGTGGAGCAGGGTACGAGCAGGCAGCGGAATGGCCGTGGCCATGGGGATCTCCAGGACCCGTAGTGATGCGGGATCCAGGTCCCAACTCAGCCTGACATTTTATCCTACATCCAACACCAAGAAGAGCTGCAGGCTGAAAATGCATGCATGAACCTCATTACTTTGACATCTGTTTGTCAAGACCCCTTAGAAAACATGTGTGATTTCTATCCTAGGAGGAAACAAAACCTTGTCTTGCATTGGGTGTGGGCTGAACTGAGCAAAGGGAGTGATTAAGGGTGCAGGGTGCAGCTGGTCCTGCTTGGCACATGTGGAGGGAGTTCACCAGGGGCCTGATGGGCTTAAAAAATGGTCTCGGGAAGGCTTTCCCTCTTTGGGTTGAGCGTCATAGGTTCTGGCTGGATCTTTTCTTGTGGAGAAAGGGATTCTTTGCTGTACGCCCTGAGTGGGAGGTATTTCTTTATGCAGATACTGAACAGATATTTCTTTATATAGGTTTTGTCTTAGCAATTCAGCATCAGATCTTCTATTCTTTTCCCTTTGTAGGGTAGGTCCAACATGGGAAATGGATCTAAAGCTCATCACCTTAGCAGAAGAGCATCTCGCTGCCCCTCTACTCTGTACTGGTGAGGCCTCACCTGGAGTACTGCATCCAGGTGTGGAGTCTTCAGTACAGGAAAGACATGGACCTGTTGGAGTGCATCCAGAGGAGAGCTACGAAAACGATCCCGGGGTGGAATATCTCCCTACGAGGACAGGATGAGAGAGCTGGGGTGGTTCAGCCTGCAGAGGAGGAGGCTGCGGGGAGACCTGAGAACGGCCTGTCAGTATCTAGAGGGGTGCTGTAAGAAGGAAGGAGACCAACTCTTCAGCAGGGTCTACTGTGATAAGGCATGGAGAAATGGTTTCAGACTAAGAGAGGCAGGGTTTAGACAGGATATAAGGAAGAAGTTTCTTACAATAAGAATGGCAAGGCACTGAAATAGGTTGCTCAGAGAGCTGGTGGGTGCCCTGTCCCTTGAGACACCCAAGGTCAGGCTGGATGGGGCTCTGAACGCCTGATGGAGCTGTAGGTGTACCTGTTGTTGCATGGGGGTTATCACTAAATGACCTTTGGGGTCCCTTCCCAGTCAAATGATTCTATGAGTGGTCTGTGGCAAAGATTACTTGAGCTGTGCTACACTTTTTGTACGTATAGATATATCTGCTCATGGTGGAAGCAGGCCTGGGTTTTTGGAAGCTGCTGTAATACTGCCATGTTTATATGAACACCCTGGGTACTCTATGGTGTTAGATGGAGTATGGGCTGCTTCATACTCTTTCATAGCCTCAAGCAGGTGGGATGGCATTTCAAGTGGGGTGGGTGATTTCAGAGGAGCTCTTGGAGTCCTTCTTAAGCTGAGCAGATCTGGCTACAGGCTCTTAGATTCTGGTGCCATAATAGAACAATATGTATTTACCTTTACTTTCCTTGCTCTTTTCTAGTGACTGCCACGAGCAGCTCCTTCCTAGCACTCTCATGATGATTGCATGGTGGGATTCACTCAGTAATTTTCTTATCAAGTGCCTGTTGATTACAGAAAGCTCTTTCTTGTCCCAAATTCTAGGCTTGTTTCTTCATTTTGTAGAAAGACCTCAGCACCTGAAGGTCCTGATAGCAATTTCAAGCCCTCGTTGATGCCACTGTAGCATCAAGATGTGCTTGCAGCGCATCTTCAAACCCAGACAATACTTCCAGATTGCTTAAGTGCTAATAGTGTCATTGAGCTTGTTTGCACCTTTCTCCATCAGTTGCTTGTGTGCATTTGCAGTTTTTCAGTGAACTGGGTGGTAGAGGTAAGAGTAAGCTTTGCATGGGGGAGAGACTTGGGAAATGGGGTGATTATCTCCTTTCGCCTACCTAACGTTAAAAGGAGGTATAAAGTAGATGAGCAGAGTACCCATCCTTGTGTGCATAGCTTTTAAACTGAAGATGAGACAAAGTGGTTGTGGAAATGCTTCCTTGTTTGTTTGTTTTTTTTCCTGTTTGTAAAATAAAAATGAGAATGAAGCCTTTTTTAAGCTTAAATTTCCACTGACATAGGATACTGGTTAGCCCCTTAATTGCTCTATGGAGTGCCCATAGTTAGGAGATGGTTTCACTCAACTGCTGCAGGTATCTTCCAGGTTTCCTGCCTCCAGCATGGACCTACCAGAGCAGGATGCTCTCAAAGCTTCCTGCTCCAGAGGTAGACTGTTCAGGACTGCTGCTCGGTGCAATAAGATCAAAAGGTCTGTAATTAGACCAAAGACTCCTTTTTGAGTGGTGCTACATCACTGATGATGGAAGAAGTGCTTTTGTTTTTCTTGCTCATAAATGACATTTACAGACAGGAGTCTATTTCCTGAAATCTACTTTGAAACGCCACTGGAAGCTGAGCAATTAGCTCCCTGGGAAACCTCAGCTTGTTGCTTTCATAAACCTTGAATATTATAACTTTAAACTTAAACTCCAGAAACATTTCAACTACCTTCCTAGCTGAAGCTTTTCTGAGAAACTTTATTGTCTTTTTTAAAAGGCTTGCATGTGAAAACAGTTAACAGAGGCATGCTCTCAGACAAAAGGCCTGACATACAATGTTTTCTGTACATAAAACGAAAGGTATAATACTGCTTTCTGTTCCTGTAAGTGCTCTTCCAGCAAGAACTATCCTCCTACCATCAGGAGCTGCAAACAGCTCTCAGATATCCTTGCTGAGCTACCAAGGTGCTAAGCTGAAACAGGGCTTGGAGGAGCTGAGCAACCTGCTCCATTGCCTGGAGCTGCTGGGAAGTTCAGGGCTGCGCTGGGTCCTTTATGCTGCTGACCTCAGAAACCCTGCTGTGGGAGCTCTGTTGGGATGTTTCTGGGTGCCTGGCTCTTCTTGGGCTCTAAAAGAGTTCCCTAAATTCTGCATTCTTCTACTGCTTCGTATGCTTTTTCCTCACCCCTGTCTGCCCCTGACATCAGCACTAAGACCAGCCCAGTGGATCCTATGGGGAGAGTAGGTGTAGAGTAAAAATGCTGTATTTCCTTTAAAATGAGATGATAATAAAAAAGATAAATAGGAAAGGAGATTTGTAGCTTCTTCAGAGAGGAAGCTGCACCTGCCCATTTGCTTTCTCAGGCCTCAGCTCTGTGAAGCACTTCAGCCCATTTCTAACTGGAGCCACATGACTTATCCCCCTGCCCAGCTTTTGTTGGGTGACTCATGGATTTCTAAGTCGGTCACATCCTTCAGGATCCTGCTGCATTTAATGGAGCCTCTCCTTCTCTCCAGCTCAAGGAAGAAGAACCAGAGCTGATGTCAAGCAAACAGCTGGTCCTCCAGCATCTCACCATCCTGCCTCCTGCCGAAGCTCATGTCAACATGTTCTGCTTTGGAAGCTGCATTGTGGCTTCATTTGACAAGGAGTACAGAAGCATGCTGAGTACTTCATAAAGAAAACAAGTAAAGCTATTTTTTTTTTTTTTTTTCTTTTAGTGGGAAAAAATTGTTTTCTCAGTGTCTTGTTAACCTCTTGCTGTCCAGCTGGAGGTAATATTCCTACTCACTTGGGTTTAACTAAGAATGATAGAGCTTTGTTTTTAAGTTAAAGTTGAGAAGCATTCCACCATGTGTAAAAGCTGAAGGGCTTCAGCAGATGCACTCTGAGCTTGCTTTGCCTTCTGCACCCCTCAGCTCTGGAGGTGGTGTATCAGTGGGCTTGGAGGAGGTTTTCACCAGGCTTTGAACTCCAGTCTGTGCACTCATGGTGTTGCCTCCCACTGGTGCTCTAAGCTTTCAAAGTGAAATTTTAGCTGTTTTCAGCATTTTGCTTTAGGTCTTAAGCATTTTCTAGGATGAGTGTTTCCATTTTGCTCCTTCTAGGTACTAGGTTGCTTCATAGAACCCATAGAATGGTTTGGGTTGAAAGGGACATTTAGGATCACCCATCTCCAACCCCCCTGCTACTGGCAGGGGCACCTTCCTCTAGCCCAGGTTGCTCACAGGCCCATCCAGCCTGGCCTTGAATGCTTCCAGGGAGGGGGCATCCACAATCTCTCTTGTTTCTTCTGGGCTTGTATTGTTTAAGGTGTCTGCTCAGGCTTGTGCATTAAACACTGCACAGTCTGAATTTCTCCTGCTGTTTCTGCCCAGGGAAATTGTGCAGATCAGCTCTTCTTATACTACTTTCCACCAAAGGAAGAGACCTCATGGGAAGAGATCTCAGTGGAGGACTCTGCTTGTTTTAGGTCACAAAGGTGAGCAGGAGTTGTTTTCTCTTCCCAACATGTGACCTGGGCAGGTGCTGGGGAGCCCTGTGCTGTTGTATTTTCCCATTCTGGTTCCTTGTTTTTTAAAGCAACATCAGACTGTCCTGCTCTTACATACCATAAACCCGATTCTAAGTCCTATCTAATGTCAGGGAAGCCTTGGAACAGGTTGCCCAAAGAGGCTGTGGGTGCTCCATCCCTGGAGGCATTCAAGTTTGGACGTGGCTCTGGGCAGCCTGGTCTGGTGGTTGGTGACCCTGCACACAGCATGGGGTTGGAACTGGATGAGCATTGGGGTCCTTTTCAACCCAGGCCATTCTGTGATTCTATGATGATTCTATGAAATGGTCTCAAGTTGCACCGGGGGAGGTTTAGGTTGGATATCAGGATGAACTTCTTTACAGAAAGGGTTGTTAAGCACTGGAATGGGCTCCCTAGGGAGGTGGTTGAGTCACCATCACTCTTTTTAACACTGGATGTGTTTAAAAACCTTTTGGATGTGGTGCTCAGGGCCATGATTTAGCAGAGGGTTGTTAGTTAGGGTAGCATGGTCAGGTTGTGGTTGGATTTGATGATCTTGAAGGCCTTTTCCAACCTGAGCAATTCTATGATTCTATCCGACATAGTTTTCAAATTAAAAAGAAATAAATTACTTGTTACCCATCTAATTTCTATGAGAGGAAATTCTATTAAATCCCCAGAAGAAAGTGCATTATAGCTGTATTTCAGAAGCAGACCCTTGAATAAACTTTTTTTAGTTATTTCGCATAACTTCCATTATGACTGTCATTATGAAGCAGATGAACATTTTCTTGAACAATTAGATGCGGGTGTGCAGAATAAAGAGTGCGGTTTGCCTGAGATCATTGAAACCTATCTGTTTGGGTGATTCATTTTCTTCCAACTAGGCTGCCCATAATAAGCTTTTCTTCTCCGGCTTTGTCTTGTTTCCCATTTCAGTTGGTCACAATGCCCAAAGAATTGAAAGAATGTCTTTCCCCATGTCCTTGTGCTGTGACTGAGCCTGGCAAACAATAAAACAAAATATATTTTTTTTTCTTGAAGCTGAAAAGAGGAGGAGGAGGGGTAGATTAAAAAATGAAACGTGTGCCATTACCTGTGGTGGCAGCAAGTTAGGGCAGGTGGGCCCTTCTAACTTGGGATGCTCTGTATGGTCCAGCAGCCACATGGGGTGGACATGGGAATGCACAGAACTCCTTGTCTCCTACTGCCACTGCTTCAGAG
Organism: Alectoris magna; assembly: GCA_030625065.1. Taxonomy (NCBI): domain Eukaryota; kingdom Metazoa; phylum Chordata; class Aves; order Galliformes; family Phasianidae; genus Alectoris; species Alectoris magna. The sequence continues at coordinate 20,701,151 of CM060569.1, forward strand.
AAGTAGCTATGTTTGGAAAGTGACCTGGTGGAAAATCAAATGCAACAAGCTGGTGTATCTCCATGTTGCAAACCCGTTTAACAATTACTAAGCAAAGATAAGTCTGATGAAATGAATGCTAGGGCAGATCCATAAGATCATTACGCATACAGGATGTCTGTGAGCATCTTTCCCATGCCCCTGCCCCATGGTGTGGGATTGCTGCCTGAGGCTTTGCTCAGGGGGTGAGTTCCTGGCAGCTGCTCTTTGGGGCTGGTCATGGCACTGCTGTGATGCTCACCCAGGCTCGGTGGTGTGTGAATCTAGCACTGAGGAGCCCCAGCTATGTAATGGAGGGGAATCTCCTCCCCAGTCTTACTGCTGCACCCCACAGAGTGACTCTGACTCTGATCTCAGGTGGCAAGAGCCTGAATTTCCACCTTCTGGTTATGGCTGTGCCTTGAAGCCTGCTATGAAATCACAACTGCACCTCATGCTGAAGCTCAGGAGTGGGTGTCATGAGTCCTCCTGCTTTGAGCTCTCCCAGGAGGTGTTTTTCCTTCACAGACAATATGCATAAATATACCTGGATAATGAGAGATAGCAGATAGCACGGGAGTGTTTGTTGAGGATCTTGTCACTCAACAAGTGGGCTTGTAGTGGGCTGAAGCCTTGTTTCCATTGTTCATCCAAAATGAAACACTAGCTGCTAGTCAATCCAGTGCTGTTTTACCTCTCGTTGCAAGCAAGACAACAGCAGCACAGCTAAAATTCACATCTAGTGGATAGGATTGTAAGTGTTCATTTCCTGGGGTGGTTATCATCCTCGTCCCACGCAGCAGTTTGATATTTAGCTGGTGCTGCTGCAAATGATATGGAAATCTCCTGGTCACCTCTAAGAACGTTTTGTATATCAGCTTGCAACTCAAGAAATTGCTGGAGAGCCCAGGAAAATAGAAAGCTTTCTTTGGTTCTTTTAAAACAGCAGAAGCAGCTGACTTGGGGTCTGCCCTGGGCTTCTTGCGGAGAGATATTAGCAGGGACTGAATTGAACGGAGGCTGCTGGAGAATGTGAGGCAAGGGAAAATGTTTTTATAAGAAAAAGAAATGGCAAAAACTTAGGGGAGAAAGCGGAGAATGCGAGACCTTGAACTGAGCCTCTTTGGGGAGGGGGGAATAAAAAAGTGCCTGCTTGAATAATAGACTAACTAGCGACCTTGAACATATACAGTGTGCATAATAAGAGTGAAACAAATGAATCCCTGAATATGAGGCCTTCTTAGAATGGAGAATAATAATCACAAGTGGCAAATTAAAAAAAAAAAAAAAGGAAGACACATAATCTAACAGGATAATGGGGGTTTGAACCATCCTGAGATGAGAGAAACGACGGAAGGGGTTTAGCAACAGTCTGGGCTAGCAAATGTCCTGGCTACAGCTTGTAGCAAGAGGAAAGCCAGGACTTGTCTGCTCCAGAAGGTTTGTACTGATGTATTCTATACGTATATGTGTCAACTTGACTTCCTTCTTAGATTGCTGGCCAAATTTAGTAAGGGGAGTTTGTCAGCTATGTTCTTTCATTCAGCCAACCCTCCTCTGTCTGCTCCCCTTGTGATGCAGCCCAGCTCCAGCAGAGTGGCAGGCAGGGGATGGTGATGCCACTTGATGTTGGGGGTGACATCAGCTCACGTGGGTGAGGGATGTGATTCAAGGCTCACCATATCTATTTGCTGCTTCAGAGCTGAAAGTGACAACGCTCCCAGTCTGTGAGCAGCCTTCTCTTTCAGCTGACTTTTTTTGTGGATGATCTGTTCATTGCTTTCTTGTTACCTCATGAGCACAGGTCTAACTCAGTGCCTGCCTACATGGTACATTTCCAGGTTTTGTTTTGCCTTAAGTGCGTGTGTTGCAGAATATTTAACCCTAAAGCATGATACCTTCCACTTTTCTTGAATACATCCCATATATCCCCTTGTGGCTGTCATTCACAGCTGCTTCTGATTTGACTTGAACACTTCCAGAAGAAATGTCTTAAACACCTTCAAATCATCAGTGAAGATGAGAGACTGACTCCTGAAGTGCTCCTTTGCATGTATTCCTAGTTTGATTTCTTGTTAGTAAATGAGAGTTACTACTTTATGTTGGTGATACCAGCCAGTTGGAGATCTACACCGCAAGAATTCCTCCTAGCTATCCCTCCAATCTGTTGTTCATCAGAGGCCTGGGGCGGATGTTTTCCTTTAGCTTTCCTCTTCAGCCTTTCTGTACTAATAGCTTAGAAGATGGTCCTCCAGGCATTTCTCCCTCTGCCACATGTCTGGGTGGTGACGATGCCTGTATTTTCCACAGGTGGTTGTGCCCAGTCTTGTCGTTGGTGCTGATGCCCAGCTTCTCCATGATTGGTGATGCCCATCTTCACCATGATTGGTGATGCCCAACCCTCCACACAGATGATAATGATGCTCAGCCTTCCAGTGGATGGCGATGACCAGCATCCTTATGGGTAGTGATGCCCCCATTGCCTCTCAGGATGGCAGCATCTGAGAACAAGCATTTCTGTTGACATCAGAGGTTAGTCTGGTCCTCTTCACTGCAGAGAGATGGGCAGCAGATGTCTTGCAGCATTGCTACCTCTGCATCTAGACCTTGGCTACACAGAGCAGAAAAAAACATATGACAGTTTGTGGGACTTAGTATCTCTTCCTTTCCCGTCCCTTTCTGAAGCCACCAATCATTGGCATAGGATCCTATTGTCTGCACTGCTGTGGCTTCAGCCAAGTTTCCACATGCAATGGGGTTAAAATTTATTGGTGGGTTTCCACCCACCTGCTTTGTGACCAAATCCTCTCTACAGAGGACCCATTCCTTCACATAGCCAAGCAGGCCCTGCCAGGCTCCCCTTTGCTTTGTGTGGATCCTCGTGTTGTCCTCGGCTTTCACACCACAAAAGATTAAAGATAATACTAATACTAATCATATAAAAACGCCCTTCTGAGAATGGCCTGCCGGCTGATATTATGCCATATAAAGACTCTGTGAAATAGCCAGGGTAATTTACACTCATTAGAAGGAGAATGCAGTAGATTAAAGGTAGCAAGGGTGAATAGCTTCCCATTTTTGTCAAACTTGCCTAAGCTTTTATTCACCTGCTGAAGCCATTATTTTATAATAATAAAAAAGAGGAGAAAGAGCCTTGCATGAACTTGGGGAGAAAGGGAGAGAGTGCAAGCTAGGAGCTATTTTCTCAAGAGAGAGAAATGCAGCATTATAGATTAAAGGTGAAAAGACAGCTCTCATTTAAATCAATCCACCTCTCCGAAGCATATTTATTCACAGATTAATTAGAGTTGCAAATGAAAATGATCTGGTTGGTGGGAACATTATTGAGGCCTTTAAAGTACGGGAGTGAAGATTAAAAGGAAGCACACTTACCCTTTCCTTATGATCTAAAGAGGAGATCAAAAGAGTCAGTGTCAAATTAACAGCCCTGATGATTTCTCTCTTCTTCTAGTTCCTCATTTATTATCTAAGGCTCGTGTTGATACATGCAGGATGAAGACCTGCTTTCCTGCACGGCTGGAGCATGATGTGTGTAGGGTCCCTTTAGGATCAGTGAGGAAGGTCCAGGGCTACCTGAGCAGGGACAGGTTGCCTATTGGAGTAGACGGGAGAAATTGTATCTTACATACTGGGATACTGCAAGGAATTGGTAAGGCTGTAGTGACATAGCACAGGGAGACTGCAAATTCATTTGCCCAATCTGCAGTTGAAATGTGTTTAATTGAATGCCCAGCCTCTTGGGAGACTACAGGGTATATCTGAGACTTGCTGTTGAGGAAAGAGATGTGATTTTGCTGGGCTCGAGTGGAGCGTGGCCCCTTGCAAGACTCCACCAGGTAAGGGACAGCTGCAGCAAAAGCAATACTATCAAACCATTTTAGAAGAAGACACTCAAGGTGAATTAGCATCAGAAAAAAAAAAAATGTAGCCCTGTTATGGGCTCTAAACATATCTTTGTTGGAGATGGGATTAAGAGAGTTGCAAAGTCCATTCTCACTTGTGGGATTGCAGGCTCTCACTGGGTAAAATTGTACCAGGTTGAGTATGCAGTAGTGCACAGTACACATTACAGAGTGTGATGCAGTAATCAGAAAATCTGACTTGATGTTTTGACAAGATTATGGATAATTTAGTTGGTATTCAGCAGGGCAATTTGACTGCCCTACAGATATATTGTATGGTAAGAGAATGGCTGAAAATTAAAACAGCCTGCTCTGTTTTCATATTTGTTCTTCATTTTCAGGCACTTTTCCAGCCACAGACAGGAAAGACCAAGCTCACTGCACCAAGCAGATGAGAAGAAAAAGATTAATAGCATCACTCTCCAGGAAAAACTTCATCTTCCTGTCCTCATCTTGCCCTATGGAGCATGTTATCAACTCAAGAAACTCCCAATAGGAGAGAAAGCAAGTTCACACCCAGCTCTCTGCAGCCTCAGGCTGGAAGATAGCTCTGCTCAGAGAATCACTGAAAAGGCAGCAGAAATAAATTTCCCTCCCTGAGCTTTTCAGAGCACAAAAGCTGTGCTTAAACATGCTAGGAGATGGCAATTTGCAAAAAAAAAATATATATATATGTATATGTTCATTTTAATATCAGCTTGTTTAAAAATCAGCCTGAACGCTTTCTTATTTAATTCTTAAGAATAAAGAGAAAGGAGCAAGATGGGACACCCCAAGAACAATTCCTGTGGGCGCATTTCATTCATTTTCTGGATTCTGAAAGCTGGAAAAGAAACATGGCCTTCAATTTTGAATCTTGTTTCTTTTCTTCACGTGGTGGCCTCGCCTGTGCAGTGAGGGCTGATCTGTCCCACTGCAGAATGGCTCTGCTCTGGTGCTTTGGATTTGAACCCAAGTGTCCAGAGGGGGAAATGGTAGCAATAGGGCAGACAAGGCTCGCAAGGTTGTCCTCCAAATAATCAAGCTTTCCCTCTGTTTGCAAACATGCCAAAATGTTATAGACGTTGCAGATGTAATGGAAATGCACTTACAGCAGTATTTTTTTTTTTTTTTCTGAGTCCTATTAGAAAGAAGAAATGAGAAAGGCAAAACCAGCTGAATCCTCTGTCTGCTCTCAGCGTGGGCAATGCAGAATGGCCCTGAAGCACTTAGGAGAAGGAGGAGAAGCAGCAGACAGATGTATTTCCTGGCTTTTTTCTGCAACCAGACAAAAGATTTCATTAAGGACTGCCATTTGGGCAGCCTCCTTGTGCTCACTGCTTGATAAAAAGGCTGCCCGTGGCATAGAGAGGCTGAGCTGGGGTCACAGGGCAGACTGTGGGCAAATGGTAGAGTCCATCCCAAGGTAGGGAGGAGTCTTGGCTAGCTCTTGGTAGTTTTCTTGCATCTATAGGTGGTGGTGAAGCCAAATTTATCTGTATGTTCTTGTTTCCTGGTCTTCTTTTTGGGGATGTGCCCCAAGCTCCTTAAGTTTAATCTTTTTTCCACTGAGTTGGGTGCTAAGCTGGCACCTTTGGCAGCTGGGAGGTCATCAGCGCTTCTCAGGAGCATTATAAATGGTGCACAAATGGAGCCAGCAGAACTGAGCAGGGCAGCACCTGCAATAATCTGGCATTGCTGTGGCACAGAGCAGCTTATTTCCATGCAGCTGCTGGAAAGCAAAAGTGGGCATGCATCCATTTCAGGTGCTCCAAGCTGGACATATATGCAGTCCAGATGCACAAAGTTGGGCACTCCTACCAGACACAGAGTGACAGCACCAGGGGCTGTCCCACCTATATCCCCATCACCGACCAGCTCTGAGTGTCAGTTTGTTGAGTTACCCATAGGGTGTTTGGCATGTCCATGAATATTGGGTTTTCCTTGCAACTGAGCTGTTCCACCACCACACACGCTTTGATTATCTCACTCCCCATACTGGGAATGATGCAGATTCACTGGAGGAGGTCTAGTATTAAATGTGAAGCTTGACAGCCCTGCAATGCAGCAGGGGCGTTGGAGCTTGATGATCCTTCAGGTCCCTTCCAACCCAAGCCATTCTATGACTGGCTCCACCAAAAGGAGAACCACACGTCTTAGCCATGTTCTGCCTCCCACTTGACAAACAAAGCTACCAATGCGAGCTGCGAGTGCTCAGGCACCAGGAGCCCCATGCATGTTGGGAGGTGCACTCTGGCCATGCCAAAATTTGGCTTACAGAGCCTGAGAAAGGACTGGAGACACCCATGTAGGCTCAGTCAGACTTCCTGCTCCCTGCTGCAAGGCAAACCAGCACCCCTCACAGCTTGCTAACAGGGATGGGTCCTTCCCAAAACCTGCCCTATTGCCAAAATCTTTGGTAGTGCAGAAAAACCCAACTAGGAGGACTTCCATGTAAGGAGTTCACACTGGGTGCTACTGGTGACAGGGAAATCTTTCTGCAGTGGCTGAAATGGAATTTTCAGCTAAAAAAAAAAAACCCAACGCTTTTCTCCTTGAAGCAAGGTTTGCATTTGGATGTGGATGCAAATGAGAAACCCAATCGGGTTTTTTTTTACTCTAAATTTTCTGTTTCTGGTATGAGAAAACAAAGCAGGTGGGCGTGAAGCTGCTGCTTATGTCGTGTTTTGCTGTTCTTATTTTGGCTTTCATTGTGACCTGTCCACGTAGGACAAACAGTTTGCATCTAAAACATTTAAATGAGTCGGGAGACTTGTTCCCCTCCCAGCTCTGCTGACAGGTTCCAGGGTGTTTTCAGATGCTTTCCTGAATTGATGATTTCTAGGTCAAGGAGAGTGTTACCTTTTTTTGACTGTTTGTCTTCTGCTAATCGCTGTCAGCCCAGAGATTTATGCATTGATAGTGACAGCAGATGGGGTCACTTCTAATAGGAATTCACACACCAATGAGTGAAAGGCATCTCGGTGTGTTTGGCATGGGAGCTTTTACCAGTTAGGCTACAGATACCCAGGGACTCCACTGCGCTGCAAACATTTCTGTTCTTGATGAAAGTCCACAGGGCTGGAAAGTTGTTATTTTGCTTAGAATAAATGCATTTACATGCACCTTTTTCATTTTGTAGCTTTAGTGGGAAATTGCCCCATTTCTTGCCCAGTGTCTGTGGATGCATGGGTCTGCCTGTGTGCTTCGTGTGTACTCAGTGTATGCAGCTGGTCCAGCACTATGAATGGCAAACATGGCTCAGGTGGTCTCCACCTATACTTTGAATATAGGATCTCTTCCTGTAAGAAAATCTTCCAAAACTGATTGGCAAAACACCCATTTGCATCGTGGGTTTTGGGGTTTTTTTTTTTTTGTCCGTTGGAAGGAAATTCTGCAGTAAGAACAAATCTGGTGGTATCAAGAAAGCCAGGACAAATCACTGTGCCCAAGTGGCATCCTCTACTAGAGCAGGAGGCGAAGTCTTGGTCTTACATTACTGTCCAGGTGTATGTATAATTCCTAGGAAATCCAATGTCTTCATTTCTTGTGATTTTGTCATGCCAAGGACCATAGACATCAAATTGTTTTTCTCCATGATGAATGTGAGGATTCAAAGCAAAGTTCCTAACTTCTGCAGTCAGCTTGAGCAATTAGATCTGAGTTACAGAAATAAAAGGACCGAGTCATGGGAAAGGATGCTCCTTAAGCATCTGTAGCTGTTTGTTTCTGTTCATTAAAGTAAGTTAATCTCAAGAAGCATCCCTATTGTTAACAAAGGAAATGGGCAAAGATCATTTGTCTCTGCCTTTCCTCAGTCATCTGCGTCTCCTGCATCTTGTCTCTTACTTGACAAAGCGTATCCTCAGGGCCCAGGTCATCCTATCTCTTTCTTTCTCTCCTTTGACATCGAACCATGTATGCCGGTACATCCATGGAAGTACAGAAAACATAACTTCGAGTTCTTTCTTTAAAATGGCCCGAACAGACCAAGTTGAACCAATGAACTGTCTTTCAGGATAACTCCCTAATGTTTTTTGGAGGGGAAAAATGTGATCTTCGGTTAAGGAGCAACACAAATTGGGTGATGTGCGATTATAAGGGGATATTCCTTCATTTTCCCAAGGAAAACTCCACGCTATGCGTCAGGCAGCCTTGCTGTTTGCTAGGTTTGGCTCAGAGGGTGATCCTATGGCTTTGCTCCATAAGCAGAGTTGCTTCTTTGCCTTTAATGGTGGAAAGCTCGTGCAGAGTCCTGTTGGTTTCAGCAGTTCAAAAGACACAAAAGAAGAAGAGGTAGAAGAGCTCAGCCTCTTCCTTCGGGGCAGCAGATAAACAGGCTGATTAAAACAAGGAGGTGCACCAAATCAACCCACGGGCCATGATTTTGCTGCCCTTGCTGTGTTTGTGACATCCAGCAGAGACCCATCATCACCTCCTGCACTGGGAGAACAGGGCATGGGATGTCCCACCCTGAGAATGCATCCTGGGAAGAAGGAGAGGCAGAAACCTCGCTTAGAGCTGTGAAAAATGAGGTGAAAACAACCAAGAAGAAACATTTTGTGAATAGATATAAAAAAAAAAAAAAAAAGAAAGAAGCATTCCCCAAACGCCCTTTGCAAGCTCTGGAACATGGGGAGTGATGCAGAGCTCTGGTTAATGGACACTCCCTGAGGTTTTTTTTTAACCCCCCCGCCCCACGTACCACAATTGATTGCAGTGAGATTACGATGCCATTAAAATTCACTCTGCCCATAAACCAACTGTGTGGAAAATGCTGACGTTTATAGCGGCTCCTACAAGAGACATATTTCAGTATGAAAGTGAGTCCTAATGCAAGAACTTTATTTAGGTAAAACAACATCCAGGGAGGTGGGGGGGGGGGGGGGGGGGGAGAGGAGGAGGAGAGGTGGTGGCAATTGCAGAGAATTTTATTTCTTTCAACTAATGGGTATACGGATGCTAAATTTAAAAGACATTTTTAATAAATCTATTGGCCTTTGACAAAATCAATCCAAACCCCATAAACCAAGAAGTCACCCACTTGGTATTAATGAGGCTACATTTGCATTTATTTTTCCTTTACACTAGACAAACCATTAATTTCGTGTTTATGCTTCCTTTGAAGTCTGAATGCTTGTAGATAGATGGCCACATCAAGTCTCCTGCTGCTACATTAATATTTTGCTATAAATGATAAATTCGACCATTTTCTACAACACCCCTTTTTTCTTTAAGAAAGCTGAGAAAATGCGAGCAATAAGTCTTAAGCCCCTGAAAGCTTAGCTGTTTTTTTAAATACTCTGCAGTCATTGATTATTAAAGCAGTCATAGCTTTAACTTTGGCTTGCATTTGATGGCACCCAGCATTTTGCTGCTGTAAATTGTGAAATGTTCGTTAACCAATCAGGGTTTGCTCCTTTTTTTTTTTTTTTTTCCCTGCAAATCATCTTTCATTTGACCGATAGGAAAACTGGACAGCCAAGTCACCTCTGCTTTGCTCCATCTCTGGCCCCTTGAGGGTCTCTCCTCACATCTTCTGTTTGCAACCACACAAGTGAAAGTGTGTCCTTGTGCCCCATCAGGATGGCAAAGGTTCCTTCTGCCAGGTTTACCACAATTCACACTTATTTTGTGCTATTCCCTTGGGGATGCTCGGTCACCTGGGCAGCTCTTAGGATGGGAAAGGTCTACTGAAATGCCCGCAGAAACATAAGATGGTGGGTGGGAGAGAGTTTTAATTCATTTAAGGTCTCTACATCTGGCCTGGATGGTGGAGAATGTCCTGGATGTAGGTGCCTAAATTCAATCTCAATGTCTACTTGGGGGGTTTCAGATCTACCCCTGCCCATCACTCCCTGCTCTTCAAGACAAGCACTTGGAGTCAGGAGTACTGAGTGGGTCCCTGCCTTGGCTGCAGTGAGCCCCACGTGCAGGGTCAGCTTCAAGGTGGGTTTTGGTTCCTTTCCAAAGTCCTTTGGCAGCGCATCCCTCATCCTTGCTCCCTTTCTGCTCTGCCATTGTGACCTCCAATGACCTAGCGATGTAAACTTTGCATGGGATGCAGGGGTGTCCCATGGACCGCAGTGAGACTATGGCCTGGGGGCTCCTCAAACACCCACCTCTTCCCCTTCCTACTGCTCCTTTCAACCAGCACCCCCTGGCAGGTCTCCCATGCTTTGTGCACACCATTCTCAAGTAAGGAGCAGGGACCTGAGCATGAATTAGTGGATGAAATACCACTTTTTTTTCTTTTAATATGTATTTTTAGATGATGCATCTTTTACGGCTAGGCTGGGGGTTAGATTTCATATAACCCTTGTTTATTTTCTTTGCTAGATGGAGTTTATGGAGGAGGGAAGGGATGTTATATCAATAGGGGAGTGACTATTGACACTTGCTGCTATGAAGTGCCTTTATGTGCTTTCAAATGGCAGGATTATGCTCTGGATGGCTCGGTGCCTGAATTGTCTCATGCTCTATTAACAGCACAGATATGGAGGCGTGAGCTGATCTTAGGGGCATGACATGAAAGAGGACTGAGTATTCAATGAACAACTTGCACCTGCTCTGGCTTACACTCTTCTATTTGTTTGTTGGTGTGGTTGGTTTTTACTTGTAGAAACATACTTGCTTCTACAAATATTATGAAATTCAGCCTGCTGGGATTCACGCCTTCCTGCCAGCATAGCTGGGGAAGATTTTAAAGGTGAGGATGTGGCTGGAAAGTATCAAGGTGGCAGGTGGACACGTTAGGAGGGACATGATGAGCTCAGACAGTGAAGGATGAGCAGGATCCCACCTGCAAACCTCCCAGCAGCAGCCGGTGCTTTTCCACTGGAGCATCACGTTCCCTGCACCCAGATGCTGCTGCTGGGTGAGGGCAGGCAGCAGGGCTGGCTCTGAACTGCCGTCATCCTTCCTCTCCCATCCCTTCTTTTCTGCTTCACGGGCAGACAGAGCCCAGCAATCCGACACATCCCTTGTTCAGTTGCTTCATTCAGGACACAGGAACCCAAACCTGGAGACTTTCTTTTTGCAGTTGCATTATAATTTCTCATCATTCACATGCAACAATTTCTCATTCAGCTCCCAGTGTCTGGACTTGAAAGGTACATCTGAGCTTCACTCCTAATCATTCAAATGAGAATGCAGACTTAGCAGAAGAACAGTATCTTGATTCAGGTCAGTAAAGGATGTGATGTTTCAGAAGCAATGCTCATCTCACAGAAGTCCTGTTCAAGTTTCCCATGTTGGCAGCAGCTCTGAAGGACATGATCCCGAGGCAGAATTTGTGCCACTGCATCTCTCCCAGCATTGAAGGTTTGTACCCAGCAGGAGCTCATAGTTCAGCCCTTCTCCAGCCTGCTCCTCTGTTTTTTTCTACCTGCTGCCCTGCCAGCTGCTCACACTTAGAAAACAGTGGATGTCTTCTGGATACGTCCTTGGAGTTTTCCTTTTGCTGGCAAGTATGAACATGCTGAAGATCAAGTGAATGCGGTAGGCTTTTCCCATCAATAATTAGAAAGGAAAACAAGCTTGAAACAAATGTCTGAGTTTATTCTCATGAAGAGCAGAAACCCAAATAGTGATTTCAGAAACCAGTCCCTTGCCTTTAATTTCATGTTTTGGCCTCTTTTTGTTTTGTTTGTTTCAAGGTAAATATGTGCCTTGGACCTGGGAACCACTCCTGTCCCACACTTCTCCTGGCTGTTCATGGCCCTGCTAATGACATCAGTGTCAGTGCCCAGAAGGAGCTGTGTCTGGGCACTGGGGATCCCCCTACACCTTCTAAAAGCGTTCTGCTTCTGCTCTGGGAGGGACTTCAGCCAAGGAGGAGACATTTCCCTGTAGCCCTCAAAATCTGTCTATAAGTGGAACTGGGTGTGCAGCCACAAACCAAAGGAGAGTTGCCAAGCCGCAAAAACAAATGCAAGCATAAAGCCCAAGCAATTTTAATTACTGTGGTCATTAAGGGTTTTGTTACATTGGACTTGGTAACTCATACTACTCAGGGACAATGACACATTGCTAGGAATAACCAGCCCTGTGCAAGCAGATCACTCATCCCCACCTCTGGCCATCCTCTCTGTGTTCTCCTCCGATGCTCCCATGCCTGCTCACAGATTTGTTAACAGCATCACCGCAGCTTTAAGCCTCGGGAAGTGCTGGAGACTGTATTGGTCAGGGATGAAGCAGACCCAGATCTCTGGCTACCATCGCTTATTTAAGAAAATGAAGCAGAATGTCCACCCAGTGAAGATGATGGGCTGTGTGACACAGAGGCCAGCACCCACCGGGATTAGGTGTCGAAAGATTGCTCCCTACTTCCTGGCTATTTCCGCAGAGTGGACACGATCAATAACCTTGTCATTAAATGATTCACTGTCAAGTCTTGGGGCCTGGGCTGTCGCTGCTCCATTGGCCAGAGTCATCATTCATTTACTCTGTGATAGATCAGGAGCAGTTTCTCTTATTCCCATTGCCCCCCTTAGCCAGCACCTACTCACCTGAGGAAAGTTAGGAATGGGGGAGATTTAATGTAATTCAGAAGGACACTGTGTCTTTGCCCTATTTCACAGCAGATTGCTAAGTGAGAGGAAGAGAACAGTTTCTAATAAAACCAAACCATTACTGTCCTCTTTCATCAGAGTAAATCCTTCCTGAGTAAATCAGTGCCTCTCCTGCAGAGCATTTCATACTGAACGGCCTGGTGCTTTTGGGTCCCTTCCAGCTGGAGCAGCTCTTGTGAACCAAGAGGATTGGTCTTGCAAAGATTTGGAGTTTCCTTGCACTGCAGGCTTTGTTCTTGCCTTCAGCTGCATGCTTGCCCAAGAAAAAGCCACTTGTGGACCAAGGTGCTCCAAACCTTTCCCATCTCATCCCCAGCACTGTCTTCATCCCACGGCCTGGCTTTCTGCTGTGTATCACAGCCACGTCCCTGTGAGCATGTCAACACCACAAGTCCCCCAACCCCTTTCACTGGAACTACTTTGTCCTGCCCGTCCTTTCAAATAGGAGCCAGAGAGATGGGCAGGGAGGGAAAAGGGAGAGAAGAGGAGGAAGCAGAGACACAAAGACCATCGATTCGATAAAAAAGGAGAAGAGTGCTACCCAGTCTAATATCTGCCCTTTATTCTGTATTACAATGCATTGAGACTTTCATAGTGGACACGATGCTGCGGGAATCAAGGCTGAAATTAGTTTTCAGCCATTCATTCATAACTGTTATGTCTGAAAAAGAAAAAAAAGAGAGAGAGAGGGAAGGTGGGGGAAACAAAAGTAAATACAAAAAGAGAAATGTTAACATGTGTGGCACAGAATGTATACAGCAGACAAAGCTCTGCTTGTTCTTCAACAATGGCTTTGAAAAGCAGGTGTCATAGCAGCTGTACAAGGTTAAAGCACAGGGACCATTGTGTACAAAATGAGTGAGTCTTTATCCAGAGTCTGCTTCAGCTCTTAAGAATGTGCTTCCTATTGTGTCGGTGTTTGCTGGAAGGACTCCATCTATACAATGGAGAAATTTTTCATTCTCACCTTCCCCCAACCTCAGTTCTACCATCCAAATCTACAGTTATGGATATAATACAGACCTCTGGCATTCAAGGTCCTCATTGCCCTATACTTCTGAAACAAAAGCTATTGTGCTGCACCATGAAAGCCTGCCTGCGGCAGAATAAAGCTGTTCAGCAGTGGACCCTGAGAGAGTATTTGTGAGGCTCTCTCTAAAGTTAAAATCCTGGCGAAAACAAAACACTTCCAATTAGAAATGTTCTCTCATTTCGTTTTGTGTTTTTGGCTTCCTTTTTTCTCCCTCCCACTCTTGGAAACGTTCAGAGGGATGCTCATATAAAAAGGCAAGTGACCTGTCCTTGCTTTCATTCTCAAAGGGAGAGATGGAAAGAGAGGCTGGAATGCACAGCTTGGGTGGGAGGCAAGCAGGTTTGTAAATAATGTATCTTTTTAAGTTATAAACGAGGGCAGGACATACGTTCTTCCCAGCAAGCAGTAGGATAGGCTGACGTGCTCTGAAATATGCTGTATGAGTCTCAACATATTATTATTATTATTATTATTATTATTATTATTATTATTATTATAGTAGTAGTAGGCACACAATGCAATAGGAGAACTATCCCATTCCCAGGTTTTCCATAGCCCTTCCCCACAGCACTTCCAGTGTGCCTCAGGTCTCTCTTGGAGGGAATGGAAACAGACTCACTGGAAGCATCAGCACAGAGCAGAGGAGGACAGACAGGGCACGTGTCCACCCTATGGAATGGGTCAGAACCTGAAATATTAGTGAGCTAGCAGGGGGTGAGCATCCCCCCGATGCTGCTTCACCCACCTGCCCCACAAATGGTGGGGTGCAAGAGGTACAACCCGCTCACTGTAAATGCAAAATATGCATTTGGGTTATTCTTATAGGTAACTGTAGCAGAAAAGCTAAGTCATGGCTTGAAGCAGTGATTGAGCACCCGGAGGAAGGCAGGGCCAACCCAGCGGAGCTCAGGTGCATGCAGTGTACTGAGTGACTGGAAGGGCAGGGCCAGGATGCGCCCCTTCCCAGATCTCATTTAAGGGTTGGCAGTGGAGGTGAGCATGTCTCTTGCTGGAGACTTCTGCTCACCTGAGGTCTTATGAAGTTTAAGCAGTGTTCTTCCTTCATTTCTGCTGCATTTGGGCTCATTCTTACTTGCTTCAGATAAAGACTTTGCTACCTGGCTATTATTGCTGTACTTTCCATCTGCTTATAGCATTACAATAAGTATGATCTGTGTCCTGTATGGCTCGGGTTGCCTGGGTTTATCAATGCATCTTACATTTGTAATTGGAAAGAGACTATAAAGATGGTGTTAAGGAATAGTTTGGGCATGATATTTTCTGTGTCTGATTATTTTCTGCATCAAATTTTGCAATTAGTGCAGACCTGGTGGGGGCACAGAGCTGGGCAAGAGAAGCTTTGATATACTGCAACCCAGTGCATCTTTGTGTAAGCAACATCTCTGAAATCACTGCCTACCTTTATTGCTTGTGTCAATACTCAGCAAGAGTCTTTACTGTGATATCCCAGTGATGGCTCAGATGAAGTTGAGTTTAGTGATGGGGAGGACTGAAGCTCCAGGACCGCAGTTCTTGTGCTCCAGCAGAGGCAGAAAGCCTACAGTTGTTTTTCTGTCTATGGGAATTTGGTTAGGAACTCAGGTGGTGGCTTGGAGTCCTCAGGTGAGCACCTTCCTCTTGGCTTCTTTCTATTGCATCTCTGCACTGATGGACTTCCCTATAGTAAGTCTATAGTTTTCACTGGCACTGCTGCCTGGAGAAGTGGGTTCCCCATCCCTGCAGGTGGCCAAGGACAGGTGGGATGGGACCCTGGGCAGCCTGTCCTATTGGGGGGTCACCCAGCCCATGGCAGGAAGTGGGAGCTCAATGATCTTTAATATCCCTTCCAACCCAAGCCATTCTAGGATTCTGTGATATGCTGTTCTCATCTCTGCTTTCCACAGTGATTGGAGTAAGCATGATTAGGTGCAAGTTTTACACACTAGTCATTAAGATTTGTGCATATGCATTATTGGGTAACATCTGTTGGAAAGTAAATTACCCTCATCTACCATCCTATACACTAGGTTCTGAAGTTCTAAACTAACAGGCAAAAGAATGGATCATAACTCTAGTTTTAACGCTTTGTCTTCTAAATATATTAGAGAATGCAGTGAAGAACTTTGATTCCAAATAGTTAGAAGTGCTTAATCCTCTAACCATATGCTCCTCTCCCAGCTGCTTCTTAATTAGTCCTTTAGGGAGCAATCTGTGTCTTTGCTGCACCTTTATGCAGTGTTCTTCTGCATGCCAGGTCTATACCCAGTTTGATTTTCTTATGGTGTGGGTTTTAGCACCCACCCTGTGTAATGCTGCACCATGTCAGTGCAAATTGCAGTAGGAATGGCTCACATCAACCAGACCGCTTTGCCACTGTTTTTGCATCACCTCAGAGTGAGTTAACACTTGGCATGGGAAGAATAGAGTTGTCTGGACGTGGAGGTCTTCTGAGTGCAAGAACAAGCATTTGGGGCCACCAAGGTAGAGGGATAGCCACATCCTTAGCTCCTTCATGACAAACTTCCCCCTCTTTCATTCCCCTTTTGGGGTGAACGAGCATCTTTCAAAATTAAATTACAGTGGAGAATGGTTAGCAATCATTTGTTTCTGTCTCTTACAAAGTAGCCACTGGGCAATATCACCTTTCTCACGTGTGGCTTAGTAGATTCATTGTTCTCTTGGGGTTTCGAAGCAAAGGGAGAAATGGAGCCAGAAAAGCAAGCTGACGTAAAGAAATGAGCTAATGAAGTGAGATCACAAAGTGTGCCACCCCAGCCAGCGTTATCTTTCTCTCTAGTTACCTTGGTAACTGTGTAATGATATAATGTTGCTTGGTTTTGTATCCTTCAAGTGAAAGAAGCTCAAAGTACCCACCACTGACAAAAATATTGGTATGATATCATATTCATCTACAAAACATCACAATTAACTTATGGATTCACTAGATACTGCATTGAAGGGGAAAATATATCTTCCCTAAAGCCTGGATAAAATGACTTCTATTTTCCTATGAGCCAGCAATTTAGCACATCTTTTGATGGGATTTCTTAGGGCCAAATCAAAGGGATCACAACAGGACTACTTTTCTCAGTGGCATGGTTAGTTGAATCTCTGCATCCTTTCAGTGTCAGGCCTTACTGTTGGTTAATGGGAGATATGGACTCTGGTTCAACAGAAACAAGACTTCAACTAGATTTGCATTGGGGGGGGGGGGGGGTGGGGGTGGATTTCTGTGATGAACTGAACAATATCCCAGCTCACAGTGGTGTAGAAGCAGCTCTGATGGATGATAAGTATTGACTGATGATGGATGTGAGTGTGGGGAGACTTGTGTCCACCATCCAGCTTCATGCCATTGGTAGTGGGATGCTGTAGACCCACCATAGGGGTCTTGAAATGTCAGTGGATGTGGCCACGGTGTCTTATTCTTCCCCCTGGTGTCAAATATTGAGGAATTTCTTCTGGAAAAGGGTGAAGGAGAGTTCTACTGCATCCCAGTTACCTTTCTCATTGCTCCTCCAGCTCAGTGGCTATTCAACATCTTCAGAAAAGGTATCATGCCTATAGCTATGATATGCACCCTCATTCATCCTTACATGTAGGAAGCAGCCTGTATTGCTGCAGGAGGCCTTTGCTCACAGGTGCGTAATACTAAATTGGAGGAAGGGGTATCAAGTCCCCCGTGCTAAAGGGACTAAGATACATGATACAGAGATGTGAATTAGCATTGGCAGATGTTAGCTACCTGCCCCTAAAGTAGACTGCACTGAATTCTGGAGGCCAGCAAGTGATAAACCTATGACTGAATGATGTTGAAAAGTCCCATGGGTATCCTTTGTAGAGAAAATCTGCAGGGAGCCATTTGAATTCCCATAATCCTTGGGATGCTGAAGTGGTAAGATGGTCCCAGAGCCATGCCAAAGGGGAAGCTTCCTTGGTCTCTTTACATTACCTGCAGTAAACTATTAAAAAGGAAGGTGCTACTTAAGCTGTGGCTTTTGCAGGGGTGTCTGCCTGATGGTGGGGTATCATCTTCCACAACTTTCTGCACCTCCTTTGGGGACTTTTTCATGCTGCCCCATTCTAACCATGGTTCTCCCAGCTGCTCTCAGGTGCTGGATTAACTTGGTGCTGGCTCCAGGTTTGGCTATCTTGCTAAAAAGCGGAAGACAGTGAGACATGTGGGTCTTGCTGCCCACCAAAGTGGAGAGTAGGGTTTAAAAGGAAATCACACGGGTTAAAATAGTGCTAGCAAAGTCAGACTGGAAGGACTGCTAGCTCTGGATGTCACATCTGAATTGCCAGAATATTGTGAGCAAACCCTGAGAGCTGGGTGCCAAACGCTGGGGACATATGTGCCAAAGTTAAGCTTTAGTGTGCTGAGAGTCAGTTCAGGCTCACCAAACTCATGGAAATTTAACACAACAAGTCCTAGTGCTAATAAACCATCTACTCACTTGGGCTTCCTGCGTAAACTGTTGTCTGCCTTTTAAAGCAGGAAATATAGCCATGTTATTGCAGGTAGAAAGATATGGGTAGAGGCAGTAGCACTAACACTATGAAGTTTGCCAAGTCCCTCTCCCACTGCTCAGGTACAGCCCTTTCTGCAGAGGAAAGCCCATGGAAAGCAGTGAATGTGGATCAGATGTAAACAGAGTGCTGTGGCCCAAAGATGGTCCGTGGCTTTCAGATGAGAGCTGGGGGAAAACAGATGAATGGACAGAGAGGGGAGCAGGAAGATGCTCTGATCAGCAGGTTTTCACAGGCCCACTTGTGTGCTCGGGGCTGTCCTACTGACAGCACAGCCCAGCATGTCAATAAAAGGAGGGAAGATGAAAAGCAGCACTGCATCTGAAATGGGTTTGAAAAACTAAGTTTGAGGACCTGAGCGTTGGCTAGTCTGTGGCAGAGGGGACATAATGAATGAAAGAGCCTATGTAGGGGTGTGTGTGTATGTATGTATGTATGAATATATGTGCTTCTGCAGTGCAGCAGATGAGGGAGCAGAGTTCTCCCACCCCTTAACCTCAAAGGGATGCCCGTGTCCCGCTAAGGAAACCCACGTGCTGTGGGACACACCTGTGCCACCACCATCTACCTCCATGCCATCTCCTTGAATCTCCAAAGCAGGTCTATGGAGGGAAAAGTACAGAAGATTCCTGCGGACTGTGACACGATTCCATTTGCTGTCTATATCAGAGCAAGTCATTGCCGCAGGGTGAGGATCGGGGCCAGACTGGGGCTGGGGACCATCAATGAGTTTCTGCTGCCATCCTGTGGCTGTGATCCGCGCTGCTTTGCCGGCGCCTGGTACAACCTTGCCACTGCAGACGTCAGAGCAGAAGGATGGCCTCACCTTATGCCGGGGTAGGTTCAGGTTGGCTATTAGGAAACATTCCTTCTCAGAAAGAGAAGTGAGGCTCTGGGCAGTCATCGTCCCTGGAGGTGTTCAGAGCCGTGGAGATGTGGCACTGAGGATGTGGGTGGGGTGGAGTTGGATTTGTGGATCTTAGGGGTCCTTTCCAACCTTATTGATTCTCTGAAAATCCAATGAAACCAATCTGACAAATTATTAATTGCTGTGTATTCAAGTATTCAGGTCCCAGCACAGAAGTTTGCTCTGTTCTTCAGTGTCAACGCATTTGAAGCCAGTCTCACCCAGGCACTGCTTGCAGGATCCACATGTTCTCAGGTTGATGCAAGGACAGAGAGGCTCACAGTCTGCAGGGTTAAAGATCAAGCTATATTTATGAATGGGAAAAGCCAGGGGAAACCTGGAATTTTGCCCTGCTTTCTTTGATGAAGAGGAAGCCCTCAACATGACTTCTGATTCAAAAACAATGATAGATAGGATGCTGCCCTTCACACCCTTGGTGCTGTCATAACAGGCAGCAGGTGCAACACTTCAGTGTCTGCTCTTAAAGCTTCTCTTGCGTTTTAGCATCCTGTACTCGTTAGACACCCTGTAACTCCGAGATGGAGGAGCATTGCATAACAGAATCTGTACTCTGCATCCCAGAACAACGCACCTGCTCCATTTCTGTTGCTTTTCCAGCTCTTCTGTCCTTAGCAGCAAAGGATGCCAGGAAGAGAAAAGCAGACAAAGTGTGGTGTTTTTTTTCCTGAGTGAAACAGTACGTTTCTTTTATTATCCAGCTACATGTAAGGCCAATGGATAGAACAGAATATTGCTGATGAGTTTAAAGTACCGATATACCCTACGAAGACTCTACAGGCACATTCCATAATAAGCTGGAGACTGCTTCTCCTCCTTTGCAAGAAGCTCCTTGTGGCACTTCCATATCTCCTGAACTCCTGGGTGGTGAAAAAAAATCTGCTTTAAAGGTGGAAAACAATTTGTGAGTTCTAATGGTAACTTAGCGGATGGCATGAGAGTTTATTCCTTGCTCCCAGTACTTTGTTGGAGCCATGCAGGGATAACAGCACTCATTCCTCATATAGTGTGTTTTCTTCCTTTTGTTCCTCCCCAAATCAATGAAATCCTCTCTTTTTCTCTTTCATTATTTTCCTTCTTTTCCTCCTATCCAAGGCAATACAATACAGGGTTGAAAGGCACCTTGAGAGAGGTCTTCCAATCTGGCTCACAGAGGCTTTCTTGGAATTAAGAAATAAGCATAAGGAAAAACAAATTAAAAAGAGGACAATTTAGAGTGTCCTAGATGCTTTCTGCCCACCAATGCTAAGGAACACTGCCAAAGCAAATTCTGTCTATCCAAGGAAAAAGGAGACAGACACAATTGTTCTCTTCAGTGCCAGGCTTTAGGTCTTGAGAAAGCTGGGGCTGTATCAATTGCAAGCACAATTCCTGCATTTCTGGTGGGAATCTGCTGGTGTCAAAGCAATAAGAAGAAAACAAAGGTTTGGAGAAGAAAGCCTTGAAACGGTGTTTGTGAAAGACGTGTCTGAGCCTTTAGATTCTGGCCACGAAACATGAAGCAGGAATTTGCCATCTGTTTGGGCTTTAGATGTTAAAAATCAGCCTCTTCCTGCTGGTGGAGTAGGTTTAATATGATGCCCTCATGTGTGAGGATGATGGGCTTGGCACATGCACAGATGGTATCTCAGCAATTCACCCCCTTGCACCAGGGGACCTCCTCAAACGCTGGTGAGAGCTGATGTCTCAAAATGGGAAGGAACCATAGGACAGCAGAATCATTAAGGTTGGAAAAGACCTCTAATATCATCTAGCAATAAATCATCATGGGTTTGTCACGGATTGTTTTTGGTGCAGAAACAAAAGCAGGCAGTGGGCTTCAGTACACTGTATTGTTTGGGCAGTGGTATGCATCATTTCTGAAGTTCTTATGCACATCAAACACAGTGACCTCCTAAAGGAGCACTCTTCAGTTGAAGATTGTAGGGTCTGAGTGTGTGCCACAACATGCATATGCAATATTACAGTTTTCTCCTACTTTTAACCTTAGTTTCTGTGTTTCTTCTCTCTTAAGTAGAAGAATATGCAACCTGATTGTTGTGTAGTGCAAGGTGAAGGTTTCATATTGAGTTATGAAAACAAATACATTGGAGGAGGTTGGAGTTGTGCAACAAATATGATACGAGATTAGAGAGTGTGATTCATGTTGTGAGAGGAAAGGCTAATTCCCATGCCATGGAGAAGAAAGATAACAACAAAAGTGGCATGCATTGTATTTGTATACAAATCTGTACAACAAATTATTTAAGGTGGGAAAAGGTGTATTGACCCAAACCTGGGAAAGAAAGAAAATGTAGGCTGGCTGACAGCTGGAGCGTCGATTTATGGCCAAGTGTATTATGAAAAGGCACTGTGTGCTTGTAGAAGCTCACCCCTGGGGAGGCTTCCACCTGTGCTCCAGAATACCTGCACAGCTTGCCTCACATCACGTCACAGTGACAAGTTTCTGTTGTCACTCAAAGCCATCAAATGAAAGGTAACCAGGTCTGTTGTTTCTGGCAGCGCCCAGATCCTTCCCTGCAATGCTCTGCGCTCAAGAGAATGTCACTGTTCAGGAATGTGGTTGGTTGCATCTGTGCTTAGCATTTTTTGGTGTCAGTGGGACAAGTTGCTGTACCTATGTCCTTTTTCTTGTCTTTTCTTGCCTGCAGAGGCCTCTGTATGGGGTCCCAATAGAGCTCACTGGGTCATCTTCCTCCAGGGGGTTGAGTGAAGCATAACTCCAAACTCCAATCAAAAAGCATCAGCAATGGACTGGACAGCTTTGTTCCTGAAAGTCTGTCATGCCTTTCCTCCTCCTCTTGTGGGCAGGCAGAAGCGTTGTTCCTCTGCTGTGGGAATGGGATGTGGCATGATGTTCACTCTTCTTGAGAGCTGATCTTACCTGGCCCTGCACCAGAAGGTGTGCTGGTGTAGCTGATGAGCCTGCAGGGGGAACTGTTCTTTGTTGCTCTCAACCTGGATGCCTTGAGAGAGTGAAACAGTGGCTGCTGCTCTGACCGTTGGGAAAAACAAAAATCATAGAATCACAGAATCACTGAGGTTGAAAAAGACCCCTAAGATCACCAAAAGTCTAACCCCGACTCATCCCACCACATCCCTCAGTGCCACATCTCTATGGCTCTTGAACATTTCCAGGGATGGTGACTGCCCCACCTCCCTGGGCAGCCTGTGCTGGTGCCTCACTGCTCTTTCTAAGAATAAATGTTTCCTGATACCCAACCTGAACCTCCCCTGGCACAATGTGAGGCCATCACCTCTCACCCTATTGCTGCTACATGGGAGAAGAGTCCAACCCCCATGTAGCCACAACCTCCCTTTCAGAGAGTTGTAGGGAGTGATGAGGTCTCCCCTGAGGTGTACCTCTGTCCTCCTGGGATACAAACTCTTTCTTATCCCGTTTCTTTGAGTCACGCCCCCTCCACCCATCCCTCCCTGTCTTCTTGCAAAATGCAGTCTAAATCAAATTTCCTGGTGTGCCTGGTGCCTTGGGGTGAAGATTGCTGCGATATCCCAGTCAGAGGTGACACAATGAGTGACGTTTTGGTGTAGCATGGCTCTTTTGGTGGCTGCTGCCTTTCTCTCCTGCTGACTAACACTCCTGAGTCAAATTTACCCACGACTTCCATGGCTAAGTAACACCAGTAGAGTGTTTATATAGGTGAAGAAACATAAAAGACAAGCTTTGGAGGCATGTAACTGAAAAATAAGAGGGAACTATGTTCGGCTGGACCAATGCATTTTTACCTCAACCTCTTCCTTCCATCCTTTCCTTTGTTTTTTCTTTTCTCCTTTAAATCTATTTATGTCCCAATAAGTAAAGTTAGAAAGATAAATGCTATCTTGGAAAGCAAAGCAGAAAATCTTTCACTTAGCAAAATGCAAATATGAAAGTTTGTCTTCCCTCCCCCCAGATTACTTTTTAAAACCAGATTTTCAAGAAACCCATCCCAACCTCACCTGCAGTGGCATTTCCAGTTCTGCTTTTCTAAGTAAGTTCCTTTCTTGTAATAGTACGGATGGACGGAGTCCCCCTTGCTCCCCAAACTGAAACTCAAACCAAAACTCAAACCCAAGCTCTTCCCAAGTAGTAGTTACTCTATTGTGTGCATAGCCCTGAAAATAGCTCACTTAAGTTTTACTTGACTATAACTTGTTTCATAGAAGCATCCAAGCATACCTCTTTCCCAGTTCATTTTTTTTACCTCTTGCAGGTACTGCAAGTGGTGTGTCTGGCAGTTAATCTCGTTTGCCGTGTAGTTCAGCAGGGCCAGAAAGGAGGGATGCATACAAAAGCATTATTAGCATCTTATTTGGCTCTTAATGGGTAGAAACGATGCAAGATTCTTTTGGCACAGTGGTACTTTTTTTCCCTCCAAAAAAAAAGAAGAGGAAAAAGGACTTTAATTGAAGCCTGCAATGTTGTATAAATGGAAGATCTAAGTTTTAATTGAAAAATAATTATAACCACTTAATCATTTTAAATGAGGGCTGTAATTGCAGTCAGTTCATAATAGCCAAATACAGACACTTAGATTCCCGCAATAAAGCAGGGATGGTACAGCTTGATTTGCTAATAGCTCTTCCACTTCTCTCCTCTTTTGTCTCAAAGATTAATTCAGGCAAGGGCTATTAGTGCCGTTAATTGGTTCTGCAATTTAGACCTTGTGCTTGTGAATGAGTGACTGATGCAGACCTATCAGCCAATAATGTGAACACTTTGTCAATGTGTTTCTCATTGTCCGGCTGAACATCGCTCCCCAGCAGCTCCTCTGCCACCCAGCCCCAGCTCCCCAGGGGGATCAAGAAGAGCGAGTCTCCTCCGGGGTGAGGGATTCACTTAGCTTTAGATAGGTCACCGAGATGTCTTTGAAGTTACGGCCGACTTATGAATAAAATAATTAAGCAGACAAGGCGTCCTCCTTGGCAGGGACGAATCCTGTATTCAGGAGAAATCTTGACTGCTGTGTCGGAGGAAGGAGATTCAATGGGACCGTGAAGTTGAAAGATAGAGAGAGGATGCTGGTGGAGGGAGAGGGCCATTGGCTTTGGGCAGGATCCAGGATTCTCCTTCCTCAGGGTAATAGTGATGGCTGAAGCCAGACTAACTCACCGTGGTCACAGGCAGAAGAGCAGTCTCTGTTCCGAAATGGGTGTTATTTTTCCCCTGGGCAGTGAGGGTGGTGAGGACAATGGGCGCAGCCGGACTTAGGCTAACTGTAGAGGCAGCAGTCCCAGCACAAGCCCTTGGAAGAACACTTTCAAAAGTCTTTGAGCTCAGCATATCCACTCTATGGGAGACAACGGACTGAGAAGAGAATGTGCCACTTAGCCTGCACCAGAATTAGCTGCAACTTCAGGCCCGGAACAATTTTAATTATGGGTCACCTTCTGGTACTCCCAGTTCTACAGAGTGCAGGACCATTGGGTTTAGTCAGAGATGTAAGGTGGGGGAAAAAAAATCAAACTGCCACTTAATTTTGGTGGTGCACAACAAGTTCATGAATATTCCCAGGCACATCTCTGTGCTTTCATATCTTTTGTAGCATCAAAATACATTTACAAGTGGTGTGCTTCTGCAGAGTTCAGCTCTGGAGAACTTCTTTTTATCTGGAGAGGAGATGCTGGGAGATCTTTGACCCTATGGAGATATTTTTTTATCTCTTGGGGTTTTTCACACTGGAGGTGACAACTATTCTAAAGTGGTTTAGACTGTCATCCTTCTATTTTTTCAGAAAGAAAAAAATTTGTTGGCTTTACAGCTGAAGTCTGAACTGACCCAGGGGAAAGACTGGGGCAAGCTTGGTTTTTCTATCTCAATTGTTAAAAGAAGTACGAAAAGTGGAGAAAATCCACCCTTCATCCTTCCTTTTGGTTTTCTTTTTCTACTGGTGTTTTAATTCTGCTCCCTTAAAGTGATGAAAAGTGCCTGCCTTTCACACCAAGCCTCCTCCTCCCTCTGTTCGCTGGAAAACTGCTCAGTCCTCACTAGGGTTTGGGAAAAAAAAATGCCTTATAGAAATAGGCTTTTATGGGAAACTCAAGCAGGGCATGATGTGCTTGATTTCAGTGCTGGGAACTCAAGGAGGAAGGGCTCAGATGAGAGGTGCTGGGAAAGGTGGGCAGGGATGGGGAAGCGGCAGCAGCAAGAGCCCAGAATGGTGGTGGATTCTGCTGGATGATCTGGGAGAGAGTTGTGGATGGCACTTCAGAGCAAGAAACAGCCGTTGAAGGTCCTGGTGAGCTTTGAGCAGGAAAATAAGTGGTACTCTCACGTCAAGTCAGTAGGCTTAAGTTGGTTGAAGGAGTTCAGTCCTTCACTATTCTCGTGGTGAAATAGATTTCATCACGGTCAGTAGATAAAACTGTCCTTCTGGTCGCAGTGTTGTTGATTCTGTTTGTGAATGGTACTACCCGTACACCTGCAGCTGCCATAAAGTGGCAGAAGCATTGAAACAGATAGAAGGGTGGCTTAGCTGAGATCTACCCCTTTGCCTGCATACAGTTTTTCTATGAGTACGCATTCTCCAGCCTCACAGGTAGGTCAGATGCAAGGCGAATCTAGCTTTTATCCAATTTATTCAAAGCAATCTCCATCTGCCATGGGCCTTTCCTGTCGCCAGGCAATGAGGCTGTGGCAAACACAGTGAGTGTATTTGCGCTCCATTTTTAGGTTCTATATTTGGCTATGTGATACCAGGAAAGCTTTCTGTGATTAACTCTGTTGACTGATACCAAGAGTAACTAGAGCCACGACACGCAGCAGTTGAGGTGTGTCACCAGGCCTGGGTATCGCTATGTCCAAGAAGGGTCTGGCAGAGGCAATTTTGAGAATGAATGTGATTCATCAGTACTATTCTGAAAACAAGGAAAGCAGGGCAACAAAATGTTAAAACCAGTGGGTTTGGAGTACTGCTTTTCATGAACAGTGTGGAACAAAATTCAGTACTGAGGATAAAAGTGATGTTTGAAACTCTGGGATGAATTATCCCAGACAACATCTACTTTGGGGATGCCCCCTAAAGGCAGGACAGATCTTTATGGGAAGGAATGCTGCAATGCTGTGGGAATGGACTGGATGGCATTTCAAGGTCCCTTTTTGCTCTGCTTCTTCTGAAGGACTCTACCTGGACCTGCAGGTGCCCTGTGTGAGCCTAGCACTGCCAAGGCAGGGCTTGTCCTTCCTTTCCTTTGCTGAGAGAGGCTCTCCTGAAACATCCCCAGCTTGCAAGTCAGTGCCCATGGTAAAGCTAGGAAAGGAGTAGTGAAGGATACAGCAAAAGGGTCAAAAAAGACACTACCCCCAAAAAACAGGTCTCTAGGGTAATCTTCAGGATGCTCTTGCCTTAAAGTAATACCTAGTGCCATAGCTGCTTTATCCTGATTCTTCATCCATCTAAACAGGTCCAAATTCAGATTTGTATGAGAGGGAGAAAGCACTGAAAAATGAGGGTACACCTTTGGTTCTATCATTTTATTCCTTTAGGCTGGTTGCCAGGCATGGTCAAGCAGTAGAGTGAACCTTCTTTCTTCCTCTCACAGCAGCATGCAGGTTCATGCCATTCACTCTTTGCTAGCTGCTGCTTTCCCTGGGTCCCAACCTGACCTCACCACCCACTGAGCTCCATCTGAACATCTGCCCTTTGTGATACGCTAGTCTCTTTTTGCTTAAAGCTTTTGGTGAGAGCAGGAGCTGGTAGCCTGGCCCATGGCCATGCTGGGCAATGCAACGTGGGGTACAGGTCCCTGGGAGCAAGTCTGATTTGTGTGGTGAGGTGGCACACCTCCAGCCATGCTGAGTCTGATCCTGGCCTCGGTGTTCCACAGCTGCATGGAGCTTAGTTGCGAGCTTTGTCCTATGTATATTTGCAAACATCCTCCAGGTGAAGGCATGCTAATAAATGCCTCTCCACTTGGTTTGGAAGCATCATCCCTTCCAGGAAAGGATTATGCTCTTCGTAATTCGTATCTGTGGCATCTAACTAAAGCACCTCTGCGCCTGGCCTTTTGGGGCAGGCAGGTGTTTCTGCAGAAGGTCCCCTTGGCTGTTTCAAAGGGACCTGCTGGTCTTCATCTGCCCACACCGTCTGCATCTCTGCTTCGATGGAGAAGGTAAACAGAGAGCGAGGCATTCACACTGTGTGCAACCAGCAGCCCTTGGTACCGGGCGAAGGAAGTTATCTCACCGAAACAGATAAAGGGAAAGGGTAGGTTTGTACGGCACAGGCCAGGCCTCTCCCAACTCCCGTCCATGACGTAGGCTGTGCCTCCAGCTAAAAGCCCCTTCTGCCCTGGCTGCCTGCCCCAGAGCTGGCTTGTGGAGACTTGCGCACACTGAGGACCTGCCTAGTGAGCAACCAGCACCATGTCCGTCACCATATGCCAGTCCATGGGCTTCGTGGTATCGGCCTTAGGAATAGGAGGAATCATTGCATCGACGTGCATGGATCAGTGGAGCACTCAGGACCTGTACAACAACCCAGTGACGGCGGTGTTCAACTACCAGGGCCTGTGGCGTACGTGTGTCCGCGAGAGCTCCGGTTTCACTGAGTGCCGTGGTTACTTCACGATCCTGGGGCTGCCAGGTAGGACTTGTTTATGCAGAGAGCATCTGCCTCACATCGTGGTTGCCTGGTGCTGTGGTTGAGTCATGGTGATGGGTGATATTCAGAGCAGAGAGGGGATCCCGGGATTTAGCCTAAAGGGACTTGAGTTGGTGGCTCTGTTTGGAAGATAGGTCCCTTGGAGGCGCCTCAACACTCATGGCCAGGCTGGATTTCAGGAAGACTTGTTACAGCTCACTGCACTTTAGGTGTTGAGGCAATGCACTGGGGCTGACTTGGATAGCACTCACATCTAGCTGTGCAGTGCACACGGCTTCCCACCAGAAGCACAAACGTTCTTGGGATTGGAGAATGCCCTTTTCAAAGAGCTGCATCACAATTTAACTCACTCTGTATGGGCTAACAACATCAGGATGGATTTCTCACTAATTCTTCTTTAGTTACAGTTTTTCCTTCCACGGGTACCACTCTCATCCCAGTTGCGCCCAGAAGTTCCATGGCTGTGAGCAATTAGGTTATGTTATTGTCAGGATTTCCTTCTCACCTTCGTGTACCAAGGAAAGGGGCACTTGGGCTGTTCTACCCACCTGCTCTCTGTGCTTTGACATAATAAGAATAGAGGGAAGAAGCCAATTATATCAGCAGATACTGAAGAAGATCTGCAAAATGGTATTTCCAAAATAGGAACAAGCACCGTGTGCAACAAATGGCTTTGTTCACAGGCAGTCTATCTGTGCAAATCTAACCAGTATAAACCAGTGTGGTTGTGTTCTGAGATACCAGCACAAGGTGTGCTTCATATATGGGGTTATTATCACATAATCCATCTCTGGATTCTTGTTCCTAGCCAATTCCTGCCTGGTATCACCTGCATGGATGTTCAGCACCTTTAGGAGCCAGGGGCTCTGCCTGCTCCCAGATCCTTTCCTAAATGTTGGGATTCCCATTGAACTGTCTGTCTATAGGGTCCACAGAGCTACTGGGTGAATCACCACATGGAATTTGCTGGGTTTCTTATAGTCACTAACAAGAAGGAATTTTAAAAGCCCGGTGAATAAAGCTCAACTTTCAAATATAATGGTGGGTGAGATCCTGAAGTTGCAGTAAAACCTCTCAGTGCTGCTGGGGGATTCTTGCTTTCCCCACCGGTGTGTAGCTGTGTAAACATTTGAGCTTTTGTCCCAATGAACGGGTTTCTGCAACACTGCTAGCAGCACTGCCCTACAAAGTGAGGTGGGTTTTTTCTTTCTTTTTAATGAGCAGGGCTAGCTCTTTTTTTTCTGAAGGCACTCCATGCTCTCCCCCCTTTCCCTTCCTGTTATATATCACCTGACACCACGAGTCTCTGGAGAAGCTGGTGCAAAAATAAGCTCCACGTCTCTGGGCTCCATCCCCCATGTTCATCCGATCCTATGGGCATCTCGTCCCTCTCACCACCAGCAAAAGGAAGCTGTATCCCAGCCAGAGGGGGGACAAAAAATGATGCTAAAGCTAAAATTTGCTAAGAAATTATTTAAGAGGATGGTCAAGGTGCCTGTTTTAACCGTGCTGTACCTCGATCTCCATTAAACGCCCCTCGCTAACCTCACCGTAGTTAATGGTTTGTCAGCATTTCCATTATAAACCCCTATTTATTATTCTGACAATGGCAATTTATATTGGGAACAATAGTGCTGGAGTGAATAAAAATAATAGGACTCCAGCAAAGCAATGAGGTGACCTGAGCACATCGATGAAGTTTTGGTTTCCAAAGAATTCTTTTTTTTTCAATCCCTCCCTCCCATAGCAAAGATTAAACTTGTCTTGCCCGTCATCCATCTTCAATTTAGTTGGGAATTTTAATTTCAAATAGATTGAGGGGGGGAAAAAAAAAATCAAGATAATAGATGAAAAAGAGAAATAACACGGGTACTTTGTCTCTTTGCCTTTGCTGCTTGGCTATAAACAGTCAGTCTCTGGTGAAATATGTCGCTTGAGATCTAAGCCTGTTTGTTCTGATTTTGCTTTCTCTTATTATTTTTGCTGCTTGCTTTGGTGTGCGGGCAGTCCTTACCGTGATTGTCTGCAGGACATGATTTGAATTTGAACATAAAGTAACAGGGAAATAGTGGTAGCTGAGCGCTGGTGAAGCTGATTATTTCACCCATTGCAGAAGTCGCACTTTCTGCTAAAAGAAGAGTTTTTCAGTTGCTAACAAGTTTCTTAACCAACAGTGATCTGCTCAGTAATCTTCCTCTTGTCTGTCCCAGTCTCCTTTTTTCCAGACCTGTTCAGCTAGAGCTGTTCAGCCATTTCTGAAAGGGTGTTTTGCTCTTGAGGCAAAGCCCCTTCTGACCTCCCGGGAAGGCCAAGATAGCTCTCAACTCTGGAACAAAAATCCAGGTTTTCCAAATGCAAACTTTGAGTCTGAGATCACCCCATTAAGTTTCTACAGCTGGTAACTTTTTGTGACTATGCATGCTTTCATGTCCGGATTTCTGCATCCTTTCAAAGTTCATTTGGACTTGTTATAAACTCTATTCTATCAAGGGGCTTTTTGTGTCTTGGATTTGTTTCCGATTAGTGACATTCTGATAAGGTTTTCTTTTTTTTTTATATATGCACAACCAACACACATTTTGTGGTATAGCCCTTGCAAAAGCCTTGCTCTATTTTTATTATTATTATTATTACTTTTTGGAGATTGGGCAGCCCTCTGGCCAAGGAAACAGCAGCTCCTCTCCCTGGAATTGCTTTCTGGTGGACATTGTTTTGGATGGGGACTGCTAATTGCTGTGTCACAGTCTTCCACTGGCAATGGCCACAGCAAAGTCCCTCCAAAGCTCTGCTTGCTGATTTAAATCCCTTAGCCCAGTTGGTTCATCTCCACTTATTGAAATATCTGCCAGCAACCATCATAACCAGTTTCACATACAGAGTTCAGGAAAGCCAGTCAGCCCTTCTTCTGCCATACACAGGTGGGCCGCGTACTTTTGGACGCTGTGGTCATCAGAAAAAAAAATGGTAGGACAGAAAGAAAAGGGTGGGTTGGCTTTGTTTCGTTCTGAACAAGCTGGAACTAACTGGCAGGGTGTGAGCTATATTTGCAAATTTTAAAGTAAATATGAGCTGTAGGTGATTTTTAGGGGAGAGGCAGTGATAACATTCAGGAGTTGCAATGGGCCCAGTGAACACTTTTTGAGATAATCCAGGGCTGACGCCTGGGTAGATAAAGCAAGAATGAGCTGAAGAGGGGAGTGGTCAAAAAGTAGCCTTCCTTTTCCTAGTTTGGTATACCTCTGTGAGTGTCCCCACGTTCTGAGTGGGGGAAAAAACCACATTCACTATTTCTTGATGGGAAGCTTGGTCTTTGCAAGACAGGACTCTCCATCATGTCCCCTCCTCAGGTACTGCTCATCATTACCACGTGGCACAGCCAGCCCTCTGACCCAAGCATTAAGCCAGCTTGCTGGAAACTGAACAATAGCTCATAAATACTCTTAAAAATATGGCCTGAATTTTGGAAAGTGCTCCGTGGAGCCAAGAGTTGGACTCCATGCTCCTTGTGAATCCCTTCCAAATTAGGATATTCTGTGCTTCTATGATTCTAATGGGTCCATGCTCCAAGTCTTTCACCTTTCAGCCACTGGCCATAGGCATCTATCAAGAATGGCTGGAGGTGTGTTTCAGGTTGTGGTAAAGATGCTGAGACATGCTCTACAGCTTCCTGTCACCTAACCATTCCTCAGGCTGTGCACTGAGCCAACAGTTCTATAACCACCCAGTTATAGAATCACAGAATGGCTTAGGTTTGGAGGAAACATAAAGCCCATCAAGTTCCAACCCCTGCCATGGGCTGGTTGCCCTTCACCAGGTCAGGATGCCCAGGGCCTCATCCAACCTGGCCTTGAGCACCTCCAGGGATGGGACAGACATAACTTTTATGAGCAGTTTGTTCCAGTTCTCACCTGTCATTGGGCTGGGAAAATGGCACCATGAGTTTCTTGCAAGGGGAATTTTTTCCCTGTCATAAATGGCTCAGAAACAAGCACATTACATTTGGAGAAAATGAGCCAGGAAAGCAGGTTTGGGGCTTTTTTGTCCAGAATATTCTACAAACAACCACTGAGGAAGGTGTTTGTGAGAGCACTGTGTCCCCAGTGTTTAGGAGCACAGCACTAATCAGAGCATGAGAAATGGCAAGCAGCTAACGCTGGGCTGGCTGGATAGCAACTTAGGCAATACTCTTAACAATGAGCAAATAGAAACCTCTCTAAAAAGCACAAATCCTTCAAACACAGCAGTGTCTGGAGTGTCGAGCGTGGCTGGGCATTCATTTGTTACTCAGCTCAAGGCTGCAGCACAACCCTTGTTACTGAAGATGCTTGCTCAGCTCTGTTTTCTGAGAGAGAACATTCAAGAAGCTGAGAGAAAATGCATAATCTTGCTCTGGTTAGAACTCTCCAGAGCCGTGATTCAATTTGGGCCCTCAAAATCAGAGGCAGATGGGTTCATCCAGGCATTTTGCACAACTGGAGGCTACTGGGGATAGTCCTGTAGTGCTCGTCTGTTCCAATATAGTTTTGAAACCCCTCAGTGATGTTGATGAGAAATAGCATTTCCCCCATCTGCTGGAGAAAACTTCATCCCCAAGGAAAGGTTAGTGAGCCAACCCTGCCTGGTGGCAGACCATGAGGTCAGGGCACAAATAAGGACAATCTGATGGATCGTATGGAGTGGGAGATGGGGCTTGGGGATGCGTGGTGGTGGTGAGAAGGAGAGAAACCAGCAGAAAGGGTCAGAGGAAGGAGTAGTTGCACCCCTCCCTGCAAAGCAAACACAGGAGCATGGCGCATAGTTGTTATTATACAAGATTGTAACAGATGAATAACCAGAGGTTATAGGGGAACAACTCACCCACTCTGAGGCTCACGGCTAGGATGAATGCTCACCACAAGGAACCCCACACAGGAGCAATCAAAGAATCAAGCTCCACCCCTTCCGGGAGCACAGCTGAATTACCTTCACCTGTGCTCCCGCAGCTGACCCGTCACTTGCCTCAGATGGTTAATCAGAGGTTCAGGCTGTGATTAACAGTTTCCCATACACATGGTGTGCAGGAAGGCCACTCCACCAAAGGACTGGAGCTTTCCTTGGGAAAAATATCTGGAAAATATTATTGGTCCTTTGCATTTCCCCCACTTTTTTTCACCCCATTCAAAGGTTATCTTTAGCTGTGACCAGCCCCCTTTAGGCCTTTTTTTTTTTTTTTTTTTTTCCTCCAGCCCAAAAATCTGTTGTATACAAATTCTGCAGGGTGACAACAACCTTGAGGGCAGGAATTACGCCCAAGAGGCATGTTAGTCCTTGGGGTATGGTTGGAAGCATGGAAAAAGAGCAATGTGGGCTTGAGGTGGAAAGATGAAGGCATGTCCTGGGATGTGAAGGAGAAGAGAAATCCTTCAGACCTGCTGGGAGCAGAGGGATTGGGTTCACAGTCCCTTTAGGTTGATGCTTGGAAATGGGGACAGCAGGATGAAAGGGCATCTTCCTGTCCCCGCCTGCTACAAGCTGGGGTGGACAGTTGGCTGCACGGCTTGTGTTAGCCCTCAACGTCCTTCTGGCTTCCAGCTGCTCCCAGCCCTGATTGTTTGTAATGAGTTAATCCATACAAGGTGTGTCTTTGAGTGTGCCCACTCCTTTGTTGAGAAAGAGCAGCTCCTACCATCCCTGGTAGGAGCTGGTTTTTGAGTACTCGTTTCTATGTTTCTTTGTTCATGCTATCATTTTTGCTGGTAACTTCTGACCTTTAGGTGTGATGGAGATAGCTCTTACCCTGTTATAAATTTGCCAGATTCAGTGGAAATGACTAAATTCAAATAAAATTTCTGGAAGAAATGACATCTTTGTAGCTCACTGCGTTCCACTGATAGTGGAGTAATACATCTCCATTACAGTGCAGATGTATTACAGGCCTGAGCCCAGCACTTCTCCAGTGTGTGGAAAGATAATCATTTCCTAATTCTTCTATCCCCTGCCCCATTTTCCAGGACTACTGCTCCCGCTAATATAGGCAAGCACCTGTAAGAACACACTTTCCCTTTGTTCTTCCTTCTTCTCTTCCCTGTATGGGTTTCATTGGGCTGAGTGATGGGTGTTGAGGACGTGGATGAGAGGGGATGAATGTGGGAGCTTTGCTGGGTCTCTTGGGGTTCTTGTCTGGGTGTCGTGGGCACCATTTGAGGTGACCTCAGCAATGCTCACGGGGGTTGCAATGAGTGGTGATGTCTCTGTCCCCTGGTTCAAGCTGGTAACACCACGTCCTCCCACTGAACTCACTGCCAGTGTCCCTACCTACCACTGTGTGTGAATGGCAAGCCAGAGAGCAGTTTCTATCTCAACCCAATAGCAAATTTACCACTTCATTGCCAAAGCAGAGAGCCAAGAAGGAGGCAGCCAGGGCTATAGACGCTGAGCTCTCCCAGCAGTGCTCCCCTTCCCTCTGCCCCTCTCAGTGTGCTCACGCTGCTCCAAGCACGCAGCAGGAGCCCGAGGGGCAGCGGCGGGCTTTGGCGGGGCGCAGCTC
The DNA here is from genome assembly GCA_030625065.1 of Alectoris magna. Classification (NCBI taxonomy): domain Eukaryota; kingdom Metazoa; phylum Chordata; class Aves; order Galliformes; family Phasianidae; genus Alectoris; species Alectoris magna. The sequence goes on from CM060569.1 coordinate 20,735,261, forward strand.
ATGCTCCAAGTGGATTTCCCAGCACTTGACCGAGTGTGGCCACTTAGCCAGGGAAGGACAAGCACTTCTAAAGGACAAAGGCTCCTATCTCAGGCCCTGCCAGCACAAACCGACTCGGTGAGAGTGAAACTGGACTATCTTGCAAAAACACTTTGAGCAAACACACCGCTCAATGGAAAGCATCTGATAAGGGCTGCTGCACTTCTGGCGGTGTGAGCAGCAGGACTTCGGTGCTTCCATTAGGTCTTTGGATTTGCTGGGGCTGTCTCACTCCTCTTACCGGGGGAGACGCCATGTCCACGACCCTCTGCCAAGTGATGGGGTTCCTTGTCTCATCGCTGGGTGTTGTGGGGTGCATCATGTCCACTGCCATGGATATGTGGAGCACGCAGGACTTGTACGACAACCCGGTGACGGCCGTCTTCCAATATCAGGGACTGTGGAGGAGCTGCGTGCGGCAGAGCTCTGGCTTTACAGAATGCCGGCCATATTTCACCATTCTTGGGCTGCCAGGTAGGGCAAAAATGCATCAGGTTGAACCCAGGAGTCGTTCTGCACCCAAAAACAAGAACAGCTATCTTAAAGCACTTTGCAAGGAATAAAATTTCTGGGCTACTCAGTGTATGAGCATAAAAACATGTTAGTATTTGCTACTGAAATTATAGCTTTGCTCGGTGCAGGTTACAACTTGGAGTGTATGTAGGTGATCTCTGGATGAGTGCCATGGGGTTCTGCTCTGTTACTGATGTGAGGATACTTAGACCTGTGGATATTCTGTCCCTTTGAATTGAATTAGAAGGAAAACAGCTGTGTGCAGTTCTCGTGTTGTTATCAGAATAACGTGTTCTACCAAAACCAAATGAAATATTTTTTTTATGACAAAATCACAGAAGAGATCTGCCTCTGGGCAGAGTAGGAAGGGCAAAGAGCGGAGAGGTGTGTCGAGATTTTACACTGAGTTTTATAGTGGTTGCAGTAGTAGGTTGTAGAAGGGTACTACTTTCTATGTTGCTTGCTATTTCTTCAGTGTCATGTAAAAAAGGAGCTGTTTTCCCATCCCACTGCCTTTGGGAGTATCCTGTGCTTCTGAGCTGGTCGTGTGCCATGGCAGCAGCCAGCTTGGCTTGCCATGCCTCCCCATGACCTACTGCACCTGTACTCGGCCAGTGAGCAATGAAAGCAGATCTGAGAATGGTTTTCACTCAGTGCAAGCAAGCACCATTATATGTAGGCCTTTTGCATCTACTGAGTGGTGTAGAAGAAAACAGAATGCAGGCTCCCAGCCTCATATCCTCATGGCTGCCCTGCTCAAATGCTTTGTTGAAGACAGAGCATTGGAGACAGTTGTCCATATCCTAGGTTTCTTTCTCCTTTCTTTCTGTCTATCTGTCTGTCTGTCTTTCTCTACATCAATAAGGAAAAGTGCATGACTGTCACAGGCATTTTCTACTGTACCATAGAGCTATCTCTTATTATCTTTCTGTGCCTATTTAGTTGATGAGAACCTTAAAACATAAATAAGGAGTGGCTCAGATTGAATTTTGTTAACTTACAAACCTTGTTTTTTTCCCCGTGTTTCAATATTCCATTGTTTATAACCAGTCATAAACTTACTTATCTGGCTTTGTATTCTGCATTAGTGATTGGTGACGTTAATTCAGTTGACCTTAAGGTGCTTTTCACCTCTCCTACTCACAGCAACCCTGGGAGAAAAGACAGCTCTCCATTTCCACTTGGAACTGAAAAACATGTAGTCCAAACTGCACGTTTACTTCAGTCAACGGGCTTGAGTTGCTACTATTTTCTATGCACACTTCCTCTTTGTGTGGAAATTGAGTGTGCAAAAATGAGCAACCATATTTGTCCAGGTATCACGCACAGTTGTTTTATCTCATGCAAAATATGCATGTAAAGAGGGGCAGGTCATTTCCATGCTTGATTCTAACTATGGGGCAGTATGCTAACTCATTCTCCTGGTGCAAATTTTTTCCTTAGTCTCTTATATTGTTTGCCCTTCCACTCCTTCCTTCTATCGGAGGTCACTGCCCTTTGAAAGCAGCTGTGTTTGGAGGACTTCTGATGGCTGCCAGAATCCACTTGAAATTACTGTGCACGCATTACGAAAGGCCCTCACTTTTGGTCCCATGATCCAGGTGAAGGGGTTTTAATGCCACAGTAGAGCTGGGAGCACCCTCTTTTCCTTCCCATTCCTTCAACAGAGATGATGTACACATCAGCCTTGTGGCACTGACATCTTACATTGAGGAGACACTGCCAATTGCTTTGCACTGCATCGTGCCCCTGTTGTGTCCCTCTCTACTTGCTTTTCACAGCTGCAGATAGCCCATTTTCAATTGCAATCCATCACACTTGGTCTCTGGTGCTCCAGAAGTCCTGTCTCTGCATGAGGTGCTTGACCTGCCTATTCTGTCCTTCCAGGTGCACTCAAAGCACTGGGAACATCTCTACTGGGAGCCCACTGTATCCATGAGATCTTGGCTTAAGATCACCTCTTCTTTAAGGGTGATGGTAGGTAGAGACCATAAAGTCTGTTGGAAACAGCTCAGGAACATAAGACTATCTTAGGGACAGATCCTGAGGGCTACAAGGACCTTCCATCAGGATCCATTGCATCTACTCTGCCTTATCAGCCTCTACTGCCCATCCTGAAACCAAAGCAATTGGAAAGAACTTTAAGTGACTGTAAAGACAAATGAGTATTGTGATTTTCTTCTCTTTACAGCTTTCTGTTCTGCATCAGGTGCTGCACGAACACCTTTTGAGGGCTGATAAGGCATATCCGCCAGCTTCTTGTTCTCCAATGAATAATAACTAGTGAGCTTGCACCTGGGGGCTGATGAATGGGAGATTGAAAACCCCAGGCTCGTTAGCACTCGTTATCAGCTGATAAGGGCAAATTGAGTCATAAGAGCAGCAGCCCCAGTGGGACTGCTAGATGGGAAAAAGTAATGTAGTTCCAGTTAGTGTCTGGTTCTCCATTCATTTTGGCACCAGCATGGAGGCACTGCAGCACCCGCATCGCCATCCTAGATAGAGTTTATAAACATTTCCCTTCTCCATACTTTTGTAAGGCCAATAGGTCTGCTCCCTGCTCTTCTGCACCAGCTCATCCTACTCCAGCTGGGGAACCTGACATAGTATGCCTGGGTGCTGCTGTCCTTCTGTCCAGCCCAGTAAAAGGGGTGATAAGCAGGGTTATCGCAGGTGCTGGGGTTGTGTTGCCTGCCCCTCTCCATCACTCATAAGCTTTCATCATCTTTCCTGAGTGGGTATGTGCATGTGCAGGGACTATCAAAGCTGAACCTGGGGCCATGAGAGCTCGTTGGAGGAAAAGAAGAGGCTGCAAAGTATTCTGTCCAAGTCACAACAGCCCTTGAATTAGTTTCGACAGCACTCTGCCAGTGTTCTGCCAGCACTGCCGCCTTTCTGTCTCTGCTAGGCTGGGGAGTGCTGAATTACAGGCAAGTTGAAATATGTACCACCTCCTGTCCTGCCTGGTCTTTTTCCTTCACTTCTTCATTTTTAAAGGTTCAAGTTTCCCTTTGTTTTCCTCTTTTCTTTTCTACTTGAGCCAGGAGGAGGCCAGGAGGATGTGGTTGTTGCCTTTGGCCCGGTGGTCAGCAGTGCTCGTGAGCACGACACATCAGCATCACAGCCTGCCTTCAACCAAACAATGCCATTTGGATGCTTTTGTTACTGCCAAAGCATTGTAGCTATCTCGTGATCTTCATGCAGTGTTTTTCAGGGTTATTATTTATTTATTGCCTCTTGTGCCACCTATTTTACTGCGAAGGAGGAAAACTTGGAACTCTACTTCACAGGGTGGTTGGAAATATTACGGATAGCTGGGTGGAGCTCTTTGAGCTCATTGGTGCTTGGGGAAAACATATGTTTTCTCAGACAGTTCAGTTACGAAGCAATTCCTGCTTTTTAAAAAGGGTCAACGAAGCGACAACACAGCAATAGTGTGATATATGTTACAGGTGCAGTAGAGATGCACTTAAATACATGGACAGGTAAAACGAACAAATGGTTACATATTAAAACAATAAGGTTTCTATTCCACTTTGAAATGCAGGCAGAAACTCGTGACACTCCCAGCAATACGGTTTGAAGCTCCTTCAGCGTTTAAATAAAGGACCTGATACAATCCTGCAATGTTAAATATCTCTTGTCATACTGAGAATTAAAAGGATCTCTTTAGCAGGGCTCTGTTGTGATAGGACAAAGGGAAATGGTTTCAGACTAAAAGAGGAGTGGTTTAGGTAGGACATAAAGAAGATTTTTACAGTCAGGGCAGTGAGGCACTGGCACAGGTTGCCCAGAGATGTTGTGGATGCCCCATCCCTGCAGACACCCAAGGTCAGGCTGTTGGGGCTCTGAGCACCTGATGGAGCTGCATGTGTCCCTGTTCATTGCAGGGGAGTTGGACCAGATGGCTTTTAAGGGTTCCTTCCAACTCTAATGATTCCGTGATCTGAAGATAACTTAGGCTTGCTTTTTTTTTTTTTTTTTTTTAAATAAAAAAGGCCTGTTTCCATGGTATGGTCTTTGCTTTTGGCAAGTCAAAGTATATTGTCATTTTTTTTTCCTTTACCATTTTTATTTTTATTTAAAAATAGTCTTTTAAAGCTTCACAGTCTCCAATGAGTCTCGCTTCACCTGTTCGTCATGGCTCTGGTTGATTTGTTTTGCAGCAATGTTTCAGGCTGTGAGGGCCCTCATGATCGTGGGTATCGTCCTGGGCATCCTTGGCCTCTTTGTGTGCATTTTTGCTATGAAGTGCATCCGAATTGGCACCATGGAGGATTCTGCAAAAGCCAATATGACTCTGACCTCTGGCATCATGTTTATAATTGCTGGTAAGTAAGTTGTGTCTTCCATACACAAAGCACGGTGCTTGAAATCGAGGACGGAGCAAGGCTTCATGCCCCTCTGGTTACAGGCCCTTCTGCTGGTATGAGTTGGAATTTTGTAGTGTAAAGTTTTATTCTTACTTCTGGAATGTGAAAGTGTAGAAATTGTTGCAGAAACGCAAACACGCTGTGAGTCTCAAAGAACCAAGCTTTGTCCTGCGTGGGTCTCAGACCGCCTTTCTGTCTGATCCCAGGTCTGTGTGCCATCACTGGAGTGTCTGTGTTTGCCAACATGCTGGTCACAAACTTCTGGATGTCCACAACCAACATGTACCAGGGAATGCAGAATGTCCAGAATAGGTAGGTGCTCATCTGGTTCAGGGTGAGCCAAAGGAAAAACAAACACTGGGTGCTTATTAGTCTGGTCCCAGGACATGGAAGATTCAGTGAACCTCTGCGCTTCAGATAAGAATAATTTGTCCAAGAAAATTGACTGGGATGTCTACGTTTTTTGTAGGTACACCTTTGGCTCAGCCCTCTTTGTTGGCTGGGTGGCGGGCGGCTTGGCCCTCGTAGGAGGAATCATGATGTGCCTTGCTTGCAAAGGAATGGTTCCAGAAGAATCCCGGTAAGTCTGGCTGTGGTGTATACAGGAAGGTGTTATGTGAAGCCTTGGATGTCAGGATAGCAGGCGTCCATCACATCAAAAGACAGGTCTAGGCATAATGCCCTTATTGTAAATGTTATTGCGGTGATAGACCTGCTTGCCTTGTATAATGGGTCACAATTGGCCATTTCTCTTCTTAACTGCATGACTTGAAAACAGATAGAGAGTAGGAGAAATTGCCCTTAACATCCAATAAACCATTCTAACGTTTGTAATGTGCTGGCCAAGTTGGCCTTACTAACAACAGCTTTGATTGCAGATGGTGTAACAGATCACCATCAAGTGAAGATTGCATCAGCTGAGCTATGATTTACTTTGTAGAGGGCTTTGGAAACCTACACAGCTGGTTATTGCAAGCAAGTCATTCACTCAGATGAGGATTTACTCAAGGAAGTACAAGTTCATGAGAATGCATAAAAGAGAGCCTTACAGCATGTCATAGAATCATAGACTCGCAAGGTTGGAAAGGACCTACAAGATCATCCAGTCCAACCGTCCATGGACAGTTGGCTCTGGGCACAGAAACACACTATGAAGTTGCCTGAAATCCATCAGCAAATGGGAACAGGAGGTGCAACACTGGGTAGTCACTGGGCCTCCAGGGCTAATGCCATCTTTCCTGTCTTTCAGTTACAAGGCGGTGTCCTACAACGCATCAGGACGGAATATCTCCTACAGAACAGGACCGTATAAGGCTGGTTCAGGGTACGAACCTGAAACAAAGACTAGGAAGGGTCCAGGGTATGAAGAAGCTCCTCGGAGTGAGGATGCAGGACGCTCGTACCCTTCAAAATACGACTATGTCTAGTAGACTTCCTAGGCTTGAGATTTGCTGTATTTTATAGAACGTTTTTCACTTTAGACACAAAAAGTATACACAAGTAAGGCAGTCTGTAAATAGGATTTTGTTTTCTATGGTTTTTCCCCTCCTCAAAAGCGGTACCCTAACCATGTTTCTTTTATTCTTCTGCCTGCTGGCATACCCACCATGAGGAGGCCTGTAACAAAAGTAATGTCTTTTTCTGTTCTCAGAATACAACTGTTTCCTCATGTTTTACATATAAACTCTGACTGTCAGGAACGGGATTCTGCCTTGTGCCACCTACTATTTCTTCTGATTGGTTTAAATTCTCATTAGTGATGACCCTGATAGAGTTTGTAGTCCAGACACAGTCACTGGGATGTCTGTGGCTGAAAAGTACATTATGAAGTTGCATACAAAAAAGCCTTAAGAAATCAAGAAGCTGAATCACACACATTATGAAAAGCAGAAATTACAATATGGAAGTCTTATTATTTTGTTGTATATTGTAAGAAAACTCAGCTGTGCCACTTTGGGCTATGGCCAATGAATACAGAAGCAGCAGTCACGGCATTTTCCTCCCTGGCAGTGTTTCTAGTCAGACTCACCTTTATACTGCTGGTGGTACTACAGTGCTGATCTGCTGTGCTATTTAATCTGATTTATGTTACTTAGACATTTGCTATTACCCGTGATACCAAAGTGTATTTATTTCTTCTGATCTCATTGGGGAATATATATAATCCATTGTTATTCCTATGCTAGATATTTGATACAATAGCTGAAAACCTCTGTGTGTGACCAGGGTTCCTGCAGATGTCATCATTAATGAAACCAGAAGAATTTCTCATTTAGAATTAATTAGAGTTACAATTGAGCAGGAATCCCAGGGAGCATTAGATGTGAAACTCTGCACTAACATCAGGACTTTTTTGTGTTAATTCTTCTCCAAATGATGTGAAGATTAAGTCCTTAGTGAGACACTGCCTCTTCTAGCCAACGTGCAAGACAGGATGTCTACTGGAAGGCGTCAGAGGAAGAGACACCAGAGCTCTAGGAAAACATCTTGGAGCGAGGGTGCACTGAGAGATAAGTTAGGGAAAAACAGGTGTCTGAAACCTCAACCCTTTTTGGTAGACTTCCGCAATGGGTTCTTGTCCCACTTGTAACATTAAGTTGCAAGGAATTTGCTGGCAGGTTTGATTTGGCCAAATGCTGATATTCCTTGGGGTGTTCACCTTCTAGAGGCATCGCAGATAGGGCTGATCCCAGAGTATGACCTCTGGTAGGTCTCCCTCCACAGTATCTCCTGTGGCTTGTGGGACAGCAGAGATGGGCTGTCCTGCTCAACACTATTACTGAGCACAGTCCATGCCCTTCAGCTCTCCATCATTGCATGGAGTCATCTCCAACACAGGTCCAGGAGAAGAGGAGAGGCTGAATCTCAGGCAGCTCAGCAAGAGGTGGAGGGAGTGACAAGGGCAGCATGACCAGTGTGTGGAGAGATGGGAAGAGCTTTTATCCAACAAGGAGGTCCTGACCACAACAGAACCCCAGCAGGTCCTTGCTGTTACCTGGGTAAATAACTGCCTCTGCTGGTGTCAGTGTTGACTCCTATTCAAACCAGCAGAGCACTTGTTTTATGGATTTGTTTTGAAAGGAGAGCAATTCAATTGTGCAGAGGTAAATCCTGTCCTCATTAAAAATACTTACTCTTTTAAGTGGATTTTTCCCCTTTTCACATTATAGACTTAGCTTGGTTTTTTTTGGTTTTTTTGGGGTTTTTTTTTTTTTTTGCCTTTTATTTGCATGCTGGATTTTTTGTCTTGTTTTGTCGTTTGCTTTTTTTTTTTTTTTTTTTTACTTGAATATTAAAAATAGAAAATGCCTTTATGACCTCAAACAGCTGTTTTCATTTTGTCATGAACAAAAACCGGCAGCTTTGCTCCTCAGCTAAACTTGTACTATGTAAGATAGCTGGTCAACATCTGCTCAACTTCAAGGGAGTAATTAAACACTTCTAAATACCTCATTGCTCTTAGAAGGGCCAAAAAAAAAAAAAGGCTGGTATGCTCTCACTCCTGCCAGCTTCTACTGGAAAGGGGCTGAAAAGCACAAGAATGTTTAATTTAGATAGGAAACGTTCGAGTGGTGGCTGGGTGGAGGTACACAAGGTAATGAAAAATGCAGAATATTCAGGAAAAAAAATAATGCTTTTCTCACTAAAGGAAAGAAAGGCAGACATGTAAAATTACAAGGACGCAACTTGGAAAGTTAGATTTTATTTTTATGCAATGCAGATACTCTGGCAAACACATTGAGCCGACTGTATCTCAGCCTCGCTTAGATGTGAGCAAGCATATAGATGACAAGATTGCAGGTCGGAGCATTATGCGGAGTGACCGAGAGCTGAAACACAGCTGGTTCCTCTGATTCCTGCCCTCAGTAGATGTCTAATCTTTCAGCACCAGTTTTCATTTCCTTACCCTGGCCGAAAACAGTATCAAACATGTTAATACAGTGAACTCCGCTGGATAAATCAAATCCTGAAGATGAGACTTGTGTATCTGGAAGCCTGTCTGTTATGGAGCAGCACACAGTATGATGGAAGGTCCCTCTCACTCTTGAGCTGGCCAGGAGGGACCTGGTTTCTTGGTAGGTGCCACCACAAGTGGTGATCTTTGTGCATTGAGGGAGAACCAGCACCCATAGCCACGGAGCTGCCTCTGCTCAGCAGAAATCACTCAGGGTTAAGCTGCCTTGGGAGGTGGACCCAAATATCTCCTTCTGAGCTGATGTGGCTGAAGCCATCTGCTTAAGGAAAGCTGTTGGTGTTTGGTGAGAACAAAGTTCCTGTTTCCCAGTTTTCCTCTGCAGATTGACTGGCTAAATATATATATATATATATATATATATATATATATGCGCAGAAAACTTTCTATTCTTGGGCTTTGAGTATAAAGGGACACCCAAAAGCCCTCGAGAATGACCCCACATTGTCATCCATGTGCTCCAAGTGCATCCATCCTCCTCCAAGTGCTCAGCCGTATGGTAACTGTTGAGTCACGGCCTGTCCCACTGATTGAGCACCAAGGGAAAGGACCTGGTCAGCTCTGGGAGCACAGGTGAAGGCAGTGAAGCTGTGTGACTGGAAGGGGTGGAGCCTGGCTGCACCTCTCTTAGAGCTCATGGAAGGGCTGACTGCCACTGGGGAAGGATCTCTGGTTGGAGATCCCTTCTTTGTGGAGTTTTCTCCTGTGAGCCCCGATCTTCAAAAAATGGGTGAGCAGTCCTTTTTTCCTTCCCTTCTAACACCTTTCTACTGCATTAGTCCCTCTGTCATTACACCTCTTGTATCACCTATCCATTGTGTTGATCTTTCTAATTGTTGCACCAGCCCACGGTGCTGAGCATGCACCACATGGAGGGGAGGAATGGCCAGGCAGCCTGTGGCCACCTACCCAAAGCCCATCTGTAGAGCAGGAGGGCACTTTCCCCTCAAGGATGTGAATTTAGGCTACGAGACACAGCAGCACGTGCAAAACTGGGCAGCATCCTGCTCTCCTCCTCTCAGAAACAACAAGGAGGTTTGCTGCACAAGAGCCTTTGGTTGAGTAAAGCCTAGTGATAACCGGAGCCCAACTCCTCCATACCTCTCTCTCTGACAAATAATCATAGAGTTGTAGAATCATTGAGGTTGGAATAGACCCCTGAGATCCCCAAGTCCAACCCCAGCCCATCTGTCCATGTTGCTGTCCACATCCCTCAGTGCCACATTTCCACAGCTCTGAACACCTCCAGGGACGGTGACTGTCCCACCTCCCTGTGCAGCTGTGCAGTGCCTCACTGCTCTTTCTGAGAAGAAATCTTTCCTAATGCCCCACCTTATAATAATTCAGAGAGGGAAGACCTCCTGCCAATTATTACGCCTTTACTGATATAAGACATGGGACAAAGGATGCATTTTGCTAGAGATGCAGAGGTGGCTGGCGATGCGAGCGTGCATGTGTGCAAACACTCAGAAATGGTTTTGTTTCCATAAATTTCATCATCTTCTGGAAGTGCACGTTCTCTCTGAGCAGCTAATTAAATATAGGCTTGTCTAATAAAGCAGATGCTGAAAGGCTGTGTGTATTATCTGCCAGCAGAGCTCCGCATAGGTTCTTTCTGAGGTTCAGCAACATTTATAAGTATATGAGAGCACGGCAGATTTGCATGGACTTTGACCACGGGAAGCAAAGACCCATATCTGAAGCTACAAATTGGACTATGAGATAAGAACTCTCCTGAAACCTATATGCAATTAAAAGCCCAATCTTCCTTCCTATAGTGACAAGGTTATTGCTTTTATATAGCTGAACAGAGATGAATGAGTCTACGGATTAATAACACTAAGATTTATGACACTGTGCTTGCCCCAAATATTATGGGAGAATAGCTCTCTGGGTGAGATATTACGACTGAATAAATTTGATAGGATTTTTTCTTTATTTTTTTTTTCAGCTTTGTGTTATTTAGGATAGTTGTGTTGCATTCGCACCGTCAGCGCTGTGGTTTGGCTCTCAGCTAATTGTTCCACGTGCATTCATGCTTTACGGGAGAGTTATTAATAAATGGAGTCCCGTGAAGACAAATGTCATTGAGGAAAAACAAAAGACAAAGTGTATGATTTGAAGAGCGTTACACTCCAGGGTCACCAAGCTCTTGGCAAAGGTTGGCCACTTCTTTGCATTTGTGCTGCATTTCCCTTTGGAAGGGGTTGTGCCTGCTCCCCAGGGTACCTGCTGTCTGGAAGCAGCTTGTGCAAGCATCACTTGCTTTTTCTAAACCCAACCCCAGGTTCCTCTTGGACCCTTCAATATGCCACGTGAAGATCATGTTTTTGGAGGGAAACCCTGTGGGAATTGAAGGGGAGTAGTTTTGGGGTGGGAGGTCAGGGTGGAGAGCTGCTTGCATTGGAAAAAGGCACAACTGCAGCCCGCAGCCAGGCAGGATTTGATCTGAGGAGGTGAAAAGGATGGAGCGGGAGGGGGTGCATGTGGATGCTCTGCAAGGCGCTGCTGGAGGACAGGATGCTGTGGTTTGCACAGCTGCAGGCAGCAGCCTCCCCATTGTTTTCACTGTTAACAAAGTGACACCGGTTCATGGCACTGTAGCGTCTCATCCTTTACTGGGCGGGGGAAATGAATTTTGGAGGCAGCCTTTGTTTTGTTGCCGCTTTCCCACGGGAGAAGCCGAATTTGTTTCCTTAATGCAATCACAAAGAGATCTTTGTGCGGAGGAATTGTCAGAACACCTGTCTGCCTATTGAAACCAGAGCCCCCACTTGTGTGTGTGGCATTCCCTGCTGCTGCTGCACGCTTCTGCTGCCTTTGTTTCTGTTGATTTTCTTTTACGCCCGCCTGCTTGGGAGCATCCCTTCTGCTCCATGGGTTTGGCAAGGCGCAGTACAGAGCGAATGCATGGCAGTACCAATGGGCACAGGGAGCATGTCAGGTCCCCACCAGTGCAGCCCAGTTTGGCACCAGCAAGAAAAGGTAGGGAAGGGCAGCGCTCTAAAAGGGCTGCAAAGATGGTTTTTTATTTCTTTTGTTGTTGTTATTTCTTCTGGGGGAGGAAGGTGCTGGGCAGGACGTTGGCTTGCAGTCCTCTTCCTGCTGCTTGCTCTTTGGGGCAGAAAATAACTTTTCCCATCAGTTTTGAATGACATCAGCACAGCCCATGGGTACACGGGCCAGTTTTCCTAGCAAACCTTGCACACGGGAGCAAAGGTTCACCTGACCTGCAGCTGTTTCACAGCAAAAAAGGCTCATTTCTTCCCGTGAGACACCAATCCCTGGTGTCTCTGAATCTCTGAATGAGGTGAAAACGTCCCATCTTGATTTAATTCATCAAAAGCAGTGCTCACTACAATCAACGCTCACCCAAAAGAAAACCATTTGTTAAACGACCCATGAAATAACACGTCTGGCAATAGCACGGTAACAAATAATACAGACCAGGTACTGCTCTTATTTCAACTTGAAAGATTAAAGTGGGGACATTTCCCTCTAAAGTTAGGCAGCCACAGACCGACTGTATGGGAGCGCATAGGCACGCAGCTGAGTGCATGCACTGATTCAGGAAGGGGAGGAGGGACTGCAGGCGGGGCTCTGAAAGCTCATGGAACTGTAGGATGCTGTTGCAGCTCGTTTGTGGTCTTGTGGCACCATCCAGTGGCTGCTGGCAGAGGACTCCCATTTCCTCGTTAGCACCAAGTGTCCCTTTGTACAGTGCTGGGCTGAATGGTAACCAAGGTGTTGGTCCCTTGTGTGTCACCAGCCACTGGGACTGGTGGCCAGGTCCTCCAGGAAGGCCTTCGGGTCACTGCAGGCACCTGCATGATGGGCACAGGGAGGGTGAAGGGGAGCAGCAGGGCTGGATGCTCAACTCATGCTTGCAAAGATGGCAAAACCCAGCAGCATCAGGAAGATCTTTTCTCTATCTCCACGGCTTGCAAATCTCATGCTTCTTTTTTCATTTTGTCTGTTTAAGGCCCAGAACTTCATCCTCACTGTAATAAGAACAACCGGGAGAGGGGCCAATGGCCAAGTTTCCATTGCTGTAATTCTGAACTCCTTGCACATGGGCTACTTTGTGGTACTGCTAATAGGTATGAAGAAGCTGTATGGAAATTATGTCCAAGAACAACCCTAAGGCCATTCACACGAGATACCTGGAGCTCATTGGTGGGGTGGCTGGCTGGCTTTGGGGGATGTTATGCTCAGGGATGGGATTTCATCCCACTGGCTGGTCTCTGTGTGTTCACATTGAGACGTCTCTCCAAGGGCTTCCTTTTCATGGTCACAGCAGATCCTGCACAGAACATGGTAGGTTAAATGAAGACTTGGAGGTGGCACAGCTCAATTGGAAGGGATGCAATGGCTGGCTGCCCAGGGGTGGCCCCAATGGTTGAGGGAACAGCATCCTGTGGCCATCAGCGGGTGGCCAAGGGTGCCCATGGCTGGCATCAAGAGAGGACAGGTCATCTCACCTGGGATTATGGAGAGCTGTCGAGGCAAAGGAATGCTGGGCTTCTTGAGTTGCCTGACTCTCCTCATCACCACTTGGATTAGCTCATCCCTTAGGTGGAAGAGAGCAGGACTGTTCTTAGCCTTCTGCTGCTGCTGAAGCCTGAGCACAGCCTGAAGGTGTTGGTAGGTCTGGGTGGAGATCCCCTTTGCAACCTAAAACACAGGGTGGTCGAGAGGTCCAACACTGTGAGTCCTCACCTGCACAGTCTGCATCTCACAAGCAACCTGCGAACCGCATGCAAGCCCTACCCACACCCCACTGTTTTCCCAGTGTAACACTCTTATCCCACCCATAATCCATCCACCAGTCTTTAGCTATCTTTTGCCCTTGCAGCAGCTCTGCTAGGTGCTAGGTGGTGGTATTGCATTGCAGCTCAGCAAGGTGTAGGAGGTACTGTTTAATATGCTCAGCATGAAAAGGACTTGGCCAGTGAAAGTCCCCTTGAAGTCCCTGTGACGGAGGCTGCCATGCTCTGACACACCCTCCTTCCCTGAAGAGAGGGAGCCCTGGCTGATTTAGCATATGAAAGGCTCCTTGTGATAAAGGCTTGCTGGGTATTTATTAATAACCAGTCTCAGAGGTGTGAGCACAGCAGTTTATTTCTCATGCTACCAGCTCGTTCTGCCGGCACCCTCCCATTTGCATCTCAGGGTGTGAGTGCTCCAGGCAGGAGTTGCTTTATTGCTAGTTTTGGTTGCTCCAAAAAAATTACATCTGTTCAGAGCAGTCTTTGTATCCCCCAGGGCTGGTACTGCAAATGCCGGCAGTGAAAGCACACTTACCCTGCTGACCCCCATGCTCTCCAGCTTTTCCTCCAGTGCTTCCTCCAGGATGCGCCGAAACTTCTTCAGGAGGTTTGGTTTTCTCCACAGGGCTTCCAGCAGCCGCCTCTTCTGACTCTGAGCATCATCTGCTGTGTCTGGGTGTAGCAGAGCATGGGTTGTGCCCCAGGGAGGTGGCTGGGCCCTTGTCCCCTCTGAGGACACGGGTCCCATCAGTCCCATAGCCCAAGCCACCCAAGAGCAAGCTTCTGGGTGCTCTCAGCAGACCGCATCCCTCTATCAAGGACACCTTCCTCCTCTTTCTGGGGTGAAGCATCTAACTCAGGGTTCATCACTGTGCTGTCGTACTTGGCACAGAGGTGGCCAGCAACACCACCCCTTTTACCCCCATCCCAGCACCCCTCACTGCACAACACACAACGCCAAATCCCAGCTTCATCCCAGTGCTCCCTATATAAAAGTGGTTAACATCTCCAATACCCACCTCCTTCTGAGGACCCTTCAGAAACCACTGCTCTGGTCACCTGCTGGGTCACTGCAGGAATGAAAACAGTGTGTGAGGGCCAGGGGAGATGAAGAACCAGTGCAGAAGTGAGCTCCATCACCACCTTGTTTTACTAAATGGAAAGCACAGAAATATCTGTCCCTAGGGGCTCAGGGATGGCCTGAGTCCAGTGCCTTGGAGAGCACCCTTGAGGGAAACCCTGCAGTACTCAGAAGCAGCACTGTCACCCTCTGAAGTCACCAACTGGAAAGTGTCAGAGCCATCCCTGGGAGGATGGATGATGTGCTCCACCGGTATCTGCTAACAGCCATCCTTATTTAAAGGCCATTCTTTTTGTTTTCTGAGGAGTGGTGGGAGCTGAGAAGTCTCCAGTCTTTCTCCCTAGAACGTGATTACTGAAAACCAAGGCTGCAAAGAAGAAACCACAGCATGTATCAGCTCCTTATTTTCATGCAAATAACCGCTGGTATCATTCTTGAGGAGGCAAGGTCGTTGCTGTGCACTCGATTGAAATCTCATTCCTCTGGGGCATGGCTACAATGCAAAACCAGCTCAAGAAGCAGGCGGTTTTCTGCTGTGCCCAGTGCTGCTGCTGGCAGTCAGGGGGCTGCAAGGTGCCCACCTGTGGCTTCATGCGAAATGAAACAGAGCCAGCTCCCCGAGGAGGTCCCCAGAGCACAATCTTGTAATGGGAGACTGAGATGTAGGCATGCTCTGAACAGCTGCTAGCTATGAAAAATTTATTCAGGCTCAGATTGATTCACTTTTAGAAAGCAGTCATTACCTTTGGGCTTATTTGCAGACAGCAGCTTGGTCTGTAAAGAAGAAGAGAGATCACAAGGGAAATGCCCAGGCCTGTTCTGAGTGAGGTGCCAAGGTGTTGGCACAGCTGCCCAGGGAGATGGGGAGTCACCATCCCTGGAGGTGTTCCAGAACCATGGAGATGTGGCACTGAGGGATGCGGTCAGTGGGCAGTTCTTACAGGCATGGGCACCTGATTGCACTCGTGACTGGAGAAATCCAGCTTTCCCTTGGTCCTGAAGGATGTCTGCCATTGTAAAGGCAGTGCCTTTCCCAACCCACCCAACACTCAGAGGTGTTGCCGTGTCAAAGCCTTTTTTTTTTTACAGGGCAAGAAGGCAACTGATGCATGGCAAAATGTTTATTTGGTGCTTTAAATGCTTTTCCATGCAGTGAGCTGTCACAGTGCTCCAGTTAGGATGCATGACTCGGGACCATGGCATGTCCTGGTTTCATTTCTGGGCTCACTGCTACCCAAGCAGACGCTAGACATGTCCAGAGCAGGTGCACACAGAGGTGATGGATGGGATGGGTAAGGTTATGGGCTCACCTGCACTGCTGTCCTTTCCAGATCAGAGTCATCATCCTGCAGGGTCCCCAGGCTAGACACCACTGCTGCTCTGGCCTGTAGCTCCTGCAGCTTCTGTAGTGTGGAAGGAAGGAACTGTTTGTCCCAGTGGGTCTCAGGAAACTCTGCATTCTCCCAGGCCCACCTTGGCCAGCTGCTGCCTATGACTCCAAAATGCACGCATGCCCAGGACAATAGGGGGCCCTTTGGGCTGTGAACCTGTAGGGCCACCTGGACCTGATAGGGCAGCAAGCCATGTCCCCTCACTGTCCCCCAGCTCACCCCTTCCATAGCACTGCTCCTGCTGGCAGCATCCTGCAGCTCAGTGAGGAAGTGCTGCCTGAGGCCATCCATCTCCGCATGCAGCTTCATCCTCTCCTCCTCTTTCCACTTTTCGAAGTCTCTTCTGCCCTCCACTTCCCACTGGTGAGCTCTCTTCTCTTCCTAAAGGGAGTGGAAAATGGGAGCAGGAGATGTAAGGAGCAGCAGCACCCAGGTTAGATGAGGGTTAGGACACTGCCCATAGGCAGTGATGGGAAGTTTGGGGGACAAATATTCTGAAGAAGTGAGCACAGATCTCACAGTGAAATGTTCTTCTGTGCCTTTTCTCACCTGTGCTATGTCTCATCACATCTCTTCCCTCCTTTCTGCCATACCTGCTCCCTGCGCAGCTTCTCTGCCTCCTTCCCTGCTGCCAGCTGCTGCTGCATCTCACGCAGTTTCGCCTTCAGCCCCTCAACCTCCTCCTCCATCCGCTCCACCTTCTTGGTCTCTGCAAAGCCTGGGGAGCAGAGCCACTGTGAGTGAAGGTGAGATCTGCTTGCTCCAGCAGCACCCTGCAAAAGCACCGAGCAAAGTCACTGTGGGGTGTGGGGCTGCAGGAGCAGCTGGCTCAGCTGCAGGTAAATCCATGAGATATGTGCATGCACAAACACCCAACCCAAGGGGAAGGAAGTGAGCAGCAACTGTCCGTAAGTGTTCACAGAAACACAGAAGAAATACTAAATTGTAGGGAATCACCCCAGTGCTCACCCTCCTCCAGGTGCTGGTGCTGCATGTGGGCTTGCAGGAGGGCATTGCTCATGAAGGCTTTGTCACAGAGGTGGCACTGGCGGGGGGAGAAGGGTCAAAAAAAAGCACAGAAAGGGGCTTCCCCATGTTCCTGGCATGGCAAAGCTTTGCTGCTATAAAAGCAGAGGGGGAGACCTCAAGAGAGGCAGATGCTGTGCTGGAGGTATACAGGTGTAAGGAGTGTCTTCTGGCAGAAGCCAAAGGGGAACACCTTAGGGGTCAGGGTCAGGGTTAGGGTTAGAGTATGAGATGAGGCACAAGCCATGGCTTTCCCCAGAGACCAGGAAACAGAGTAGCAATGCACTGCTGCCTGCAGAAGGCTCTGCTCTGGCCTCAGGTTCTTGCAGGCTGTGTGAACCTGAGCCAGCTAGTTTGGGTGGGTTTTACACTCTGGGAGCAAATGAGCAGGTTCATTTGCCAATGAAGTGGACAAAGACCAGCAGGTTTCTGCTGAAAAGGTGTGAAAACCTCAGTGGGAGGATAAAAACCTAAACGGGCACCAAAACCAACACCCTCCAAAAGTCTATCACTGGGCCATAGGATGTCCCAAGTCACCCTGGCACAGGCACCTCCCAGGACACATTAATCTTTGGGATCTCCCAAGCCAGACCTCTCAAACCCTCCTCCACGTACCTTGCAGTAACCACCGGGTCTGGCTTGCAGGAGGAGCTGGGTGGCCAGCAGCTTCTTCCACCTCCTGTTCTCTTCCTTCTCACCCCGAAGCCTCGCTGCCTGCTCTGATGCCAGGCCCTGGGCATGGGCCAGCTGTGCACGGGCATCCTGCAGGTGCCGGGCATGCACAGCCAGGCTGTCAGCCAGGCGCTGCTGGCAGTGCAGTAGGTACTCGATGCTCAGCTGGGCCAACCTCAGCACTGTCAGCAGCAAGGGGTCAGCCGGCTGCCCGCAGTGGGGACACCGCTCCCCACCCATGTTACAGAAGGTGATGTTGGAGATGTGCTCCTGCAGCACAGCCACGTCCCCCTCCCGTGCCACTCGCTCCACATCCACAGCACTGAGGCGATGCCGATCCACGGCAATGCGGCGGGGCTGGAAGCAGAAGGAGTCAGGTGGGATGGTGAGTGCTGGGGGTGCTGCCAGCATTGCCATGGTTGGAAAGGGCTGGAAGAAAGAAGGGGTGCGTTAAGACTGAGCGCACTGCTCCTCCAGCTCCAGTGCTGTGGTGAGAGGCAGTTGTGTCTAATCCTGCCTGGGTGCAAACACGGGATATGTTTTCCTCCCCATTCTCCCCATTTGCAGTTGCTATCTACTGCTTTTGCCAAATTCTGAAAAAACAGGAGGGGCAGGGAATAGGAAAGGAAGGGGAGGGGAAGGGAAGGGGAAAGGCAAAGGAAAGGAAGGGGAAGAAAGAGGGAAGGGGAAGAAAGAGGGAAGGGGAAGGGAAGAAAGAGGGAAGGGGAAGGGAAGGGAAGGGAAGAAAGAGGGAAGGGGAAGGGAAGAGGAAAGGAAGGGGAAGGGAAGGGGAAGAGGAATGGGAATGGGAAGGGGAAAGGCAAAGGAAAGGAAGGGGAAGGGGAAGAGGAATGGGAAGGTGAAGGGGAAAGGCAAAGGAAAGGAAGGGGAAGGGAAGAAAGAGGGTAGGGGAAGGGAAGAAAGAGGGAACGGGAAGGGAAGAAAGAGGGAAGGGGAAGGGAAGAAAGAGGGAAGGGGAAGGGAAGAAAGAGGGAAGGGGAAGGGAAGAAATAGGGAAGGGGAAGGGAAGGGAAGAAAGAGGGAAAAGGAAGGGAAGAGGAAAGGAAGGGGGAGGGAAGGGGAAGAGGAATGGGAAGGGGAGGGGGAAAGGCAAAGGAAGGGAAGGGGAAGGGAAGAAAGAGGGACGGGGAAGGGAAGAAAGAGGGAAGGGGAAGGGAAGAAAGAGGGAAGGGGAAGGGAAGAAAGAGATTCCAGTTTATTTACCATCTGCTTTTGGTATGGGAAAGTTTTCTTTTCAGAAAACTGCCACTCTTTAAAATAAAGTGTTGTGAATGAATCTGTAAATCCCTTTACCCAAACTCTGGAATTCACGTGTTTTAGGGTAGTCCCATGTTTATACCATTAGCAGCACCGCAGTGTTAAACAACCTGATTGCTTGCATCAGACCAAGTGGATATGCCTGAGTAGGTACGTATGTATACATATATATATGGGTCTAAATATAGCCCTGACTCATAGCTGCAAATTGTGTAGATCTGCAGGGGAGCAGCACACGGCTCCTGCAGGTGAGGCTCTGTTGCATGAATTAACCTCTGCTAAACCAGACCAAGTTTCTGCACCACTGGAAATGTGGAAAGGTGACCAAGCAACAGCAGTGACCACAATGCCCCTAACCCAGGTATTTCCCCGTTCCTGGAACACTTTACAATCCTCCAACCATCCCCTAACCGCAAGCTGCGTTACACAACCTTGTTAATATTAACAAGGGTTTCACGCACCAAAGGAGCAGTGTTTAACCCGGACCTGCTGCTTAGCAGCATGCCTGGGATTGCCCCACCACTTGCTTCAGGCACGCCTGATGGGTTTTCCCTCCTCTTCATACAAAATGTCAGATATGCGGTCTCCAATGGTGCAACCACTGCAGCAGGCAACCCAGTAAACCAGCTCTGAAGGTTTATTTTCCTTCAGTTCTTTCTTCAATTTGCCTGGGATGGGCGTCCAGCTGGTGTAAAAGTACTCTGACTTCCATGCTGCAATGCAATGCAGCATCCACTGATGTGATGGACCTGCTGACAGGAACTGCCCTCACCGCCCCCAGTGGAAGCAATGTGTTGATGCTTATCCACAATGACTCAAACTGTGCGTGCTGGGTGAAGAAGACACCGGCCTTGTGGCGTGCAAGTCCATCCCCGAGGTAGCAGCTAGGACCACACAGCCAACCTTACACAGTCAACGCACTTACATGCACCATTTCCACTCCACTGTGCAAAACCCAGCTCCACCAAAGTACTGATGGAGACAGCTCTCTGACAGATCACCATCCCAGCTCATGGCTGCTGGACCAGGCTATTGCTTGGTCCTCTTCCCTACAATCCCCATCCCTTGGCAAGGAATTCTCTCCCCCTTTCCTCCTCTACCCTTCCAGAACTCTTCAGTTGCCAGCATCCCTCAGCTCACTGCTGGCACTGGGAGATGCAGGGTCAGGGGATCCGGACCCTGCTGATGCCCTCCGGAGCAGCTCCCCCCCCTCCTCCAGACCTTGCCCACAGGCAGCACTCGCTTCCCTCCCTTCCTCGGCCTCTCCTCCTGCAGGAAAGCAGCTGAGCAGAGCCACGGAAATGTTTTTCGCATGAGCTAACGCGCTGAGAGCTGGAGCAGCACAAGTCCAAGCACGTCCCACAGTGCCGTCCCTCCCCCCCCCCCCCCAGTAAGTTGGAGTTTGAAAAGTCAGGGCAGAAAAATGCCAAAAAAAAAAGAAAAAAGAAAAAAAAAAGAGGCAAATACTCACTTGTTGCTAGAGACAGAGAGAGGAACTGAGGAGAAGGGACAAGGGTAGGGACAAGGATGGGACCAGAGCAGTGAGAAACGGCCAGGAGCAGCAAGAGGCTGCTTGAATCCCTGCAGAAAGGGAGGATTTCCGTGCTGTAACCCTACACTCCTCGCCTGCTCCCCCCACCCTCTCCTCCCCCAAGCTTGTGACACTCAAAACCACGGAGAAAAAGCAGCTCCCGATGCCCGAATTGGACAAAATCGTACGTGTGCGGGCGGCACCATGAAACCCACTGCCCTGCGTTGAGCTGTGTGAGCTTCAGCCCAGGGAAGGGAGCTGCAAAATGTGTCCTCCCCCCCCCCCCCCCCCCCCCCATGGCCTCTGATGGCCCTCAGCATGGACTCAAGAGTGCACTGATTCAGTTCGGATGGGCCCTCAGTGTGCGCTGGTTGAGTTCAGTGCTCACTGGAGGATGGGGCTTGAGCCCATGGGGCTGGATGGAGACCCAAACCAACCATCCAAATGCATAAGCCCCAGGTGTGCGGAGAGCTTTCTTCTCTAGATCAATCCTGCTGCCACCTCTAGCTGCAGAAAGCAGGCTGCAGATTGCAGCATGCTCATTAGCTGCCGTGTTTACAGAAGATAGCGTTGTACAGATGGCAAACATTCTATGACGGGCAAGCCATCCGCCCCCGCCTTTCTGCTCCCAACCTAAAAACAGCTGCTCAGACAGACGCAGAAGAGATTTGCAAGCTGGGCTTTTCAGGGAGTAGGGTGGGTTTGCATTACTCTTGTGGGGAAAAAAGAAATGAAAGTCAATGCAAGAGAATGCCTTGCTTTCCTGGAGAATATAAGGTTGCTGGGTGCTCTGATGGGATTAAATGGGGTCTCCCTTATTCTGTTCCCCTCTGGATGGCCCCAAGAACGAGGCAGCATAGAGGCAGCTTGGAGAGGCTGGTGGGGAGATGTGGTCCATGGCCACCTGGCTTTTGGCAATAGTTCCCTATGGGAACCAGCACCTTCAGGGTGAGCAGGGTGCCATCAAGAGGGAAGGAGACAGAAATGCAAAGTGGGAGCCCAGAAGAGATATGAGGAAGAAATAGGTGACAGCTGGACAAAGGTGACCTTCCTAGCACCTCCTGAAAGGGCTTTCTAGGGCTGTCATTCCCCATTTTACTGGTAGCAGAAACCCATTGATTTCAATGGGATTTGGGAGTGCCAGCAGGCAGGTCCCATCAGTTCTTGGTGCCCCAGCACCTCCTTTTCAGGAGATTTAACACTTTGTTTTTAACAACAAGAGTTGACTCCAGAGCCTGGGGAAGGGCAGCCTTATTCTGAAGGAGCCAAAGAGGATGCGTGAGAGTGCAGATATGTCAAAAAAGGGAATCCTTTTCCAGGGGGAAGCAAGCTCAGAGGTGTGGTGGTTTATTATCCATTTTATTTTAACTTGCACTGATATGTCCCTCTCTAAAATGGAGGGTATAAAGTTCTTGTGAGAAAAGCTCAGGTTAATGAGAAGACAGTAGTTTGGGTTACTCTTCATTAGCAGTTACTGTCATCCATCCCCTGCCGTACACATGCATTACACCTGCTTGGAGGCCTCAGCCCACCCCAAGGCCTATTGTGTTGGCAACTTGTCTGATGTGTAGCTGCCAGTTCTGTCAAGAGGTGCATCTGAAATCCATCCTAGGAAGGAAGAAGGTCTTTTTACGAACACCTGCTTTCACAGAGCTCGGTAGAAAGGTCCACAAGTCCCTTTGACTCATTAAGGTTTGGTTCATGAGCACCACTGAAGAAATAAAACCAAATTTCCTAAACCTCTCTAAAAAGTGTTGTTATAATGTCTCTGCAGGCTGCATCCAATGCATAGGTTCCTTAGCATCCTAAAGGAGCACGGACAGTAGTTATGCAAAGGTGTATCAACTGCCAAGCCAGCTGCTGACATCAGTGGGGACAGTGTGGAAGAATCACTCCTTCCTTCTTCCTACACATCACACGGAGTCCTCGTAGCTTGTGAAGACCCTGAGCTCTGCGTTTTGGATCAGGTCCTCGTATGTGCTGGGGCAGTAGGTTTTGTACAGTTTTTCAGCCAGTGAGTTGCTCCCAGCAACCACAGCTTTCCGGTTGCGGTTCATGAAGTTCCACAAGTGCAGAGCATAGGAGTGGTTGAAGTCAGGGACTTTGTCCCATACATCGTAGTAGCGGCTCCAGGCTGGGTAGGGGATGGGGTAGAAACGCTGTGGGTTTAGGAAGGAGATGTTCTGACAGCTGTGGTCCTCAACGCCTTCGAAATCTGTGAGATTGCAGATGGCTTTAAGCATCCTTGTCATTAAAAAGGGCCCCTGGTTCCCCCAGATGTTTCCATTGTACTTGAGAACAAAATTCTCCATGCAGTCCCAAATAAATTTGTGATGGGCAGGGAAGCCAAAGATCCCATTGCTGGAGAACCTTGACTTCTGTGCTGCCAGGAAGCTTCCCTCGGGGATGGGCCGGATGGAGATAACATCTGTGTCCATGTAGATGCCCCCATACTTCCAAATGAGCGCCAGTCTGCTGGCATCAGAGCTGACATGGACCCAGTTTTTCTCCTCCTCAGGGTCTACCTGCAATCAGAAAGGCAAGACAGTGATGCTTGGAGAATGACCACCCATCAGGATATGAACTGCACCATAAAACACCCCTACACTACCAGTCCATGTGCCTTCAAGTGTCACTGATTGCTTTTCCTTCCTCCAGCTATCGAATTTTATTGGAAAAAAAGGGGATAATAGTGCAGTGCAGATCAATGCTTTGTTATTGTAAGTGAACACTGGAACATTTCACTTCTTTTTTTTTTAAAACTCACAGTGTTAAACCAATGACGCCATGAATCATTGCTTGCCACATTACTGAAGCTGAAACCACTTTAAATGTTCCCTTCCTTATCACTCTCAGATCTTCCAAACAGGCCTGTGGGTTTCCATCGACTTTATTAGTTTGGGGAGCTATTTCTTCCTCAGGAAAAGGAAGAGTTTGAAGGAAATCCAGCTTCATCACTTGCAGGGAGATGGTGCCAAACGAACCTGACAAAAGCTTATTGCAAGTGGTTTGCCTGGAGCTTGTTTTCAGGGTGGAGCTTGCGAGATCTCACCTTGGGTTTGGACATTGCGGTTACAAAAACTGAGATCTCTTCTCACATCTAATCTCCCATGGGCTGTATCAGTGTGTGGCAGCCTTAATAAGCGCTCAGAGGACTCGGGCAGACTAGCTTCTGTTGAGCAAGATTATTAAGTGCTGTTTTATCAAAACACATGTGCAATCTATTTTTACCAACGCTCTGTTTGCCAAAAATCTGATTCTCCAGATAGTGGGAAAATGCTGATATTATGTTCGGTAAACAGATAGATGAATACATTGCAAAACATGGCAAAAATAAACACATTCTGAACCAGAACAATGGAAGTGACTGATTTCTCATCACCGAGCCTGTGCTCCTCCCTTCGTTTCAAGCCTTCTGTAGAGCTTTCCCATCATCATTCCACCATCACCAACATTTTCCTACTTCCCCCTCATTATGACCCTTACCTCGTTGTACCACTGCAGAAGAGGGGTCTCCTGGAAGACGTTTTCCATCTGGAGAGGAAAAAGGAAGACATTCTTCATAGAAGATAAAAGCGAGAAGGCTGTGTAGCTGGAGTTCGAGTCCAACACGGTGTCATTTGTCAGCCCCTTCATGAAGAGGATGATGGGCCTGTCCTGGTAGATCCTAGCAGCAGACTCCACGGAGCAGGACACCAGTGGTGGTGGTTCCAGGCGCTCTGTCGTCTCCAGGAAGATGATACTTCTGCCCAGGTTGAGGACCTGCTCAGGTGTCAGGAATTGCTTGGGCATAGGCATACAGGAGAAGAAGCAGCCAGATAGCAAGGAGATCTCGTACAAAATACCAGAGACGAAGAAGAAGCAGAGGCAAATGTGGATTTTCTTCAACATTCTTGTTTTCCCTTGGGCTTTGAAGTGATGCCTCAGACATATATGCTAGGGAGAGACAGGGAAAAGCAAAAATATATATCACATATACATGATAACCATGTTATGGCTTAGCAGGACTAGAAGTGGTTGGACTGGCTTTGGAAAGTGTAGCATAAAGGTAGCATGATCATGCCTTTACTCTTAGCAGGAAGGCAGCATAGTGATGCTCATGCCTTTCCCCCTTAGCAGGAAGTGGTGGAATCACTGTTCCTGGAGGTGTTCTGGAACTGTGGAGATGTGGCACTGAGGGACAGATCTCACCAGTGAGCATGGTGGGGATAGGTTGGTGTTTGCTTCTGATGATCTGAGTGGTCTTTTCCAACCTTAATGATTCTATGATTGGCAGTAAGGTGATACTCATGCCTTTCCCCAGGACAAACCTGACATGAAACCTCACAGTGAAGTGGGCTCTGCCTGAGGGATGAAGTGCTGTGTAGCCTCAACTCCTCACCCTCAAGCAGAAACTGGGGACTTGGAGAGGTCCTGAAAAAGGGACACATGCCTACATCTTGTGGCACAGCTATGCAGTTGTTGAATTGGAAAAGACACAGCCTAAGATAGAATGAGACTTTGGCACTGCTCCTGGGCTAGGCTAGTGTAGTGAATGGTTCTCAAGCTTTGGAACATCATGCCAACACGTGATTGCCCGTGAGAAGATGTCCTTGGCATGTGAGAACCAAATCCCAAGTTGCGGTGGAGTTAAGTATCTCAGGGGACTGTGAGTGGCAGCAATAGGAAGACCATGATTACAGTTTTGGATGTCTCAGCCAAAGGGACCATGAGCACATAGGAACCAAAGTCTTTCTCCCAACCTGCTCACACCTCAGCTTTTATCCCAAAGGCTGTGAGGGACTCAGGTCCCGCAGGGATGGAGGGACCAGCAGAAGGCAGATGGAGGACAGAAAGCACATGGCTTTGTTCAAGCAAAGAGCTAGAAGGTACCTGGATTATAGTTCTGATAAATCCACATTTCCAGCTTGTTCGTTGGCCATCAGGCCTCCTGGAAGCCCAGCTCCTGGAGGAAGACACCCAAACTGTCTGGATCATGCAAGGAGACTTCTGAAGGCAGCAGATGGATGCTCAAAGAAAAAGCGGCTTTACTTTCTCAGTCCAAGAGATGGTGTGAGGCCAATGGGACCCACCTAAAAGGACAAAGAATGGACAGGTTTTGGACATCTCCAGCCTGTGTCAGCATGGCCCAGCTCCTCAATGGTAGTCTCATTGCAGCACAAGCCCATACAGCAGCAGGGAGCTCTGGCTGACGAGAGGCAGGATTGAGCTGTCGCTGAGCTGCATCTACAGGCTCACAGTGTAGGGAAATCCCTCCTGAGATGACATCAGGTTGCGTGGGAATGGCCACATCCGCTCTGCAGGAACCAGCTATCACCCTGGAACCAGGGTCTGAAGGAAGGAAGCTGCACTGAATGACAATTCAGCATCCAGGCCATCTCCTGAATGTATTAGAAGACTGATTAATTAAAAGGAATGGGAGGAAATGAGACTGTGTGCTCAGTTAGTTAATAAGACACATTACCATGTCACCCAGCCGGAATATAGACAAGTCCGCAGTGTAGAGAACCCCATGGAAATTCCCCTGGAAGTGTTGAGCTTGAAGCTGTGGCAGTTCTTGCTCCATTTTTCAGAGCTACATCTCATCAAATTAAATATTAAAGCAATGGCTGCTCCCATCAGTACTGCTTTCCATGCTGCATAGCAAATTTTGCTGTTCCCCATTGCCAATGCATAGAAAATAGAAGGTTTTTTTTTCTTTTTTTTCTTTTTGCTATGCCCCAGGTTCCTGCAGCAGCACAGTAAAAAATACCAGGGTGAAGCAGTGCGGTGCTACAATCACCAGTATGGCTGTGGGGATAATGTTCTGGCCAAGGCCAGCAAGTTTGCAGACTGCAGGGGAGGAGATGCTGCTTTTTCTTTAATTACTGTTTTTCCCTTCTTTTTCTGACTTTCTCTCCTTGCACGGGTGCTCTGCAGAGGAGACCAACCCGCACCTCCAGGGCCTCTCTGCAGATAGGGAATGTGGACGGAAGACAGGGAGCGGAGAGCAAACACAAAGGTTCGGAAACGACGTGTTCCTGAGCCTGCTGATAAAGCTGGCGGTGCTGCAACGCTGAATTTCCTTCCACATTCCCCTCCTGCCTCTCTCTGATGGGCTTTGTCATATTTCCAGTCACTTGAATATAAAACAGGAGAAGTTTAGCAGCTCTCTCATCAACCTCAGCTTGGCCAGACTTTCAAACTCTTCTTCCTATCATTTTCCCCTCCAAATCCCAGCTCTGACCCAAACCATGCATGCAGCTTGTCTGCTGTTTCCATGCAGTCTGGAGACTGGTGCTCCCTCCCGTCCTTTGCAATGTTAAAAATCTCAACGTCAATCTGCTGGCTTTGGTTTCGATGAGAAATGGAACCACCCAGACTTTCCCATTACTGGTTGAGCGTTTCCTCTCTGATGGCCTCGAGATCCGACATCTCCTGTCTGAACGAGGAGCCCAGCAGAGCCGTGGCAGCAATAGTCGTTCAAATTTAAAACAGTCCAGAAGGCATTTTAGTTGCAAATTGTGGAGGGAGAATAAGTAGACCCTCCAACAGCTATCAGCTCCGTGTACAACATTGTGCGGAGCGACGCCAATCTTCATCCTCTCATTCTGGGAAATTGTTTTGCTTGGTTGGTTTTCCAAAACCCACTCTGTGGCGAGTTAGAATTCTCATCACATTTGACCTGGAGGCTGCTGTTATCAAAATGTTCACTTCTCCGCTCAAGTTAAAAGGACTGCAGAGCCGCACGTTAAAAATAAATCCCAGCCATTGAATAGATTACCCTGCTGAGTGGGCTGCTTTTCAGCTGCAGCAGACGGCACGCTGGCTTGATGGCCCTTCTTGTAAAGATATTTCTTTTCTCCAGGCAATTGCAGCATTTCAAGCGCGGGATGAAAACGGGTGGGAGACTACAAGTGAGATTAGGAGAAGTGCCGCGTGCTACAGCACGGCTCCAGCTGTGCGATAACTCCTTTGCCATGCCCACAGGACACGTGCAGCAGGAGGGTGCAGTGGGATTTTGGGGGCTTCCTCTGAGAGCCGGTGGGTTTTGCACCCAAGGTGCCTGTCCTTATTCCTCCAAGTGGGGAATAACTGTGCGCCATTCAGTGCTGATGCACTCACGGCATCGCTTGGGCTTGCACTCCCGTGTCTTTGCAGAAGCTGCTAGAGCAAATTGCAGCTGCAATCAAGTCAGCGCACGTGCATGCACTTCAAAGGAAGCACCCCTCTTGATTTAACACCAGGCATATGTGGAAACCTGTATCGAATGGAAGTCCTATAGAAGAACATACCACATTCATTGCGGACTAATTAATGCAGATGTTCCAAATTCCAGCAGTGCACACAAGCAAAGGATCTTCCTACCACACCACTTTTCCCTCTTTCCGATTGCCCAACCCGGCATGTTTATAGATAAAACAAAACTCACCTTTTGGCTGGAATAACCCAGCAAAGCACTCGGTCCTCTGGGAAGCAAAGCCAAGCTGGAGCAGGCAGAAAGGTGCCGGAGGAGCTGCACTACCTCTCCTCTATCATCTCCTGTGCCAGGGCTCGGAGCAGCCTCATAGCTGGCTAGTTACCTACTCTGGTGTTTGCATTCTTGGTGCTCTGAGATAACAATGAGGAAAGAGCTGGGGCTGATCTCAGAGGCACAGGCACACAGCAGCAGGCAGCACCCTGCTGGGGTCCCCAGGGATGGGGTTTAGAGTCAAGCAGCCTCCAAAACCCTGACTTCCTGCACCCTGTGGAGCACTGCTTTATTCCCAATTGCCTGGAAGGGAGGTGGCTTACAGCATGTTTAGCTTTTCTTCTCTTTGTATCCAGAACTGCCCTTATGGAAAATATTTTGCACTGTAGTTTAGGTCTTTGCCCTATAACAAAGAAGGACTTTCCCAGAGTAGCATGCAATGCTATTATTTCCTTGCTTGGAAGTGCTCACAACAGTGTCCTTCACAAATACATCCCAAATAGCACGCTGTGTCCCGAGCTCCGTGCCAGCACAGGTTGGGTCTACTTAATCCACGCCAGGCTGGTTGGAACCCTGGGCAGCCTGATCTGGTGGGGGACAGCCAGACCACAGCAAGGGTTGGAAATGGAAGGTCTGTAAAGTCCCTGTGATTCTATGAAATCTGTGATCCTATGATCAAACTGGTCTGTGATCCTATGAATCCAAGTAGCACTTCACCAGTAGCCCTGCACCCATAGGGCTGGACTTGCTGTGTGTTAACTTGTGGTGGAAATGTGGAGGGTCAGCCGAACCATGGTCACCTCAAACCTCGAGAAAAAGGCTGCGGGGTTCGATGTTGCTTAATGCACTGCTTTCAAATTGCATTGCAGTGCATTGCTTTTAGGATCTGGACTTGGTCTTTATGGGTCCTTTCCAACATGGGATAGTCTGTGATTCTAAATGCACATAGATAGCTTGCACTGAGCGTGGCTGTATTTACCAAATAACATCAGAGACCTCAGAAAACCCTCTGGGGGGAGTGCAGCAATGACTTGGCTCTTAACAGCCATCTTGTGCTGGGTCAGCAGAATTTATAAGAGAGATGGAACCACGAAGTCTAGTGGAACCCCTAGGCAGATCCCTCCTGCACCTACCTACTGTGGTCAGTGCAAGGAAGCTAGAGCACTCTGCTGGGTTGCAGACCCCCAGAAGTGGCTCTTTGCAGCATCCCTCCTGCTCACTCCTTTTCCCTCTTCTGCTTTGATTTTTGATGAGGCTGTAGATTCAGGGCAGACTTACTAGCAGGGCAGGATGCTCAGGGTGCCTTGCACATGGTGCAGAAGGATTTGGGATGATCGATCCAAGGTTCTTCCCCTGCAAAGGTTGAAATATTGTCATAGAGGCAGTCATATAAACACGGCAAACCCACTCATCTGCCACTTTTCTCCACTTTTCTCCACCATCAGCAAGCCCCTAGTGCTAAGAAACCACTGGGAAGTGCTCAGCTGAGCACCTCTGCCATTTGTGGGGGCACAAGGCAGCAAGAAGCCAGCTTGCCTTCTGCAACCCTCCACTGAGGAGGCCAGGGCGTGCCTCTTGCTGGGTGCAAAGGGCCCAGCCTCCCCTGGCTGTGTTTGCACTCCCGTGTGCAAACAGCCTGCTGCAGGCAGCTGCCAGGGATGTAGAAGCATTAATGCTGCCGCGGCCGTGCAGAACAAACAGTTCCATGGAAATCTGGCAAGATATCCCAGGCTTAATCAGCAGATAGCACCCAGTAGAGCATGCTGGAGGGCTCGGCTCACAAAGAAGTCCCTGGGAATGACGTAGGAGGAGCCCCCATGCCCAACACACCTCGGCTCGCCCCAAGAACCCTCTCCTTTGGCAAACACTTCAGTCAGGTCCATCTCTTGCAGTGTATCCTGCGAGGGAATAGGATGGTGTATAACAGGCTGCATGCTCTTCCAGAGATGAATGTGTCCATCCATCCCTTCCTGATGTGCTGAGCCTACAGTATAAGCTGATGCATAAATACAGGGGCAGAGATGCCATCTGGTACAAAAAGCTTCAGCCCAGCTTTTATCATGAAAGCATTCCTGTTCTGCATCACTACCCATCACTTCTGTGTGCCACCAGCCCCTTGGCCTGAATGTTTTCTACAGACTGTAGGCTGGTGGAGCGTATGCCTCCAGCCTATGAGAATGGACAGGGTTGGAAGGGACCTGATATCTCCCTGACGGCCACTTGGTCGAACCCCCTGCAAGTGCTGTCAACAGAGAGCATGTTGCCAAGGGTGCCAAATGCACGGGTACATCCTGAAGCATGAAAAGGAAGACATGAAGAAAGCTCACTTGGCTGCTTGGTGGGAAAAATCAAAAGAGGACTTCAAGGCAGAAATGGGGTTATTTGTCCTAGAGGGTTCTTCTGCTTGCCCTCTGCACCTCTGTGGGTGAACACTAGCATTTGGCTGAGCTCTAATCTCATGGAGGAGGATCATTACCCCAGAAAACTGCTGTTGGTGGCTGGATTCATCCTAACACTGCATGAATGATGGATGAATGGAGGCAAAGATGCTCCCACATGGATGCCAGCATCTCACTGCAACTCTGTTCTCCTTCTCTGGGTTACCATTGGTCAGACACCACTATGCTGATCTCACCTGTGTCCCATCAACCTGGCATGTGAGTTGGGGCCCTGATAGCCACGCACAGATGAAATACTGAACACAGGCAGGGGTCAAACCCTGGTGCTGTTCTGCATTGCCCTCTAGAGGAGCGTGGTTTTTGCTTCCCGGTGTGGAGAACACTGAAAAACAAGGATCTGCAGGCAGAAGTCAGTCCAGGTCCCATGCATCCCCAACAGCTTGATGGCATATGCTTTGCAGCAGGGATGGCGCTCAACTAAGGCAAGCAGCCCAGCTTTTTGTTCTGGAACCTTCCCAAGTCTCCATTTTCTCCATAGCAGAGATATTGTGGAGATTGCTCTCCTGAACAACATTTCAGACAGCAGTCCTAAGAAAATCACCCACGCTCCAGCCTAAGGGCTTCGGTGTTCCTCTAGAGCCCTTAAAACACTACAGCATTTCCATACACTCTGCATTGCCCAGAGCAGGTTATTAAATAAAGTAATAGCTCGCTTGCTAAGCCTCACCAAAGGGCTGTTCAGCTCCATGCCTACGATCACTGCCAAGCATGGGGCTTAGTTAAGCTCCCTGGGGCTTATCAGCTGTTCATGCTTCCCATATCTCCCTTCTTAGATGCTGTAAAATGAACCAGCATACGCTATTGTTTACCAAATTGTCTCCAAAGACCTTTCTAGAAAATTCCAGCCCAGGTGAAGTCCATCTCAGCAGGTTATGAAGGATAAAAGTCAGGTGGTCCTCATTCTGTGGATAGACATCTCATCCCATCATCTCATGTACTCCTGTATTCTGTGTTGAGCAAATGCTGTTTTCTCCTTGCCCATCCTCCTTAGCCATCTAGGTGTCCCTCCACTACACCCACTCTGGTTTTCCAATGTGTTTCTTAACTGAGGTGTCCACAGCTGGATGCAGTGTCCAGCTGTGGCCTTGAAAGGGCCTAGAAAAGGGGACCAAACCCTTCCTTCCTCCCAGTGCTTGTTCTGGAGCAGGACCTCCAGTCTGAATGTTCATAACCACAGAGAGAAACTTGGTAGGAAAATTGTTCCCTCCTTTTGAGAAACATAAGCTACAAAATAATGTTTTCTTAGTTATCACATACTATATATATATATAGATAGATAAATAGCTTTTTCTTGGTGAAGAGCAAACTCAGTTGGTTCAGAGGAAGGTAATGCCATGGGGACTAACATTGGGAGGCAACAAATAGAGAAAGGGATGCAAGGAGCTGCGTTGTGCCTAACTATGAGCAATTGTAATGCGATACATTTGTGCTTAAGAGTTCTCATGTTTGTATTTCTAACTCCTGTAATGTCCATACAGCTTTAGGAAGAAAACAAGAGTAACAACTGAAAAGACAGCCATCATATCTGCAGTAAGAGATGCCTGATTTTTTACTTTAAGCTTTTTGCAGCCCCTGATAGCATCACTCCCTGCAAATATCTCTACATCATTATAGCCTTCCTCTGCTTTAATTTAGTCAACTTTTGCAATATTAATTTATACATTATCATTTGGTTTCCCAAAGTGCTGATAGGGTTCGGAGTGTTTGCTGTATTGGACAGCCTTTTTAAAATCAATCTCAAAACCACAAAAAACCAAAGGTTTGTCACCTGAAGTCTTAATGCTGTTAGTACCATACAGAGGGGAACAGTCTGGTTAGTGAGGGGCTCCTACATCTACCTCTCCATCACAGAGGCTTTTTGTGCTTGTGTTTGGAAAGCAAACACCATTAGAGTTTGTGGGAAAATTATCTGCTATGGATTGTATTTCAGCTACCAAGATCCAGACTGTGCCAGCCTCTCAGTCCCTACAAGGCAAGGTCTCACAAAGCAGAGCCCTCCAGCTCCTCTCCTGCACCCAAGTGAGGAGGTACAGAGCAAACCCACGGTTCTCTGTGCTGCAAGCACGCCTCTGCTGGACCCCACAGTGCTCCCAGCCCCCAGAAATGCTGGGAAACAGGAAAACTCCAGACACTGCTCCTCTAAGAAACCACCCTCTGCATCACTAAGCCATCCTCCCAGGGCTTGTTCTGGTGCAAAGCGTTCATGAGCGCTCTCCTAGCTCTGTGGCTTGAGCAGAAAGGTCTGCCCCCGTGTTGCCACCCACTCCCCTCAGTGCCTTGACGCCACCCCCTGCATAACACCAGAAGGCAGCAGCAGCTGCACCCAGCACAAGCAGGCATGGCCCTTCCATCACTGCTATCTGAGGTCAGATCCCACCGGCTGCATGGCAGCAGTGACAGATGCACATCTGGAACAGGAGTGCTGGCAGCCTGCGGCAGGAGCCTCTCAGCTTGATTTTATTACCATTTTATGGACAGCCAGCACCGAGAGCTTTCTATATTCATGAATTCATCAGATCTGTGTTTCAAAAATAATAGATGTTGTTATTATTATTATTGGAATGAATTTCTCTATTATGTTCTGAGTGATTGTAACTACTTACTGCCTCCAGCGCAGGAACCATCTGAAGAATGATGCTTCTGTAGTCATTGCTACAGGGCTGGGTGTTGGTTTTTTTGTGGTTGTTTTAAGTGAGAAAGGTAATAACCAGAACAGCGGCAGCAATCATAACAGAAATAGAAGCCATTATGAGGTTGTGTATAAATACCAGGATTTTTTTTTTTCCCAGGTAAAACATGACTCACGCTTCTCCCTGAGATTTTTCTTGATTGCATGGAGTGCTGCCTCTAACAACAGCCTCACACTTTCTGCCTGCTTTATCCTATGTACGGAGGAAAGAAAGCAAAACAAATCTCAGCAGAATGGCTTTCTGATCCATTGATTACAAAGGAGGATGGCGGGGCTCTTTGCTCCAAGCCCCAGAGCTCCTCCACAAAGCCCTTATCAGTGCCTGTTTGCCCAAGTGTGCCTCCTTCACTTGTGCCTATGATGTGTACTTTGGAGGTGGGGCTCCCACTGCCCTGAGCAACTTCAGAACTGCAGGTTTTTCTCCTTAAAAGCTAGTCCATAATACGCTGCGCATTGGCAGCGAGCAAAGATGAACCAACTGACCATAAATTATGCACTCGCAAGCTAAATCTAGATAGCTAGTGGATAGAGCACAACAGCCGTGATAGATGGCTTTCCTCCAGCTAGCAGACAGCCTGGGGACTGGAAAATAAGGCAGAAGGGACTGCAGAGCTGCCCGGGAGGGTCTCCAGGAAAAGTCCTAGCGTGGACTGCTCTCCCCTGCCATCATAGCAGGTTTTATGGACAAAGTTACAAATCCCTCTTCACCCAAGTTGTTTGGTTCTCCATTAGGATTAGCAAGCGCCAGGCTCCATCCTGACCTCCCTTTTCATGTGACCCATATGGTGCTGCCATCCAAAGAGCTTCCACAGCATTCTGCACAATATGCGCTGTCAGCGTATTTTGACACGAGTCCAATAGCATGGATTCAAAAAAGATGGGGTCCCACCATGCCAAAATACAACATTTGGTTGAGCATCTGCCAGAGCCTAACTAGCAGGCTGCTGGGAATGCTGCATTTTCTTTTTTCTCTCTTTCTTTCTCTCTTTCTCTGTCCTTCTTTCCTTCGTTCCTTCTTTCTTTCCTTCTTTCTCTCCTTCTTTTCTTCTTTCTTTCTTTCATTCTTTCTATTTTACTATTTTTAAAGTGCACAAAGGCAAAGAGGATGGAGCTTGGAAGACTCTCATACTAATACTATGTGAACAAGTACCCATTCAGAGCACGGTCAGCTAGGGGGAAAATTCATCACAAGCACCAGGCAAAAATTAAACTTTTGATCACGGTGCGATAGTAAGTTGCTTTACCAATGCACTACAACACCCATAACACATCCCTATCCAGATCTCAGGTGTTTTCCCCCATGATATGCGGGAATAATTCTGCAAGACGCAGACCCTGGGTCTGTCACAACAAGTACCAGCCCCTTCCACACGACCTTCAGCTCAGTGATGCTACATCACTATTTGATAATAAAAGTCACAAGCACATTTTGGTGGCTGAAATCCACAGGGAACTTTATATGTTAGATTCAGAAACCCTTGATTTCACTGAATCACAGAATAATCAAGGATGGAAAAGACCTCTAAGATCCCCAAATCCAACTCAACCCAGCCCGCCATGCCCACTGGCCATGTCCCTCAGGGCCACATCTCCACAGTTCTTGAATCCCTCCAAGGACAGTGATTCCTCCACTCCGCTGGGCAGCTGTGCCAATTTGGTGTAGGTGAAGGCTCATGGATTCACTTTGGGATGTTGTATGGAAACTGTTGAGTCCTGGCCTGACCCCACTGATGGGGAAAAGACCCGTGTCAGCCCTGGGAGCACAGGTGAATGCAATGCAAATGTGAGAATGGAAGTGGTGGAGCCTGGCTGCACTTCTCTTAGACCTTGAAGGGCTGACTGCCACTCGGGAAGGATTTCTTTCTGGAGTTTCCATTTCTGTGGAGTTTCCCCTGGGAACTTTGATCCTTGGAGATGGGTGAGCAATCTTTTTCTCTCCCCTTGTAGCACTTTTCTATCACATTGGTCCCTCTGTTGTTACACCTCTTTTTGTAACGCTTCTCCATTGTGTTGATCTTCCTGATTGTTACAGATGTCCTTCGTGGAAGCAGGTTTCCTCTTGAGGTAATCCACCTTGCTGCCTAGAGGAAGGCTAACACTGCATCAGGATAGCAACAGGCAAGGCAATCCTGTGGAAGTCTGAAATAAATTCATGCCATCTCCTTTCTTGATGTTGCGTGTATGGATATTAGTAACCGGAGAGCCCGGAAAAGCTGCAGCCACAGACTGAGATCATGAAAGTTATGTCCCAGCTCTCTTTGGGTTTGGCACATTCTCCTTTAATGCTCCTGCTTGTCCCAGAGCATTTTCTGACCAATAATCCCAATCTCAACCCACTTTAACAGGCTTTCCATGTGGTCATCGGTTTCATTTACCCATGCCATTAGCCATAGCACAATTTCACAAGAACTGTGACAGGACAGAGGACTCGGCTTTACTAGGAAGTTTGTCCCCTAAAAAGTAGCTTTGTCTTGATGAACTGAGAGCTGGCTCAATTTACACCTTTTGTTTAAGCTCTGAGAAAGCTTGTGCAGA
Source organism: Alectoris magna (assembly GCA_030625065.1). NCBI lineage: Eukaryota > Metazoa > Chordata > Aves > Galliformes > Phasianidae > Alectoris > Alectoris magna. The sequence goes on from CM060569.1 coordinate 20,771,040, forward strand.
TATGAGGTGCTGAGATAAGCTCATAATCCCCTTGATAGGGAGAGTGGATGGAGAGATGAGAGGGACAGGCAAAACCAGGAGGTCAGCAAAATGAGATGTAGCCTTCCACTCACTTTGTAGGTGACTGAGTGGGGCCATGTACAGGTAATGGGGGAGAATGATTAAAAAAAGAGCATTATACATGAAAGTATGGACTTTATACTACGAAAACAGAGCTAGGGTGAAGAGTAATCAGAGCATTTTCCCCAAAATTACACATAATTTTAAACTGATATTGACTGGGGAGTGGGGGCAGACGCTGCCTGGAATGAGAGGAAGGGAACGAAAGCGTTCATACTGGCAGTGATGGCTGGGCACTGGGGTGCATTGAGGTGAAGCCTGAGGGGTCAGGGAATTCTCCCTCCTGCATGGAGGCAAGTGGTGCCTACTGTACAGAGGGGAAAGCGGTGAATGAAAAAGCCTTGCGAGTCAGGAAGCACTGATTGTACCCCCCAAAACAAATGGATTATGAGAAAAGTAAAGGAAGATAAGGAAAATGTAAAACATGAGCTTGCCAGCTATGGAAGTGTTAACCCATTTTTAGTTATACATGAGATCGTAGGACAAATTCTGAAGGAAACATTAATTAAAGGCACTGAGAAAAATGAGATAAAGTGCAACACAGGTTTACTAAAGGCAGTTTGTGCCAGACCATGCTGACATCTTCCTTTGATAAGATAATTGGTTTTCCAGACAAGGGAAATTTGGTAGATCTAATCTATCTAGAGTTCAATAAAGCATTTGATATGGTGCCACATGGGAAATTATTAGTGAAGCTTGAGAAGATGAGAATTAACGGAAGGACTCAAAGCAGAGAGTGCAGGGGCTGGCCTGGGGAAAGCCGTGGGGTTGGTGTGGGGCTGCTGGTGGGCATCTGAAAACTCCATCGTGACACCGATCCTGATAGAGGCCCCCAAGGCTGGGTGCAGGGCAGTGGGGCTTGCTGACTTACTTGGATCTCTCTGCGTTTTGACTTGTGAGCATTTGGGGCTCAGGACCTTGAGCGCTGGGCTGGGGTCATCATTGTGGACTTTGTAGGGATGCTCCTACACCATGAGATGGCAATGTTGCTCCATCAAAAAGCATCTCTCTTTTCTTCCAGCACCAGTTAGCGGAGTCTGGACACATTTCAGTACGTACTCCAAGAAATATCAGCAAATGCAACTGTGAAGTGATGATGATGGCAGGAACTATATCGGTCCCTGCATGGCTCAGGCAGTGTGGCTCCGGACCACAGCCTCCATGTCTTGGGATGGGAACAGGTGTGTGACATGGGAAGGAAGCATGCTGTGTCAAGTTAGCTAAGAAAGAAGGCATCACTTCAGATCTGGTCTAAATCGCCTTTCCCAGAATTACAAAAAATAAAATGGAAATACACAAAGTTGCTCAGGGTAAGTGTGAATGGGTTACATATGCATGCATGGCAGAGAGATGAGAAGACCATTTTATATAGAAATAAAATCTGCTTATCCCTTCCCTGTATTTTTAGTTTAAATTACACCCAAATGCCATCTGATCAATTCGGCTGAAATGAGCCCTTAATCCTAATACATCTTGATCATCTTTTGAGACCTTGGGAAGCAGCACAGAATGTGTTTGCATAAAACATTAACACCTTGATTCCAGCTACCTCGTCTTGTATCCTACTCACAGGCGTGTAGAAATGCAGCTGCTAATGTTAAATGAGATATTGGAGGGAGACAAAGAAATGCTTTTGCCTGCTTTGTCCCCACACGTCGTCTCTGATGGGATTCACATTCTCAGATGGGAAGGCACGTGCTTCCACCTGTGCTGCAGCAGAGATCTAGCTCAGGATAAAATTCTCACTTTTCTTTAAGTCTTTGGAGGAAAAAAAGAGCCTCAATCTGCTCATTATTCCTCAAACTTAGAACAATCCTGTCAATTTAAATACATTTTCAGGGGGATTTATAAATACCAAGCTTGGCAAAGGGTGTTGTTTCAGAGAAATTCTGCTCCAAATTAGTGTAGACCCAGTGGTGTAAATCAAGAGGTATTCATTTGAATACAGGCACGATTATTTCTCCCAGCTGAGCATTTGATGGGGGCTTTCTCTAGTAACCTGCCCATTGTCCTTTGGGTTCATTGTGGTGTTGAGAGCTGCCTGTGGTGTGTGAGCTTTTCTCTCCCTAATGGGAGAGGAAAGGTGCAGAGGGATCCTGAAGGTGGTAGCATTGCCATTTCTGAGAGCATCTGAAAGAAAGGATGGGGCTGGAGATGCCCTGCAGAGATTGGCTCAGGGAGACCGCTCTTGCAACTGGGTATGAAAATAGGAATGAAATGAGCAGTGCTAAACTGCCTATACTGGGAAATAAAGCAGTGAAAAGAGAATGAAAGTTATCTTTGCAGTGTGCTCTGCAGCCCAGTGCTTAACAGTGAAGGTCGTGCTGTGTTCAGATCTTTCTACTCTTGAAAATCTGCATATAGGCCAAGGGGAGTGTGCTGTTGTGGGTTCTTAATGCCTACAGCTGCATGGGAGTTGGGTTCCTCTCCCTGAATGCGCTTGAATGAATGCCCTGATTCCACAGTCTTGAGCAATGCAAGTCTGTGAGCATCTCAGCTCTCCAGCTTCTGCATGTTTTTCTGTAGGACCAGCCTTTGGAGCTCTATCCTACAGCCCCTTGTTATTCCTAGAGCACTGCATAGATCCTGAATGTGGCTGTACAGGCATCCCTCCAGTTGCCAGTATGTTCCATGTGAGGGCCTTTCTATGACTAAACACAGTTTTATAACTCCCATGACATCCAGCTGTAAATAAGAAGATCAAGGCCTTGACCCTTGGAAACTAACTGTGACCCCATCATTGAGCAACCATGCCCCAAAGACTGTATAAAGCTGGAAGGGAACATAAATCTAGGAGGGAACATAAATTAGGAGGAACTAATGAAGACCCCCAGGGCCGCCCTTTTCTATAGCTGTCTTGTTAACATGATCTAGGAAAGACAGGAGGCCCTTAACTAAAAAAAAAAAGAAAGCAGAGGTAAGAAGTGACTCATCAAAGTCAGGCACAGATGGAATGTTGTCAAGGAGGTGCTGCAGCATGGGATGGAGTATTGCACAGCACAACTTTACAACCAAGCATCGCTGCCAAAGGGGGCAGGGGAGCAGTTAGCCCACGGGCAACCTTCATGGCCCATGGAAATACGTGCCATTCTTACAGGCTATGGAAGGTCCCGTCCTGTCACCCGTTTCTTCTTCTTACTGACAGAGTCCCACTCTGCAGGTGGGACTCAAAGCCTTTTGCTGAGGAAGGTGATGATGACAACCATAATGGAGGATGGCGTGGCTGTGCCAGGACAATGGTCCTGGTGGGGCTGCTCCTTGCAGGAAGCCCAGGCAACCAGAACCATCTGCCTGTGGGAACAGCAGGGCAGGACTGGATGCAGCACTGAGCTTCAGGTCCCTAGGCTTGCATGTCCTTGCTCTTGACCTTACAAAATGACTGGCAGATGGATGGGAAAATTGCACATAACGACAGAGTCGGGTAATGATTTTAAAACTGTTTCCAAGCCTGCTGCTTCATCACAGTTCTCAGATGCTACAGAAGAGAATTGCACTGGCTTTCCAGGTAATGCAGACACTGATTTCCCCTGAAATTGTATTTTGGCTGCTCACAGTGACTTGGTGTCCCAGCTGCCACTGGGGATCCCAGTGGTACCAGGAGCCAGGTGGGCTCCCGCTGTGCCCATTCGCCAACGAGGACAATGTGCCAGGAACAGATTAAATCTCATACCAGAGACCTCGGGAGCCCTGGTAGCAGCCTGCGTCCCTCACTAATCCTATTCTCTATTAATTTGTTATCCCATTAACACCTTGCACATTTCTTTCTCTCACCACTGTGCTATCCTTAGAGACTGCTGGGGATCCTGTAATATGCTATTTTGTTGTTACGAGTGTAAGCCAGCAAACTCTCCTCATCTTAGCCTAGAAATCCCTTGATAGAAAGAAAGAAAACTGCTGCTTTGTTTCTTTCAATCAATACTATCCATTAAGATCTGTGTCTAACAGCTCCGAGTCCAAGTGAATAACAGAATGAGCTACCTCCTGCTCTCTTAAACCTTTGGAAACAGTAAATGCTCTTCTGAAAAGAACAATTTGATATCGCAGCCCTGTCTGGACCAGGCAGGGGGGCAGCTTTCTTCTCTTAGGTTTGAAAACAAAATTGCTCACGATTTTCATAGAGAGCCAGAGGGCAGAGAGAAGTATGGAGGGAGCTGAAATGTGGGGGGTGAGACATCAGCTGGGGTCAACCTGCCCCCTGGTGTCTGTATACCAGTGTGTGTTAGAACGCACAGGGAGCATGAGGCATAAAATCCCCAGCATCAAGCTGCTGGTGGTGGAATCTGTGCAGTTTCATGTATTTGGGAGCAGTTCTGTGCATCCACAGCCCCAATCCTGCTGTACCCACAACGAGAGCAAAAGAGCTCGGATGGAGCCCCAATTACAGACAGTTGTGGTCAGATACCTTCTCCTCCCTCCCATCTTCAGGGTGTCTGAGTCCAGCTGACACACAGTTGTCCTTGTGCCTATTAATACTGGTGCAATCAATACCGAGCAATCAAAAGCAGCACTGATACTAGCGCTTCTCTTTTCTTGGGGCCCCAGAAGCAAAATTTCAGCTGCAAGCAGGGAACTTGGCTTTGAAAGACCGAGTCTGCAGGTTATGGTGGCAAACCCTTTGGGGAATCCCATAAGGAAACCATATAAGCATCCCCCAAGTGCATTGGCAGAGGAACTCCTGGTAGAGGTAGGCAAATACTCACGCATTGTGTGGGCATTTGCAACAAAGCATGCCTCCCTGTTGATATTTAAGAGAGAAAATCCAGCTAGATATGGGCTGAGAGGAGAGAGCAAATGGAGAGAGCTTGGTCCTTAAGAAAACACCTCTGCTGCCTGCTGCAGTGTTTTGCAAAGCGTGGGGGTATGAAATGGTTCTCCTTCCCCACCTGACACCCAGGGTGCGTGCCACTGAGTTAGCAGTAACCGAAAGTGCTCCAGGAATGTGATCTGTGTTCATCATCGATTTGAAGGTTCATCGGTTCGCCTCAACGTGATCAATACTTTATTATTCCAGCGATCGATCCCTGCTTTGTTTGTGAACTTTACCCAATTGATATACATTAAGAAGTTTAGCGGCATTGATAAGGTTTAAATCAGGAGCTGTAGGTGGAGAAGAAGAGGCTGTGTGCGGCACAGAGCTGTGGGCACTGTGGGTCCAAGCACAGCGGGTGGATGCATCTCTATGGGCATGTCAGCAGCTCCACGGTCACAGAATGCCTGGTTAGAGCCAGATCTTTTGCTGGAGGAAGGGGAGTGGGCTCAGAGCTGGGGTGATCCTGGCCAAGAGTCTGACAAAGGAGCAAGATGTCTCTGGGTGAGTCAGAATTGCTGCACTCGGAACCCAAACCTAAGCAGTGGCCATGGGAAGGGGTCAATGAGTTCTCCCTCTGCTTGGTGTCCCCCTGGACATCCTGGGATGCAGAAATGGAAAAGAGGAAAGATGTGGCTGGGAAGTGAAATCTGGTAATTTGCTTGGTGGCAAGGCATAAAGAAGAATGAAGAATTTTGCTGCTGCAAGGCAAGCAGCCCCCAGGCCATGCCCAATGGGTTTGGGTTTCACAAGGGTGTATGTTCATCTTTCTCACTATCCCCTCTGCAGACCCAGCATTGTCTTTGTTCCCAGGGTCCATAGAATCATAGAAGACTAAGGTTGGAAAAGACCTTCAAGATTGTCCTGTCCAACCATTGGCATTCCACGTGGGGAGCACTCTGTGACTCCCAGCCTTACAACAAGCACATGGTTTTCCCTTGACTACAATGAAGTGCCCCATCCACTTCTGCACAGTCCATTTCTGGCTTGGAAAGGATCACAGAGCCTGTCCTCATAGCATGCTGATACACAACACATGGCCAGCACTGCTTAAATCCCAGCCTGTGCCATCTTCCTGCATAGTCTTGGGGAGGACATCATCTTCTGGAACATCCTCTTCCCTTTTCCTTGGATGATTATTGAAGCAGGAGTGAAAAACATCAAGTGGTTTAGGAAAATAAAACATCTATATGATATGTATTACTGAAAGCATCCTGATTAAAAGTGATTTTATAGCAGGATGCAAACTGCAGCCGGAGTCAGCATCCGAGTTGCTGGCCCCTGCTCTCGCCAAACTACTTGTATATTATTCACAGTTGTAAATTGCTTTGAGATTTCTGGAAGTGGATAAAGCCCCATTTCTCTGCAGTCCTTTTAAACATCCCCGTGCAAAATCTATTAACATTCAAAGGGATGCATGGGGATGAAAGGCGGGGGAAAAAAACATCGCTAAGAGTATGCAGTGCCCCAAGCCTCATGCAATTTTACCTGAAAATGAAGCTTTTGTCAGTGTCTTTTCTCCATGGGGCTTTTCCATTCCCTGATGTAATCTGAACATTTTACTATTTGTGTCATTACCGAACAAAAGGGGGAAAATGTGATTTCTTTTTTTTTTTAAATAAATTAAAGGGTTGTTCCCCCCCTCCAATAGAAATGGTAAAAGAATATCAAATTATGACCTGACAAGGCACACTTCTGAAAGAGAATCACCAGAGTACAGCAGATCTATATCTTATCTCTCTATGAAATTGCATGTCTGTGCAGCAGCGTTGTAACAGGTTTCAGCTGGGCATAAATTCGTGGCATTGCAGGGTCTGAATAGGAAACTTGTTGGAGCCTAAATTGCGAGCGAACCCATTTCAATACTAATGAGCCAGTAGCCACGCAGCCACAGAATATCGGCAAGGGGATGGGGTGGTGGGGAGCTGTTTTTCCCTTGGCACGACCCCCAGATCTGAGCCCCGACCTGGAGCTGGGCAGGGATGGAAAAAAGACGTGGTTCTGCTTCTCGTCATGGCTGGAGCCCTCCTCAGCCCATGTTGGGGCGGGAGATGGGCCCAGTGGCAAAGGGAGGGCAGGCCGCTGCTTCTGCCCATGCTTCACCCCATGAAGAAGGAACAGATCACACTTTTTCACGCCTCCAAAAAAAGAAGAAACATGCCAAATCCAAGAGAAGCAAAGGTATTTCTTATTCTCCTTGAGAACCCAGTCTTCTCATCAACACTACCTTCGACGCAGTGCTTTATATTTTTTTTTTTGCCCAGACTTCATGGAACATCTTCAAAGAGCCCAGCATCCACTTGGAGGAGCGTGGTGCTGATTTACCGCACGTGAAATCAACGCTGCCTGCTCCCAGCACCATCTCAAGTCCCAGCATATTTCTAATTGGTGGGTTTTGTTTTCATTCGCCTTTCCTGATGTATCCTTCGAGTAATTCATTCAGAGAGGAGATATTTTAAGCAAATATTTTTTCGAATGATGGTTGGATTACTTGCTGTAGTGTTCATAAATAGCTGTTCTCGATAACAAGGTTGCATATAGGGTTTAATGGAGAGAGCTGTTGATTTATGGTAGCATTAAGCATGTACGTGAACTTACATTTGAGACTGATAAATACGAGTCCTTAATATGCACATGCATCATTTTTATGTTCCTTTTACAAGGAGGTTTTGAGTTGTGTGAGCATTATAAAATTACACAGAAAAGAATGCCTGTAGTCTGCACGGGAGCCGGGGCCGCTGAGTGGTAATGAAATATACATTTTCTGGTATGCTGTGTGCAGGTTTGCTGTGGGAGCAGTATAAAATTTATGACATCCTGAGCTATTCGTTTTCACGGCTTTCGAGAACTTGGGCCTTGTAAACGCTGTTACCGATAGCAGTCGGAGCAGTTGTTCGTTTGCTGCTTTAATTGCATTCTTAATGACCACGTTTTATTGTTATTGTAATTAGTAAATTAGAGCGTTTTCTGATGCTGGGCTCTTTTTTTTTTTCTCCCCACTTCCAGCCTGTTTTCTGCTGGTGAGATCTCTCCTTGCCCTCTGTGCTGTGACCTACTTCAATAGGTGAATGCTGGGGGTGCAGATGATGCCTCTGAGATAACTGAACTCCTGCCATCTATTGGAAGCTGCAGGAGGAGGGGAGAGGTTCCAGCCACTGCTGCAACATCCAGCCATGGGGTTGAGGAACCGACCTGCCTAACACTCCCTGCAATGGCTTTCCTGCTGCAGGCGCTGAGGTGAGAGTAAAGATGAAGTTTGCTCTCTTTGACTCACAGCAGGGCTGCAAATGATGTTAACTGGGAGGAGTGTGTGTTGCTATTCGGGAAGGCAGCTATTAGAGGCAATTGGGTGGTGTATGTGTAGTCGCTCCCTGCCCATCCATCTGCTCCTCTCTGAAACCCTGCTACTGCATTTTGGTTCCACTCCTTCTCTCGCTATTTCTTTGTTTCTCCCTTATTTCTCTCTCTCCCCATTTGGTTCAGTGCAGTGATGTGTGCCCTCTCCTCCCATCCTACTTCTTCACCACATCTGGCCTGGCATCATCCTGCTCCAGTGCTGACGCTCCCAGCTGAAGATCTCACTTGAATGAAGAGCCAACATTGCTCTCCCTTCCAGGGCATGCAGCTCACCCCCATTCCCACAACACTTTCCATGGATACTAAGAGATGCCTTCTTGCTCCAGCAGAGGCTCTGCTGGATCGGCAAGGGATGAGTAAGGCATTTGATGCTGCACCATATGAAACACATCAGAAAGTGGATAAATGCTGAGAGGTGAAAATGCTATTGCCTGAGTCATACCTTTTTTTTTTTCTGGATTTTCTAGGCTTTCCTTCTGTTGCCATTCTTTAAAACAAACAAACAAACAAAAAAAACAAACAACCAACCAAAACTCTGTGAGAACCTACATGATTTTCCTCAGGATTTTCAGGTTAAGGTGAATGCGCTCTCTTTAATGACACAAAGTATTTTGTTGAGCTTTCTGACCATCAGACCTACAACACATGGACCGCATCACTGCTGCCCCTTTAGGGACAAAACCAGGGGCTTTGTCCCTAAAGTGTGTCTCCCTATAAGTCCCATTTCCAGAGGTGCGTGGGGAGCCCAGAGCAGCTCCCAAAGGCAAGGCTTACACAGGGCAGAATGGAAAGTGAACCTGCACCTGTCTCCTTGTGCTGGTTCAGGGTAAGGAAGTTTCCCTGGCTGGCTTGGAGGAAGGGTGTCTGGGCAGGATGCACCTGAGCTCTCCCACAACTCCTGTCTTGTGCTTCTGTGTTTGCCAGGTTGTAGAATCATAGAATGGCTTGGGTTGGAAGGGACCTCAAAGATCATGGCCTTATCATAGAATCACAGAGTCAATTGAGTTGGAAGAGACATTTAAAGGTCATCAAGTCCAACACCTCTGGAATGAGCATGGACACCTACAGCTCCATCAGGTACTCAGAGCCCCCCAGGTACCCACCACCTCTCTGGGCAACCTGTGCCTGTGCCTCACTGCCCTTATTGTCAAAAAAACTTCTTTATATCCAACCTAAATCTCCCCTCTTTCAGTTTGAAAACACCTCCCCTTGGTTTCAAACTTCTTCCCTCTATCCCTGCCTTTCATTTTCTGAATCATTCCCAAGCACTGTGATTGGGGAATTACCTCTGTGTGCCTCGGCCTTGACTTGGTTTTGATATCTTGCTCCAGGCAGTATGGAAGTACCTGTGAAATGCAATGGGTAAGTATATTTTTCAGATCTTTTTCAGAAGTATGTTATCCCAAAAATATATCATATTTTTTTAAAACCAAGGTCTGGGTTCCAGCTCCCAAAATACACCACGACTTGCCATTTGAAGAGGACTTTGGAAATGAATGGAGCACTGATCACAATTAGTACAAAGTAATTTAAAATTATTTGAAGGGCTTTCATAACATGAAGTGTTCCAATAATTTGTAATTACTTAATGTTTCACCTGCTCCGAATCCCATTTACTTCCCAAATCAAGCCCTTGAAGGGATTTGAAGTGGCGCATTTCAAAATGAACAGGGCAACCTGGAGGAGCTGCTAATTCTAGAAGCACTTGTGGCACTCTTGCATAACAACGAGTTTTTGTTGTTTCAGATGCAATCCCCAAACGGTCACTTGAAGCTTTTCTCCCCAGGTGGGTGGGAAAAGCTTGGGCTAAGGTGGGCTGTCTGAGGGCAAGCAGGATGGGCACTGCATTGTATGGCAACCCATGGGAGCAGCGGTGAGTGTGGGCAACATGCACTGCAGACAGCCTCCAAAGGGGGAGAAGCAGATTAAACCCGTGAAAAACGATGGAAAAGCACCAAAAAGGAAAAGGAACATCCAGGCAGTGCCTTCTCAGAGCAATGTGAGCCCAGCTGTTACCCCAGAGCTCCCACATCCATCACCACCATGGGCAGGATGGGATGGCATCTGGTCATCCCCTCGGGCACTGCAGCTCCAGGAGGCCATGGTGACACTGAGCTCCCCAGGCTGCCCCCACGAACCCATCCTGTGCATTTGGAGAACCTCTTCGCTGATTTCTTCTCCCCTTTCCGCCCATCCCTGGGGAGCAGGAGAGTGGGACTTGTGCAGAGAGATTATCTTGAAGAGTTTTCACTCTGATTTTGAGCATAATCAAAGGGTGAAGCTCACTTGAGGCTGTCAGTTGTTACTCAGCCATGCTGCGCAGACTGATCTCATCTTCATTCAGCGTAGCACACATCCCCCAGCTGCCCCTACTGCACGAGGCAGTTTTAACCTCTTGCTATACAGGGGGCCCAAAATCAGCAGAAACACCTAGCTGGAGCCAGCAGCAAACCTCCAAACTCAGGACGTGGTGGGCACCCAATCAACGATCAACCAAGGAGAAGAGTAATGGTAATACTCGTTACATTGGCCAGCTGTGAAACACCTTTAGTGAATGGAGGATATTGCATTGGATTGGACACGGCCTTCATGGAAGATGCTGTCTCCAAAGAGTCTCTGCAGAGATGTTTTAGCAGTAGGTGTGAGAGAAGAATGCTTTTACTGCTGGATCAGTTACTGTAAAAGGGAAAGATCAAGGTGACGCCTGAGCATGGCCAAAGCACACCTCGAGATCTCCATCCATGGAGCTACAGCTGATACCCATGCAAGAAAGGTCTGGGCACAACCTGCTTTCATAACCAGAAACAGGTCCAGCAACCCATAAACCCTGAGGTATTGCCTTCTGCCTGAAGGGCAACCTCTGAACAAGGAGGCAGCAGAAACCAACACAGGAGGAGTTGGAGCTCATTGTGGGGCTCGTTGGCTCCCCAGCTGCAGCTAACTGGGAAGAACTGCTATAAGAGAGGGCAGTTCTGGGAGATGTGAGCAGTACTAGGAGCAGGTGGTGAGCTGTGGAATGGAAGGGTCTTAGCTTATGAGGATTTAATGATGAGGGGTGATGGAAATGAGAGAGAAAAGGGGAAGAGGGGACAGCAGGCCTTTGTAAATCCAACCTGCAGCACTCCAAGGGGGACTGGAGTGTCCTAACCCTGTCCTGGAGTGAGGATGTGTGTGGTGGTGGGGCTGTGGATGTGGACACTGGGATTGTGAGGCTGGGAGGGCTGCAGGGCAAGCTGAGCAGCAAACATGTGATATGAGCAGCATGCTGATGGAGGATCAGCTCAGTGCTGGTGGGGACAGGGAAGGTGTCCCTCTGTGTGTCAGGTGTGCTGTGTGTCTGTCAGAAGTGCTTCAGGGGCTGTCCCCATGGGGAAGGGGCACCCACCAACAGCGGGAGGCTACTATGCAGCCATTTCCCTTGGAAAAGGGTTTTACAGACAGTCCTGAGAAGAAAGCTGTAAAGGGAGCAAATGAATCTGTTCTGAAAACTTTATAGGGGATACGTGAATGCTACAGCTAGTTACTGGGCTTTGGTTTTGCTGGGTTTTAGAAAAAAACTAAGCTTGCTTGGCTTCAAAGTATGTTCTGAGTAAAACTTCTTGCATCGTAAATTATTCTTAGAGCAACCTTACATCAAAGGAAGGAATCTGTGTTTCTAGCTTGAGCGGGAAGGGGAAAAATGCCTCTAATATATTCTCCAACTACGTTTCAGAGCTTGAGAGAGAACTGGTGTTTTTTTGGTGAGCTCTTGCCTTACTTGAGCTTATCTGGATGGAAGGTTCAAATGGCTGCTTGGAGGTGCCAGGCTGTGCACAATATCCTGCATTCCCTTACATCTTTGCAGAGCAACATGGGCTTGCTCCCTCTTCAAAGTGCAACTGGTTCCTTTAAAAAAAGAAAAAAAAAAAAAAAGGTTAGAGAAATGCTATTTTTTTGGAATGCTCTGCTATGGAGCACTTCTAAGTGTGTCAGTGACCCGGGAGGGGGAAATTTGTTCTTGTTACCTTTGGGTGTGAGGATAAACCTGATGCTGTTTGGGGCAGGAACTTTGGGTTTTGATGGCATAGTGCAAGGAGTGTGCTGGGCTGCATGGAGATGCATCCCCACTTGCTGCATGCTGGGGCTCTGCCCTTGGTGCTCCCTGTGCTCATCTGAGTGTTGTGGCTCCTGCTCATGGCTGATGGCTCTTGGCATTGAAAAGGAGCCCATTGGCTTTGAGATTTCAGGGCTGGAAAAGCATAAATTATGGAAATTGAAGGCTGTCTCATTCTCCATCCCCTCTCCTTCAACAAGAATAATGAAACCTGGCTGAGGTGTAGATTGCGAGCAACCCAGTGGAGAAGTGCTGATGCTTTGTATCGTCCTGAACTGTGTTTGCAGTGCTGTGGCTGTGGGTGGTATGTGGGCTTCCTCCTAGCTCGCTGTGCGTAAGAGCAGAGAAAGCAAGAAGGGAAATGGTTTCAGGCATGTTTGGTTTTTACATTGCTCCTTTCACGGCATGCTCTTTTCTTCTGGAGAGCCTTCAAGAGCTCCTGTGTCTGCCCTGAAATACAGCGTGGTTGGGAAGCCGAGGAACTTGTGCTGAGCCCATGCCTGAGCAGCACTGCTAAAGAGAACTGAGAATTTGTCACCAAACACCAAATCGATGGGATAAACAAAGAAATGGGTCACTTGAGGCACAACCGTGCAGGGCTGTGCAGCAGCTCAGCAAACATAGCACAGGCGAGGGCTGGACAAGCTCCTCCTGTGCAGATGAACCCAATGGTGCTGTGTTGCTGGAGAGTAAACTGCCGTCTCTTGTTCCCAGCTCAAATGCGAGAGACTTAATGAGTGTGATGAGAGAGGGCAAATATTTACACTGATGAGCTTGAGTAGGCAAATAAACCAGGCTTTTAACAAATGAGGCAAACATTATGCATAGGCTCTATCTAATTTGAAGGAAAGTTTGTATTTTGGGCCCGGGCCTCTCAAGCTGCTCTGTTCATTCAACAAACTTCGGCAAAATGTGTTGTCAAAGAGCATCAGAGATGAGAACATTCAATTAAGTCTGTGCAAACACCCACATTATTAGTAATCCCGAATTGGGATGGAGAAAGAAAAGGCTTCTTCATTAGCTTTGCAGTCACGTTAGATTAAATTTGGCCTCGTTGGCAGGTTGAGTCCAACTTTCCTGTTCTTGTTCAGCCCAAGGCACGGTGACTCCCCCACCTCCCTGTGCAGCTGTGCCAGTGCCTCATTGCTCTTTCTGAGAAGAAATTGTTCCTAATATCCAACCTGAGCTTCCCCTGGCACAACTCAAGGCCATCACCTCTTGTGTCTATGGCACCCTGCTGGGGGACCAGGCAGGTCAGCCTGCTGCCTCCAGAGCTTCAGTTTTGGAGATCCCATCCTAAAGATCCTCCTTGCTCCGTCCCAGATAGATGTTAGGTCAAGCCCCAGCTCAGCAGCATTTTGGCACAGGCAGCTCCTGCTTGCTGGGACTGCCCAAGCCTGTAGCCCAGAGTACAAACTATTGATCAGTGGGCATTACCAGCTCATTTAAACAGATGGGCTTTTAGGAGTGAATTAAAGGAAGTGTGGAACTAGAAAAGCATGAAAAATGTATATGATTCCTCAAGCTAATCACGGCAATAATGCATGTTTACTGACAAGGCTTTCTTCACGTAGTGAGCAACCTCTATTTATCCAATTTATCCATTTATCTGGAAAGCAGATATCACAGTAAACAACGACTTGGAGGCAAGTCCACCGCCATAAATCAGCATTTTTCTGAGTGCCGAGGAGGACGACAAGCCTCTGTGTAAGAGCTCTGCATCACGAATGGAAATTACTCAGTGCTGACACCTGAAAGGACACCAGCAGCCCTTGCACTTTGTGCTGAATTTCACTTCGATTTCTACTTCATCTACCAGGCTGTGAGTTAAAAATATTGTCTTCACTTTGCATTAAGGGAGGTGCGTCTCCCAGCTGAGCCTCTCCATTGCTGGGAGGAAATGCTGGTATATTCCCATTACGTCTCGTGATATCCTTCACAGTCAAATCACTTCTGATTCTCCTCTCTTGGCTAAGAGACTTCAGTGCTTGTGAAGGCTCTCTGCATTGCGTTGTTCCGGTGAATTATTTTTCCTCGCTGCCAAAATGCGAACAAACAGAGTGGGTGAGGGGAAAAAAAAGAAATGAAGAAAAAAATAAACAAAGAAAATTGGACGTGGTTGCAAAAATATTTACTTTCTTTGCGTGAAAGGCGCCTGTGTGCTTTAACGTTTCTCATTTCAATGGAGAAAAACAATTTCTGCTTGTAATTAAATGCTTAGATAGAGTCTGCATCCAAGTTTGCCTTCCATAAACGGGAAGGCAATTAATGCCTTGCATCGGTGCTATTTGTCTCCTTCTTCTTGCAGGTCTGCCTGATGGGAGAGCAGTCTATTACAAAGGGGAGAATCCTGTTTGGGTCGAAAGGATGCAGTTTTAGGAATGCAGGTTTCAAGTGCAAGCCTGCTGGTGATCTGTCCTTGCAGTCTCTGTTATGTACTGAAAGATTCGTTAAGAAGACATGGAAAAGGGAGAACCAGGATGGGAGGTGCGATGAAAAGCCTATTTGTTATCTCAGCAACGTGAGACACATCTCACTAGATTGGTTTCTGTTCTAAAGAGCAAAACAAAATCCTTCACTTCTTGCCTTTAATGGCGGTGTTGATGGAGACAGCCAACAATTTCCTCTCCTCATCGATTTTGATTATGAATTCTCATCTAGGTATGGAGTCCAGTTTTTGCAAGAAACATTTTACCCGCGGGACAGTGGATGTCAGACTGAACTGAGCTCTTCCTCACCGCTGTCCTCTGGGTGCTCTTTGCTCCAGTTAGTTGCCTACAACCAGTTTCAAATTAATTACAGCATCACGGGTCAACCTTTCCCATTTTTTTTTTTTTCTCCCACGCACTGCCACGTGTTCATGGACAGCCCACGTTTTCTGGTAAGCTTTCTGGCAGCCTTTGAGCCTCACGCTGAACACATGAGAGCATTTAGCAAGCTACATTTCACTACAAAACGTGTTCCTGGGTAGTGCTTGCACATAAGCATGTCATTGATGTTCCCCAAGCGCCAGCCTTGGCAGATGTGTAATGGGAGAGCGGCTGCTAACGCTCCAGCTTCCCTCCAGGATGCTGCTTGGGCTCAGGAAGGAGTGATGTGGCACATGTGTCAGCCTTGCAAATATGTGCTGCTGAATGCTGGGTGGTCTGTTCTGAGATGGGAAGAGCTGGGTCCCCAGGATGAGAAAAGCCACTTGCTCAGCCTGATGACCTGCTGAAACCTGGCACAGCTGTGGCAAGTGGGTTATGGCAGCTTTCTGGGGAGGGTGAGATAAAAGGAGAGAGCCTCCCTGCATGGCTCTGTGACAACTTCTGCTTCTGTGTGAGGCTGATGAGCTAAAGAGATTTGGGGATGGAAGCCCTCGAGACAGTTCTGACTGGGAGTATCTCCTCTCAAACTTCTGACAGGCCTGTGTCCAGCAGCCATCGCCTGGAGCACTGTGTCCAGATGTGGAGTCCTCAATACACGAGGGACGTGGACCTGTTGGAGTGTGTCCAGAGCAGTGCCACAAAACTGATCCCATGGATGGAACACCTCTCCTACAAGGACAGGCTGAGAGAGCTGGGGCTGTTCAGCATGGAAAGGAGAAGGCTCCGGAGAGACCTGAGAGCAGCCTGTCAGTACCCAAAGCGGGGCTGATAAGAACAGACAGACTCTTTCTCAGGGTCTGTTGTGATGGGACAAGGGGAAATGGTTTCAAACTAAAAGAGAGGAGAGTTAGATCGGATATAAGGAAGAAGTTTTTCATGGTAACTGTGCTGAGGCACTGGCACAGGGTGCCCAGAGAGGTGGTGGACGCTCCATCCTTGGAGTCACTCAAGGTCAGGCTGGATAGGGCTCTGAGCACCTGATGGAGCTGTGGGTGTCTCTGTTCATTGCAGGAGAGTTGGGCCAGATGGCCTTTAAGGGTTCTGCCCAACTCAGATGGTCACTCCATGATTCCCCTGTTCTGGACCAGTTCCAGCCTGCCCACCACAGACCCTCCTTTCTTCTGCCCTTCTTCCTGCGTCGCTTTTCTTTCCAGTTACCTCACATCCCTAAGGACTTACCTTCCAGTCACAAACAGATCTCCACAGGAAGGGTGTAAACTGGCATTTTCAGCAGTTAATGGTTTGGACTAAAAGGGGGGGAATTTCCAAGACTCCACCCTCGACCTCAGCTGCTCTGCCAAATTGCATGGGGTTTTTCCCTGGGGACACGGAAGCTCCTCAAGGTTGTGAAACTGTTTAAATACGATGAGGAGAAAGCAAGTTTTTGCTTAGTTCACTTTTCAAGGAAAGCTGAAGCCTGCCAGGCGCTCGGCCAAGGGAGCTACAGCCCAAAGAATTAAAATCCAGCAAAATCATAAGCAGGTTTTTGTACAGCAGATTGTCAGGAAACTGGAAATGGCAGCGTTGGTTCCTGTCCCACATAATAACAAACAGTAATAATTGTGTCCCCTATATGTGCTCACATTCGCTCTTTCTCTCTCAGAAACTGGCATTTAAAAAGATAGATTATGAAGATACGTTCAGAAAATAAGAATTCTGAATTTATTATTGTTATATATTATTCATATGATGGCAACACCCGAAGTTGTCTCAGCACTGTGCAGAAAGAGAGGAAGATAAAGCCTCCAGCCCAAAGAAACTTCTAAATGAATGGAAATAAGGTTTGGATCTGTGTGACTGTGTGTGTGTATGCGTATAATTTTTAAGAAACTGTAGGGGGAAAATTGAATTATACATCAGCTTATTCACCAACAGGAAAAAAAATGGGCAAGCCTGCATGCTCTTGATAACATTTTAATAATTTACAAACTCAAATTTCACCCTGGGAGTGACTTTCATGAGAAGTAAGAAATCCTGTGACTGTAAACACAGCTGGAAGTCAGCAGAAAATCGGGACAGAAAATCCCCTCTGCATGGGGAAGGGGGATGGCTTGTGCTGGCTGTGGGGATGGCTGCCCTGTAGGAAGGGATGCTGAGATGGAGCAAAGCACCAGGGCCTTCAGCCCTGTGGTTACACCCCTGCTGACACCTCATGCCTATCAGTTCTGTTCTCCTGGGGCATGCACGTGCTCCATGTGCAAGGTGCAGAAGTTCCCTGCAAACACAAGGATGAGGGTTGTTTCACCCCCGGCACTGCCTTCGCCACCCTTGACAATGCTTCCATGCAATCACAGCTACTCTCTGTTTGCTTTCTGCTTCTTGGGCTGAATCTCAGTGATTTTGGAAGCCCAGCAGGTGGCACAGCCAGGAGTTGGGATGCCAGGGGCAGAGCGTATGGAAGCACCACCTGCTAGGGGGCACCAAGCTGCCCATGTCCTCCAGTAGGCTCCTCCCCACCGCTCCTGCTGAGGGCAGGCAGCAGGTATTTCTGTTCAGAGAGCTGTCAGAAAATGCCTCCTGTGAAAGCTGCCTTGGCAGGGGAAGCTGGGGGTTTCATTCAGCTTCACAGAGTGCTTCTTTCTCCTTTCCCATTTATATGGACACCAGACACACTGACATCCCCCTCTCCCTTCTGCTTGGTGTCGCCTCCTGCATGTCCCCATCTTGTCACTGGGGCAGTTCCAGACACGGAGCCTGCACAGGTTCTTGTCAAATGCAATGTGCTGTCCCACGCTTTGTCCTCCTCCCAAAGAAGCCATGGCACAGCATCCTTTGGCCAAGCTCTCCCAGCCTGGCATGGGGACTGCTGTAGCAGGAAGCAGGAGCAGATCCAGCCTGAGAGGGCAGCAAGGCTGGTATATCAGCCAAGGAGAGCCACCTGCGGCTTTCACCCAACAGGGAGCAGCCACGTGCAGGGAGAATTCAAGGTCACAGCCATCCCAGCTCTCTGCTTTGCTAACCGTGGAGTTCCCCTCATTCATTAGCAACGGCATTATTAGCAATGTCCCTCAGAGCACTGTTGGATGCTGGTATCTCTTCCTGCCCTGTAGAAAGGCCGCTGGCTTTATTCATAGATGATGGCCCTGGTTGACATTTCCTGTGCCTCCTGCTCAGGGAGCAGAGCAGGACCTGGGCCCTGGGAGCCACTAGATGTCAGGGTTACTCCGCCACAGCCGTACTGCCTGCCAGATGTGGCACAGCTGGCCCTGCGTGGTGGGAGACGGGTCTCCCAGGGTGCTGGAAGGCACACTGGGAACTAGGGGAAAGCCCAGAGAAAAGTGGGATGAAGAGCTTGTCCCCATGCAGGACAGCATGGAGCACTCCCTCCCTCCCTCTGGAAACAACAGGTTTGTCCAATGAACCATTGGTGCTGGAGGAGCCCCACCTCAAACGGTCAGGAGCTGGTTTCCCTGTCAGGGAAGTGCACTTATAGCCAGGGGTGGGTTTGGATTAGCAGATAGCCACGTGTCAAACCATCACCCCAATCCCCATCTCACCATTGCTGGGACTGTGGGCACCGTGAGCCCATCCTGCTCCTTGGCTGGGAAAGCTCAGCACTGCTCGACCCTTCAGCCTCCTTCTGCCCTGCTTAATTTCATCAACACCAAAACCTGCTGTTTTGAGGGGGGAAAAAAGTCAGAAAATGCTCAGATTTTACAAAGACCTCATTTTTCTTTTTTCCCTTGTACTTAAAAGTAATGTAAAACGTGGCATTTAGGTGAAACTGCACCATTTTCTGAAAAGTGCCAGTTGTTTTATTAGATTTATTCTAATAGTGCAAGCTGAGTTCATCTCATAAATAAGGATTATAAAAAGCTCATTTGAATGTATTAGAAACGAAAGGAACTTATTTTATTATGAGCAGGAGAAATGCAGCAGTGTCAGCACGAATGGAAGAGCTTCTCTTTCCCTGCAGAAACCTATTGCCCAAGCTGGAGTTAAACAGCAGACACAGGATTACCTCGGTGGTGATAGGTCAGCTGCTCAGCTGCTTTATGGCCTTTGTTATCCAGGGTTGGCACCCAGGTACTTTAGGAAACTGTCCCAGACCCTCAGTGTATGTCTATTTCCTTGCCCCACTTTGAGACTCCTGTTGACCTCTGGAAGAGATATGCAGCTTCGTATCACTTACAAAGCCTTTTCAGCCACGGTTATGGCAATGATGGGTTTCTGACTACTCACTTAATGCCTGAGCTTTCGTTAATCTTGCGATGCTCTTGAGCTGAAAGACTTTCTGTGGTGAGAAATCCCACAAACTAATTACGCTGGGTATGAAAATTTATTTTCCCTTCATCAGTTTGAATTTTCCACCTTTATGGGAAAATGGGTTATTTATTAGGAAAAGATAACTCCATGGCATTTCGCAGTTACAGCCTCTCAGATCACCTTTTCCCTGGGAGAATCAACAATTAAAGTTGGCTCCGAGTTACATCACTACTTAGTCATGATAGATATGCAATTTCATAGTTTTCATTACAGAAAATAGGCACCAAAGGACATCAATAAACTACGTAATGTGAAGGAATACTGATAAAAGCATTCCATTAGATTCATTAGTGCTAATCAGAAAGAACGCATCTATAGTTACTCATTGATAATATTCAGTAAGAAAAGATGGTTTTCTAGTGTGACTGATTTTCAGTGATATGGGATGGCTGAGAAGAGTGTCTAAAAGCAAATGTCAAACCTGCCTCACTCACTGAGCACTGCTGCTAAAGCAAGGAGAAAACCCTTAGATCATGCAGTTAGCATTTTTATTGTAGACGAGGTCAGGAGAGAGTAGAGTGGCAGCAGATGAGGAGTAAGGAATGCAGGAGATGGTGAAGGTCTGGATGAACATTTCTGGATAAGACAAGAAAGTTTCTTTGGATGGGCTCCAACTCAACAGTTTGTTGCCATTTTAGATTGAGGTACAGCTGATGAATTGGTCATGGAAAATGGCCGTGTTGTCTAACCACGTGAGATTGGAAGGGAAAAAAGTTAATGTAGATCCCTCACATTCACCGGGGTAAATCTGGGGAAACCTAGGAAACCAGTAAGCAACTCGCTGGAAAAAGTGGGGACCTCAAAGTTAGGAGGCAGTCTGGAAGCTGTCTGACAAGTAACGGGGAAAATATATCTGCAAAAAAAGTCCAGAAATGACAGGATGAGTAACTGCCTCTAAAAATATATGAGCAGTAAGCTGAGAACCCACAGAAGGGATAGGAAAATAACTGCTCATCAAAGAGAGATGCGACACAGGTCAGGAAACGTTCATAGAAAATGAAAATTGAGAAGTTCAAACTGAACTGGAACTTGTAAATTATATTAAAACCTCCAACAGAAGTCTGTCTCTAGAGCCTCAGTTCTTCCTTGTTCTTACCTTGTGTAGCTAGAGATCGTAGTTAATCTAAGTAGGACCAAATAGAAAATGAATGTGTTTCTAGGGATTACGTTGAAGAGTGAAATGAAGGCAAAGTGGGTCTGCAGGGCCAGAAATGAGCTGGAAGCAGATGGAAAACCTGTGTGCAACCGTATTGGTGGGATGAGGTGGGAGACACCTGAACTCCAAGGCCCTTCCTGTGCTGCTGGAGGTCTCCCAGCAAGGTCTGGGTGTCCATCTTGCTGGGGCATCATCCAAGCAGAGAGCAAAGGCAGTGTCTGCGTGTTTGAAAGAGCAAAGCAGTGACTGAATAACTACAGGCACAGCAATGTGAGTGAAGTCCTATGCACAGTTGTAGAGCAGGAAGGAAAAATCAATGATTTGGAAGAAGAACATGGAAAACCAAGGATAAACAGAACATGGGTCAACTCAAGCTAGAAAGCCTTCCTACCAGCCTTGCCTAAAGCTGAGCACTGGTGATACCACACGGCACTTTCTGATGGTGAAGGAGACCCCTCCAGGACCTACAAACCAAATAATCTGACCTCAGTGACCGTCATCTGCTCCAAGCACTCTTCCCACCTCTCTGCTTTCAACAAGAACCCTCCATGCAGTGACCCACATGATCTGCATCTGGAAATTAAAGCAAGGCTTGTTTGTACTTCCTCACAAAGTCACCAGGGTCCCTCCCTCTGGCTGCTGCCCCTTGGCACGTGGCTGTGCCATTCCTTTTCCCCATGACACACACCACAGTCGGGCATCACCTCCCTCCATGGGTACCAGTGTCATCTGGCACCATCGTGAATTCAGCTCGAAGCCTGTTGGCCTAATTGCAGTGGGGAGGACAGATGTTGGCAGAGGCATCTGATTGAAAAGCATACAGAATTTAGCCAGACTGCAGGATTTCTCTGTGGCATGGACAAATATTGACTGGGGCTCCTTCCAACAGCCTCCTCTCTTAATAGATGCTCTAACATCGAACACAAGCGCTGACAAACTGGTGCAATTACTCACCACGTTACTAATCACACCATTTCCCTCCCCTCGTTATTGATTTTGGAAACATTGTTTGAAAAGAGAGGCAAAAAAAAAAGAAAAAGAAAAAAGGCCTTCATTGCCTGTGATACCTTAATGGAAATTTAATCCCCCTTCCATCCACCAACCCCTCTCTGCATTTATTTTCAAGACACATTTTGATTGTTTTGTTTACTGCTCACTGTGTTTATGATTATTTTAATAGAAAGTGTTATGCGATACATTTTGTATGAAGGTCACTGCGTAGACATTCTCAATAAATGCTTTATTCTAGCAGCGCTGATTCGTAATGAATTCATGCCAGCCTCTTGCAGGGGGTTCTCTCCATTTCCAGACAGGGGTCCGGTTGTAATCTGACATTAGCAATGTGCTGAATAAATAACATTATCAGCAGCAGCATTTAGCAGTCGTTGCAAATAGTGTGGAGGCCACTGTGAAGTTGCTCAGGCCTATTGTTTCACTCAGAGGTTAATATACTGTCAATAAGCAGGGACACAAATGATGCTGGAGCAGTTGGCTCCCTAGCAGCCGGAGATGCAGTAAATGGAGGATTTTGTCTTTCCTCCAGCTGCATAAATAGTCGTGAATGCCTTAGGCGTTCCCCTCCGCTTGGTGCCAAGCTCCAAATGAGCCCTGAGATGTTGGACCTCGCTAACAGAGGATCCAATCGGGTATTCTTAAGTGCTCGTTTCCCCCCCAAGGCTGTCACTCAACCTGTTGAATCAGCTGCCTTCTATTTCCTTGACTTGCTCTTGACCCTCCCTTGGCCGTCAGCCCTCTCATGGCCCTGATTTCTGCACTTGTCCCATCTGCCATTGAGCCCATGCGGACTGCTAGTAGTCACTGTACCTCCTTTTGGCACAGCCAGCACACAGAGGAAGCCATCTCCTGCTGCTTGTCTGAATGAGCTTCTGCTCACTGTTGTTATCCTGTTATTCTTGCATAGGAAAGGGGGGGGGGAGGGATTTTCCAGGGATACCAGCACATTTGGGGCTTAGGTTGTGGGTAGAAAACTTTGCACAGCCTTTGCTCTGCTCCAGCATGATTTTCCTGCTCATTAGTCTATATATGAAACGGAGTGGGTCCTGCTGGCAGCTCCTATAGGTGTGCACAGCTTTAATTCCTGTTTGGAAATGGCTAGACATTTTGCTTTAATTCCTTCCTCTCTTCCTCCTTTCCCTCCTTCCCTCCATTCTCTCTCTCTTCCCAGCAACTGGACATTGAAGGGCTCTGGGCTTGCTTCCCATCTCCTGGTTGTGATTAGATGCTCCGTAGCTCAGCACTGGCAAAGGAAGAGATCCCTTCGGCTCTCCCCCCAGCTATTATTGTTTGGTTTAGAAAGGTCTGGGAATCATTAGCACGAGGGAAAAAAAAATCACAGATAATAATAAAAATAGTGATAATAAAAAAACAGCTCCTAATGATTTTTTATGCAGTCTGGCTTCTCTTCCAACAAAACACAAGCAGAAGTATCTTTCCAAAAGTTCCTGGTGTACAGACAGATGTAAATGCTTTACTTGACTACATACACGACATGCTTTCATCTCGATACATCAGGAGGCACCACATTTATCTCTGCATTCATTAACTTTTATTCCTACCACCTGCTAATATCTGGAGCCATACCTGGCCTGAATTTCTGCCTGTTTAATAACCTCTCCTGTTTTCTGCCCAATAGCTCTGTGCTGTGTTTCATGGTTTGTTTTCTCCAAGAAGGCCTTTCTCACCTCAGTACTCAGCAATCCAGTCTCAGAAATGTCAGGGGGCTTTGCAATCAAAGGGAAAAGGGACCGGGAAAAACTGTAAACGAAAAGCCATCCCAAGGACTCTTCAGAAACTCCACCCACCAAAACCAGTCCTTACTGATTTTCTAAGGGAACAACAAGAGCAGAACAGAGTTCAAATGTAGCTGCCATACAGTCCTATTCCATCATGTTGTAGGGTAGGGTGGGTAGGGTGGATAGAAGAGCTGCAGGGCTCATGGCCAAAGAGATCCCCCTGGCCATTGGCGCCTCACCATGGGGTGAGAGGAGGCTTTGCCAGCCCCACTGTGTCATCCTGCAAGAGGCATCTAGTTACAGTGCCTATGCTTTCCTCTTCCAAAATGAAATCATAAATCATCCAATGCTTTCTCAGCCTTCATGAACTATGTGGTGTAGGGGCTGTCTCCATCTGGCATTTAACCTCTCCTTCCCAGTCTGGAAAGTGCATGTCTTCAGCCTTTGGAGTGAGGACAAGCTGACTCCAGCTCTGAGTCATTGTCAGGAAGGAAAAACAGTTCCTGATGTGAAGCTTAAGGAACTCAACTGAGCTCCATGAAGGGAGGTGAAAAGTTGGATCCATTAAATTACGTAGGGCGCTTGTTCAGGGTTTTTCTCTGCCTTGCCATAGAACTAAAATATGTTGATAATATCCTCCTCTTCTGTCCCTGTCTGTAACAAATATCTTCCATCTTTATGTTCAAAACACTAGCCATAATTCATATTTTGGCTTGATCTAGGTATCTAGATGACCTTTAACAGCCTGTGATATATAGAAAAGCAGATTATATGTTCTTTTGTTTCATAGGGGGGATCAATAAGAACTAGATCAGGAAAAAAATACAGTTAAACCAATTCTGACAATGGTTTCTTTGAGAAACTCTACACCTCCAGGGCTTGGAGCAAGGATTTGTAAATTGGCAGGGAGTCCCCCTGCTGTCACAGATGTGTCTTTCAACATAACTATAAAACATCTGCCCAGACTTGTGCAGTTGAGCTCTAAGGCTCTCCCTGCACATGGGCTCCAGGAGCAAAGCACTGGATTTGCTACTCTTGTAGCCCTGGGTGAAGTCTTCCTTGCAACACACGGGTTTTTCTTTCAGCTTCTCCTCAGCCTTGCATTTCCTTGTGCCCTTCTTGTTTGCAGGGTTGCTCTTGGAAGCCCCCAGCCTGCTGGAGCAGCTTTTCCTTACTTCCATCAGAGGGATGAATCAGGGACAAGTGGTATCCCTCAGGGGTCAGTACTGGGAGCAATGCTCTATAACATCTTCATCAATGCTATCAACAGTGGGATTGCATGCACCTTCAGCAGTTGGCAGAGGACACCAAGATGTGTGATGTGGTTGACACACCTGAGGGATGGGATGTCATTCAGAGAGACCTGGGCAGGCTGAGCAGTGGGCCCAGGTAAACCTCATGAGGTTTAACAAATCCAAGTGTGAGGTCTGCATCTGCATGGTGGCAACTTTAGTTATCAGTACAAGCTGGGAGATGGAGCATAGACCTGCTGAGAAGGACTTGGGGTACTCGTGGATGGCAGCTGGCCATGAGCCAGCACTGTGTCCTAGCAGTCCACAGAGCCAACCATATCCTGGGCTGCATCAAAAGAAGCATGGCCAGCAGGTGAAGGGAAGTGATCCTGCCCCTCTGCTCTGCACTGGTGAGACCTCACCTGGAGAACTGTGTCCAGATGTGAAGTCCTCAGTACAGAACTGCATCCGGAAGAGGGCCACAGAAATGATCCCATGGATGGAATACCTCACCTACAAGGTCAGGCTGAGAGAGCTGAGGCTGTTCAGCACAAAGATGAGAAGGCTCTGGGGAGACCTGATTGCAGACAGAGTCTTTAGCAGGGTCTGTTGTGATAGGACAAGGGGAAATGGTTTCAAACTAAAAGAGGGGAGGTTTAGAGTGGATATGAAAAAGAAGTTTTTTGCATTAAAGATGGTGAGGCATCGTAACAGGATGCTCAGAGAGGTGGTGGATTCCCTTTTCGTGGAGAAATTCAAGGTCAAGCTGGATGGTTCTCTGAGCACCTGATTGAGATGTAGGTGTCCCTGTTCACTGCAGGGGAGTCGGGCCAGATGACCTTAAAGGGTCCTTTCCAGCTCAGTTCTATGATTCTATGATTCTATGGTTCTCAACTGTAATACAGATTGGGAGAGCAGAAGGCTCATTGCCAAACTCCAGAGAAGTGCAGCCACAGCAGGAGCAACAGAGACAGGTCAGGAAGGGTTGTGGACATGCAGGTTTTCCTCCACCTCCAGCACCACAGGTGTTCCAGCTGCTCTGTCTGTGCCAGGACGTGCTGCTGGCCTTCTGGTCGTGAATTGCCCAAGGCCACATCTCCATCAGGGCTGGATAGCAGTGTGCCTGCACACACTGATGTGCTCAGCCTTCCTGCACCAGGTTGGACGAGCGGAGTGCCTGCTTCCCTCAGGCACACTCTGCCAGCTGGCAGCGCCAATGTTTGCTGTCTTCTGCAGATGAATGGCAGAGTCTGAGGGACTGTATGATGCTGTGAACACATTGCACGCAGCACTCCGTCTCTGTGTGAGACCAGCTTTCCCTGCTGCAGTTCCAGACGTGATTTGCTTTGCAGGCTGTGGAAAGCAGGGGAGTCACAGCAGCTCCAGAGCCTTGGGTGAGGTCAAGCCAAACTGTGTCTGTGCAAGGGGCTTTTGTTGCTATGGGAGTGTTCAACCCCCTCTTTGAGGATAGGCGGTGGCTCCTCCCTCCTGGTGTCCCCTGGCAATCCTGCAATCCCCAGCAGCTCCCAGCCTCTACATCTACCCTTCTCCTCCTCTGTTCCTCCCCCCGTAAGGATGGTTACTCCTGCTGGGGGGAGCAGCTGTGCTCCCAGTGCCAGCAATGCCATTGTGTGTTCCCGTAAATGAAGTGATTATCTTGTATTAGGTTTCCCTCTCAGATAAACGTATTTGTTCCACAGCCCCAGAAGACTCCAGTGTTTGTGGATGTATCTGCAGAGGTAAAGGGAATCTGAGTGAGCCCAAGCCATGCTGGCTGGGTGAGGGGGCTGAGCCCAGTCTTTTGTCATGGACAAGTGGCAAAAGTACTGGTGGTAAGGCAGGGAAGCACCACTGGTGGAACATCTCACTGCTTCTGCATGCTCCTGCCAGCTGTCCCCCTAAAACAGGGCACAGCAGGGCTAATTGCCGGGCACAGAAGAGAGAGCAGTGATTGAATAGAGAGATCAGACCCCACTGAGTGGGTTACAAATCGTCGTGGTAATTTATGTAAAAGTCATTCAGGGTTTTGTCTTTTGTTTGGGGTAAAAATGTAACTGGAAGGACCCCATGGTGGCAATGGATGAAATGCCATGGGTGTGCTCGGCTTGCCCTATGGAGAGTTTGCTAGGGGGTAGAGAAAGCAGAGTATTTGTGACATGAAAGTGTAGCTGTATCCCACATATACACAGCATGTCATATTTGCTCCTAGTGAATGTTACCACCACAGCTCCAGTCCTTCTCCCTCCCCACGGCTCCTTGCATGCAGCATGCAGCGTTGTGAGACCTGATTTCAAGCAGATATTCTACTTTCCCTCATGAATGAATCTGCTGTGCTTATTATTAAAGCTTATTATTTTCTTTCTTAAGCACTTACAAAAAGGAAAAAAACAAAAACCAACAACAGCAAAGACTTGAAACATTTGTAGAGTTTTCTCTAAGAGAGGTCTTAATCCAGAAGAGAGAGAGACATCCTCCTTTGAAAACAAAAACCTATTAAAGAGTTGAACTGTTCAGGAAAATGTTCCGACTTAATAATAATTAGTACAAGAGGTGATTAATGGCTTAATCTGGAGGAAGAGCTGGCACTTTTTCTAAGTCTACTTTCACTGAACCTCAGCTATCTGGCCCTTATTAGTCCAGTAGGAGGGAGACTTGCTCAGATGCAGTCATATACATTCAGGCTGTCCCGAGTAATTTGGGCAGGGCTCGTTACCAGGGACACATGCCTAATAGGAGGCAGCCCAGAGCTTTGGCAGGAGGGAGAAGTCTCTCCCTGCCCAGCCAAGTGACTGACAGCTCCTCTCATTAGTCCTCTGTGCCACTGCACACCTCTCTCTGCCCACCTCATTTTCTCCAGAAATATAAGAAAGACACAGCCTGGCTGCAGGTTCCGGATGCTATTTCTGTGTTATCCTTCTGAAAGAGTGCAAGCTGTGAGCTGAAAGTGACAAAGTCCAAAACAATCCAGGGTGGAAGTAAGAGAACTGACTGTCTTCCACCCCATGCACCCAGACTGAAAGACACCGATCTGGCCCTACAGCTCAAAGCATATTTTTGCTTCTGCCTCCATGTAAATGCTAAGCTGGGTGATGCTGAAGCATTGGTTGGAGGCAGTGGTTCAGTGGGTACCATGGCCTGGAGCACACAAGGGCCCTGGGGAATGTCTTTCCTGTAGACCCTCTCTTGGCTGTGGCTTTATTACTGCTCTCACTGTGAATGTTCCCCCAACTCGTCACTCAGTTGGGCAGTTTGACATGATCTTCGTAGCATTTGTGGCCGATTAGATCCGCCATAGATTTAAATAAACTTGCCAAATCTTAACTGTTCCTAGTTTAGCTCCTGTGTGTGCTGTTTTGCCTGCAGGGTACACAGGCTCGCAATATACCGAAATCAGCGTTTAGAGCCGATGTTAGGCAATCACAATGCAAGCTATATAATCATAGATTTTCTATTGTCAGAAGTGTATATATGCAAGTATATTCATCCTTCATATCCTGCACTTCAAGTCATGACATTTGCCATCGTTTCAATTAAGTATATTCAAAGAAAATCCATGAGAGCAGTATTTCTTTGCAAAAGGCCGTCAATGAAACGGAAGGGTACAGGAAATAAAAATCTATCATCCTGTCCACAAGAATGACAAAACAAACAAGAGAAAGAGAGGGAAATGAGTCTCTTATTTACAGGATTCTGCCCTGGAGAAATGAACAGATTAAGTTTATCATGACTACAGCTTCTGTACTGTGGCTCTGAAGGAGATTGTGCAGATAACTGGAAATGCAGCAGAGTTCTTTGGGAAGAATCATCCTAAGACCTTCAATTATCTTTTGAAAGTTGTTTGCGGAGTGAAGGAGTGCATAAAACATTAGGATTGTCCTGTGAAGGCTGCGGAGCCTGACAGTGATAATGCTCCATGTCCCTCTGTATCCCTACCGCTACTGACACCTTCACCTTCCTCCCCACGGACAGAGGCTCAGGTGGGCTCCCACCCTGCTCCCTGTGATCTCCAGGAGGGCTGCTCAGTGTTCTGGGTCACCCTGAGCATTCACAAGCCTTGGCTATGTGATTTGCTGCAGATTCTGGCCCCGAGCCCAGAGGACTCTTTCCCTTGTTTTTTCTGGAATGCTCTTCAGTGAGGGTAGGGGTTGGAGGAGCTGTTCCTGTGTTCTTCAGCCCCGTTCCAAGGGGTTAGAGGCAGGGAATGAGGCGTAGCTGACCCCAGCTCAGCACCAGGATGATGTGGGGTGCAACCCCCCCACAGTTGTCGGGGGTTGCGTGAGGGTTGTCCACCTTGTGTATCCACCCCGGATGCTGAAAGCCTCTCACACATGGCATATGTCCTTCCTAAGTTCTGGCCCCAATCTCCCAAACCTCTGTGGACAACTCTGATAGCACTGGGAGTCCTGGATAAGGTGAGGAGACTGACATCTAGTGAGGCAGTGGCACAGGTTGCCCAGAGAGGTGGTGGGTGCCCCGTTCCTGGAGACATCCAAGATCAGGCAGGACGGGGCTCTGAGCACCTGATGGAGCTGTAGGTGTCCCTGTTCATTGCGGAGGTGTCGGACTTGATGACCGTTAAAACTCCATGTTCACACTGCTGTTATGTTAGGAGCTAAGCACTCTGCATGTAGACATTCCTCACTTTCAGTGTGAACCCAGTGGAGCCCAAGCTGTGCACCACAAGCTCTCCACTGGGCTCCCATTGTGCTCCTTGCTGGAGAACGTTCCCTCCCTATACCCTTCCAGCCATCTCCATCTGTCCTTTCCTTGCCCACCTTTTCCACAGAAATCCAGCTACGTGAGCCCCTGAGTCATTGAAATACAGCAGAAGACATTTGCAGAGATGGAATCGGGAGCAGAAGTGCAGCGGGTGCCGCAGTGTTTGTGCGATGGCGCAGAGCCAGAGGCAATTAGCAAGCGACATGAATCTCTCCTGCTCGCCACTCAACCATGTGCAAATGGCACTTCTTGTCCTGTGGGTTAAGGAATGGCAGTTTAGTCTGTCAAGTCGTGCTAAAGTTTGCTGATTGAAGGGGTTTGGGGCTGCGCTATTACAAAAACTGTGTTTTTATAAAAAAAAAAAATGCTCTTAATCCCTATTTTATGAGGCAGGCACAAGAAAAGGCGAAGCCATTTCTTTTTGGAGAAGTAGCAGAATCAGCAGCTAGCGACAGGAACACATTCATACCCTCCAGTTTGAACAAAGTCAAACTAAAAACTACAAGTAAAGGTGTTTACAAACTTGTGGTGGCTCCTGTGAGTGATCCTGGGCTCTCACCAGACCAGAACAAAAGCTCAATGAGGCATCGATTTCCCACCCTGCCCCTTGCCCCGCTCTTTTGCTCTCTTCCTCTTTTATTTCAGCTCTTCCAACATGGTGATGTGGTCTTGCACTGCAATTGCTCCGAGGTGTTTTGCTCTTGGGGATGCCAGGTCCCGCAGTGGGTGGCAGAGGTGCGGCCACGGGGTCAGCTCCAAGCTGCACGCAGAGACCTGGCTTCTAATTGCAGTGTGGAGAAGTTATTAGGCCAGGATATTGGCTCGTTTTAATAGACTCCGGCTGATATCACCCTTTTAATGTATTCATAAAACACTTCTACACCATCTGACCCATTATCTCAGCCGTGTGGGATAAGGATCTATTAAATGATCCATGGGCAAACCTCTTGGTGCTCAGAGCTTTGCTTTGTCTCTGGGAAGAAGATGGACGTGTGTGCTTGTGGTCAGGAGCCCTATGCAATCTTTGGGGTTCCCATCTTACCCGCTGCCCTCTGTCACCCATTGCATTCTGGTTTGGGGCATTTCCCCACCAGCACCCAGCAGACCTCCTCTGTCCCCTTACGGACCCCTGTGATCCTTTGATTTTTGGAGAAGCAAAGCTGGTGGAATCTTTCTTTCCCCCAAGAACCTGTTAAACTCTTGGACAGATTTAACCAAAGCTGCTAGAAGGAAGTTCCAAAATACTCAAACTGCTGTAAACATCAACAGCAGAGGAGACAGCAAGGCGCACAAGTAGAGCCCTGCTGACAGCAGAGCTGAAACGGAGCTGGCAGGTCACTCAGCCCTCACCACCTCTCCCAGAGCAATCCAGCACGTTCAGACATGGCTAAGACATTGAGGGCAAACCACTTTGGAAGTAAACCTATTTTTTTAATTAAATCATGGCTGCACTCAGGAGGCAAACACCCTCCCTCCCCCGTGGCTGGGAAGCAGGACTGAAAATGCACCTAGGAAATAAAATCTTCTAATGCTTGGGGCTTTCCATGCTACCTACTGATTTTTTTCCATGCTTTATAGAACCGTAATGAGTACCGCACGGAAATGAATCAGCAGCTCGTGCAACAGGTAGGTAGGGGAAGAGGAGCCATCACTTCATCTGTTTCCACCCTCTGAAGGAGGATGTGCTGCCTTGCTCTAACGGTTTGCTCGAGTCTTCTGCTGGATGCCATCTCACCTTGTGGCTTTGCCTTGATGTGGCTGCGTTGTGCTTCTCTTCTTTGGTGACTGCAATGGGTTGGAACCAACCGGAGGAGGAGGGTTGCAGAACTGCCCTGGGGGCTCCAGAAGTGCCGAAACGTTGCCAGCACAGTGTTTGGGGGCCTGCAGGAGCTTTTATTCAGGCTTTTCATGGAATACTACATTGTTCTCCAGAGGAGCGAAAAGTCAAAACAAAACTGAGACAAATTCAAACCCGAATGTTTTTACCTCATGGAAACGAAACATTTTGAAACTGTCAAAACAGAACGAGAAAGTTGAAACAATCTGCTTTGATACTTCCCAGTCAAAATCAACACATTTCCTTCAAAATGTTTTGATTTCAGTCCGACTGCATTTTCCCATGGGTAAAAAAAAAAAAACCCACCACAGCATTCGTCTGAAATGTTTTCAACCAGCTTTAGTGTAGAATTTATTGCAAGGAGATCATAGCAGGTCTGGAGGGATGGTGAAGAAGTTGTACCATCAGATTAAACACTGAAAATGCATCAAGTATCGTGTCTCCCCACCCTATTCTATCCAGCATCGTAACAGAATAGGGTGGAGAGATCTGGGCTGGTCAGGGGAGAGTTGGCATCTGTAATGGAAGTGCTCAGTCACAGTTTGAAGCTGAGCACCTGGTGGAAGGCAGGGCCAACCCAGAGGAACTCAGGTGCATGCAATGTACTGAGTGACCAGAAAGGCTGGAGCCGGGATGCACCCCTTTCCAGACCTCATTTAAGGGTTGGCAGTGGAGATGAGGGTATCTTGTTGGTGATTCTTGTCTACCTGAGGTCTTCTAAGGGTAAGCAGCTCTTTTCCTTTGTTTCTGCAGCTGCTGTGTTTGGGCTTGTTCTTGTTTGTTGTAGACAAAGACTGTGCTACCCTGCTATTAACTTTGCAGCATCTCAGCCTTTTTGGTGCTGTCCCGAAGAAGTCATTGAATCCCAGTCAGGAATAATGAAATGTCATGATGGCTGGCTATTGGACATCAGAGCAGGAGTTTGCATGGGTAAATGAATTTAGAAAAAGTGAGAAAGGAAGGGACCCAAGGAGATAGTGGCGCCTCTGTCCCCAGCAGGACTTGTGATGGCCCAAGTATAGTGCCAGCACCAAATAAATCAGGAGAAAGTGCCAGAAGCCCTATAGCTCACAACTAAAATCTGACCCAAAGCTGAGCAGCAGCCTTCATTCCTGTGCCTATCTGCAGGCATCTCAAGTTAGCAGAGCACCCGTGACAGGTTGGTGGGTCATAAATCAGCTCAAGGGCTTTGGATGGGGCCCCAAAACACAGCAGAGCAGACTCTCTGCCTTCCACAACCTCACATCATTTCAGAAGTGCAACATCCCTGGTCCCGCCTGCATTGCTCTGATCATGCCAGAACAAAAGGCAAAGTTTTCTCTGCTTTTCTTTTAACTCTCTGTTTTGACAGACCAGTGCTTCTGATCCCAGTTTCTTGGCACATGGATGGCTAATGTACATGCAGTCAGACGTGTACTTCAAGACAGCTTTGCACTGTTATTATCTCTTGATCTACTGATTGTATAAAACAGATAATCCCTTTTCTGTGTTCTTCTCACCCAGGGTCATCCATGTTCCCCTCAGGAAAGAGAATTTCACCACTGCATTCAGCATCCAGCAATGATTGAGCTGCTCTGGGGTCACCAAATTAAACCATCCTCTTGTGAAGGCATAGGAGGAACGTTATTACCTCCACAGCAAGGTCAGATCTTTTTTTCCTGTGTTAATTAATCAGCAAAATTAAGTAGTTTGTTCGGTTAATACCGGTCCCTGGGAAACCAAGCCGCTTATTAAATTGGAGCACAGAGCCAGGTGAAACATGACATGCACCATGGAGATCTGTCAGTACCTTTCAAGCTTGCCCTTGGGCACTGTCCTGACTGCTTCAGCCTGGCATTTCTCTCTGATGAGCAGGATATTTCTGCCTGGGCGTTAGCTGGAGCCTTCAAAATCTCACCAGGGAAGTCTGAAGGAGGAGCCCAATGGGTTCTAGGAGCCATTGGTCACTTAACTGATGGATTTTATCTTATCAGGCACGTGTGTTTGCCCCAGTGCAAAACAGAGATCAGGCCTAGGAGCCAGAAACAACTTTCTTAGTTGCACCCATGGGGCTGGGGTGCCTTGGGACTGAGTGTCAGAAGAGTCTGACCCAAGCCATCTTTTCCTGAAATAGGAATAAAAAAGCCCCACAAACCAAAGCACTGTCCCATTTGTTGACTCAGCTCCAAGTACAGCTGGAGAAGATCTGGAGGTGCCCACACCACTGACACATAAGCCATGTGTGATAGCACCAGGACAACAGGCTGACCTGGAGGGACTTTGGGTCTTAGTTTCCCCCATAGACAAGGAGGCTGTCCATTGTGCTCCTTGGTTTTAGTCACTGTGGTTCGTCATCTACTAGACCTTTGTGGGCACCCTGGTCTCTCTAACAGCTGGTTCCAAGAAGCCATTGGTGCTGGACATATGCTTTTATTGACTTGAAGGAAAGCACAAGGTAAACCTGCTTAGTTGAAGAAGAAAGCAGAGGGGAAAGGAGGTCTTTCCTACTCTGTGTATCTCAGTGACTTCCAGCTCAAGGTTTGAGCTACTGCATGATCGATCCAGCTTGTGTTGTCAACCTGGCTCTACACGATGCCCCAGAGTGCAGAGCAGCATGTTCTGTCCATCTGCAATTGGATGAGAAGCACCACATTTACATAGCTCTTTGCTAGAGGTGTGTTCAAAATGTTCCAGAAGTAAAGTCTGTGGCTCTGGGCTGAGTGTGAATGGCTAAGCCAGGCAGACAGAGCACAGGCTGGTGAGCAGTAGGAATTCTTTAGGTTGTCCTTGATTTCGAGGCTGCCTGCTCTGCATCCTACCCAATGCATTGCCATCACATGCTGACATACAGGTATATCAAACCTGGGTGCAAAGAGCTTGTCTCCATCCAAAACAGGTCCCCCTGCCTACCAGGGTGGGATGGGGACGAGCTGCCCTGGGTGAGAACCAAGGTCTGGAATATTGCAGCAGGATTTGTAGGCAGGTGCTGCAACAAGAAGATAACAAATCCCAGCTTGTCAGTATTTCACAAAGGAACATTCAGGGTTTATCTGTGCTGTACTTTCTGACCTCCTTTCCTGACCATGGGCACTGGGGGATAAGATAAGGGAAGGGACAGGACTGCACAGTACCAGCAGGAGCTGAATTCAAATAAAACTGACTGCAACAGAACACCCTGCGTGGGTAGGGCAGAACCTGGGGAGGTGTCCTGTGGGACTGCAGCTCTGGGGCCATTGCATCTGGTAGTGCTGCTCACACCACAACTCCAGCTGGGCACGCTGGCCTCAGACCAAGGAAGGTAATGAAATTTCTTCAAAATCTCTTCAGTGAGGGGAAAATACTCCATCTGAGTCAAAGTAGTTTGGGCAGAGCTTGGAAAGCTCACGTTCTAACCTTCTGTGCTGCCCTCAGAAGCCAGCAGGGCCTTGAGCTGAGCATCACCAGGGAGAATGGGCAAGAGGACTCTCCAGGCATGGGACAAATCTTGCCCTGAGTTCACCTTCTTGAGACCTCCTCAGTATTCCTTCTTTATCCATTCCTTAACAGTTCCTTCCTTATTGCGAGGATGGAACTAGACTGGATGGTCCCTTCCAACCCAAACCATTCTATGATTCTACCCAGCCTTCACTGTGTCCCTCATTTCCAAAGACCACCTCTGCTTTCATCGGGATATCATAATTCAGGTCTAAATGACATATCGAGACATGCCTATGACTTTGCTACAGCTGGCTGGGGGAGCTGGTTGGAAAACTGCGAGGTAAGAACAAAAGGATTAGTCTCACTTGTGCTACCAGCATCATGCCACAACTTCCCCTATCTTCATTTTCAAGCTATTTTCCCTCAAACTGACATGGTTAGCAATCCTTCCTCCCCTCGAAAACCTCCAGGTCTGATTTATTTAATTTTGGAAGAGAAAATATCCACTAGAACGCCAATCTGTCTATCTGGCTGGATTTCATCTAACCTCTCTTACGCAAATACTAAGCCCGCTTATAATACAAGGTGTGGTGGGCAGTTCAGCAGCTGGCTTCAGAGTGAACTCAGTGTTTTAGATACGGTCTCTTCTGTTGGGAAGTTTCAGCTGTTCTTCAGAGATGGAAATCTCCTTCCTCCGATGCACTGCAAGGTTACTGTATAATCCGCTGCATGCTTCAGAGTTAGATAACAATTATTGGCAGATATAAATAGACGTTTTCACGAGCAATATTGTTTGGTATGCTAAATGTTGCTTTAATTTGCTGGTTCAATTTAAAGTGAATTCCTGTCATGCACAGAACAAAATAGATCAATTATATTACTACTAATTATTGTTATTATTTTAAACTGTGCTTCTCCAGCAGATTTAACAAATTTGTCAATCCAGCTTGTTCACCTTCTTGAAACTGAACCCGGCAGTCTTGCATGCAAATTACCCCAGATTTTCAACGAGCAACAATGATAATTGCAACTGTTTGGTAATTATCTCCCCCCAGACAGTCTCAATTTATCACATCGAGGCCTAAAGGCTCCAACGCCTTCATCTTCCGAAAGTATTGATGTATAGTCCTATACATCGAGAATAAAAATTGCGTTTTGCAGCCATCCTTACTGCCAGGGTCAGAATAAATAGGGGAAAATATTAATATTTTGGAAGGAAACGTACATGCAAGTTGGTCTGAAATTTCTTGCTGGAAAACCAAATTTTTTCAGCGATATTTTGACGTAATGTGTTAAAATCATCAGAAAATATCTTCTTTCTCTGCCTGGCTCTGATAAATAGCCTCTTACGTCCATGTTTCTGGTACCAAAATAAAAGTTCAAAACCCATAAACTATGTGACATCTCTTCTGCCTATCTATAACTGCATCTTTTCTCCATCAGGGTATCTTTATCAGAAGGTCATAAATCACAGCCACTCACATTATGGAGCGACGATTCTCATAGGGCACTGCTAAGGCAGGTTTCATCTTAAGGTATTCATTTTTTGTAATTCAGCGCTGCATTATTTACTCTTTTTTTTTTTTTTTGGCTGCAGAAATCCATCTGAGATCAAATATATGTACATATAAACCAGCCTCAATATTGAAAAAATAAATAAATCTGTGAGGGATGGTAATAGGTGGGCAGAAATAGTGTGTTTGTGGAGGGTTTTGAAGTCTTTGGCTGTTTCTGTTCGGACTTGGACTGAAGCTGGGCTTGCAAGGAGGTTCTGAGAGGTGGAAAGTAAAAAAGAAGTAAAAAGCAGGGGCTGCTCCAGGCATGGGAGATGGAGAAGAGCATACACCGTGCCAGGGTAAACGCAAAGCCCTAAGACAGATGGGACAGGCGTGGTAGAAGCATGAAAACTGAAACCATGGAGCTTTCCAAACACAGCAGAGACAGGAAGCCTGCAGAGACGAGCAGGGGCAATCAAGGAAAAGGGAAAAAGAGAAACAGATTATTTTGTTCTTTGTTCGCAAGCAACGCGTCTCCAGAAACCGTGGGCCCAAACCGCTGCCAAATGCTCCTCATTCCACCTGAGCACCAGAGAGAGGGGCAAAACAGAAGGAAATACAGACTGCTGAGGCTGGCCTTTGGGTTTATGGGTGGGAAATAGGATTGAGGGAAGAGTTAGCACCCCTGGGTAAATGAAATATTCTAGGGAAGGGTCAGCGGCTTCCGTAACTTGCTCTCATAGCCTTGTGGTAGCATGAATGGAGCAACATGGGATGTGTCCCCATGCAATGACAAGGCATACTCAGAGATGTGTGAATTTGTTGGCTTCATCACATCCATGGCCAACAGCAAGGAGCTGCAGCCAGGCCAGGCAGGGAGCACCCAGGGCTGAGCTACGGTGGTAATATGGCAGAGGGCATTCAGTGCTGCTATAAGCAAAGTGAGGCACATGGGGGGGAAACAACCTGGCCCCACAGTCACCATGAAAGGAACTAAGTGGGTTGTTACATCCAAAATGAGATCTTGGAGTGGATGCAGGCAGTTGGAGACTGGCAGCACAACAAACATCAGTGGCCACAACAGGGCTATGGGGGCAGGGCTATTAGGAAAGGCAAAAAGGACAGCATGGGGAATGCAGTGTTCCTGTTTCAGGCCCCAGTGCTCTTTCATCTTGGCTGTCGTGTCGCTTCAGAGGAAATAACAGCAAAGAAGGATTTGGGGAGGGCAGCAATGTCAGTGCAGGAGGGAAGAAACATCTGCCCAAGCTATGGGTGCGGGTGGGAGCATGGCCATGTGAAAGCAAATAATATGGGGGAACCGTCCCTCATTTTGTGAGCGTATGGGCTGGGGAGGTTCTTCTGCCTGCCTCCCCTTCCCATTACTCGGCACACTGCCAGCCAGAGCAGTGGGATGCAGAGGACCAAGTGCAGGATGAGCGTGTGCTGTGTTTCATTACAGCAGATTGGCAATTTTACACATCTCCGTATCTCAAAAGCCATGTAATGAAGAGAAGACATTTAAAGCAACAAAAATACAGGAAATGTAATAAATGCAAAAAGAGAATTATGTGGAAAATGCATTCAAGGAATGTGTTCCTCGTTGTTGAGATGCTTGCAGTCTACTTGCTTCATGAATATTTAGAACTAAGAAGGTTGGCTCCAAATGTCAGTCTAACTGTACGCAGTTTTCCTTGTTATAAATATTACATTTTTTTTTCCCCAAGACAGCAGAAAGCAGAAAAGTACCAGATAAGACCTTGAAAGCCCCCTTCTTTTGCTCCTTGAAATCAGTTCATTTGGACTGTAAATTCCTCTGTGCTACGTGATAAAGATACTTTGCTTTCATCTTTATTTAAGGTTGCCAAATCCGAAAGATTGGTTGACCTGGAAAATAAAAGGGATACTGCTGTAAATATTCCATACACTTTCTAGAGCTGAGACCAACAGCAGCTGATGCTGGAGAGAGGCAAAATATGGGACTGGCAGCATCAGGGTGGCTATCATGCATAAGAGCTCCTAGCATTGGCATCTGGCAGATGAAGACTTTGTTTCTGGAAACACATGCTCTCTGAGGACAAAACAGAGAGTCATGGTAAATTAGATGTGAAATAACAGCTCTTCCTGGAGGGTAAATCTGGTGATCGCATTCATAAAGAGAACCAGAATGTCTGGGCAGGGTTTCATCCAGCCAAGGGGGATTTGGTGGTCTTGAGCAGAGCTTGGCATTGTGATGGGCAGGTCTCAGAACTAAGTGAAAACCAAGCCCTTCCAGTAAGGGACTGGGCTCAATGTACAGATGAGAATTGGAAGGCTCAATCCAGGCAAGATAGGAGCATCGCTGGAGGAGGGTTCCTCTCCATCAAGAGCATGTCTGTTGACTGTTAATGAGATTTACAGCTTTCCCTAAGCCCTGGGTGAGATTTCCATGTGGAACTTGTCACAGTTCAGTACAGAGCTCCACTAAGCCATAGCTGCCTGGAGGTGGATGACCTCCCTCCTGTGTCATTGCTTCTCTACTGAGCCTACACATCCCAAGGAAAGAAGTGTTGATCAGGAGCTACTGATCCAACAGGCCTTCATGCCAGATGTGGTTTCCAACATGGGTACCCAGACAGCAACATTCAGGAACTATTTGTTGCTCTTGAGAGGTGTTGAGTGTTCCCACCTCATGCTGTGTGTCCCTATCAAGCTGTTTGGATGCCAAGCTGCTTCATAAAATGCCTCCAAGGACACCTTCATGCAAAAGCCAAGGTGAAGGCAAATAACTGATGTATTTCAAGTTGTCATGGTTCCCGAGGGCTTCAGCAAGAAAGTCATTGATATCCTCCAGGCTTGATCAAAACCAAACACCTCAGAATTTTACCTGCAAGGCTGGGAGCCGTTTCCGAAAATGTAGGCCGTAGCTCTGCAATGTCTTCCGCCCGAAAACCAAGACTTGCCTTTCTTTTTTCTCAGAAGGATATGCTCTGACAAACTCCCAGCAAATGAAAATTGAGATTTCGTTCTATTTATACTCTTTGAAAATCCGCAGACAATGTAAGTGAATTTGTAGTACGAAATGGAACGTATTATCCAGACTAGTGAGAGATAGTTACACATCCCTCGTACAGCGGTACACAACGATCCAGCCAAAATATTTCAGAACTAATTACTGTACATCCTCCTAATCCGTGGTAGAGAAAAATAACCTATATTTTTGGAAGTTCATTGGAAGCATGTGTTTAAGATGTTGTTAATCCTTCGTTCCAAAATCGTTGGCTGGATGATAATGAGACAGTCCTGTTTGCTCTCAGTGTGTGAAGACCTAAATCCCATCTTGGTTAAAGCTGATTATTTTGTATAAAGGAACATAACTCAATTCCTTTTCTTCTTGTTTTGCTTTCCTTTCTTTCAGTGAGAATTTTCCATTCCTACTTTGGTTTTCTAGATGGTAACCGGCAGTAGAAAATG
The DNA here is from genome assembly GCA_030625065.1 of Alectoris magna. Classification (NCBI taxonomy): domain Eukaryota; kingdom Metazoa; phylum Chordata; class Aves; order Galliformes; family Phasianidae; genus Alectoris; species Alectoris magna. The sequence continues at coordinate 20,810,592 of CM060569.1, forward strand.
ATTGGCTTTAATCTCAAATTTCAGAATCAATACAGTGTGGGTACTATTGATTTTGGCATACGGGGACGACCCCGAGGGGATTCGCAGCAACCAAAGAGGGCTTTTGATGTTTTTGGACCTTCTTCAATTAGAATTGCTAAAAAACCTTCCACCCTCCTAAAACACAGGAGTGCCAAAATAACTTCGCTTTGCAGCCGCGTACCCGTCACAGCACAGCAAGGTCCTGGCATGTGATGCCCATGGATCCAGCAACCACAGTGTGCCTCTGCATCGCAGGGCAAGGGAGGGTGAAAATCTGCCATTTCACCAAAGACAGGCTAAAGAAAACTACGGAGCCTTATTTGCTTCCATTGAGAAATGCTCATGAATTGATATTGGAAGTGTAGCAAGGAGTGGCTCTTATATCTGAGCTCTGGTTTTTGCCACTCCTGTTGGAAACACATTTGCAAGCAAACTTAAATCTCAGACTTCCTAAGTTCTGAGTACTTCACTCTGTGACTTTAATATTCTTTAACCATATGGGCTCCTCTGTAATCCTAAATGACTTTTTGAAAGGTCTGGATTCAATTTCTCTAATAGCCTCAGTGTTTTCAGGCCAGCTAAGATCACTCTTGCAGTTCGGTGTGAGTTTGGGATGTTGCCCAGAGCAAACAATAGAGGAGCTGTGGGATTTTTTTCTTTTTTTTTCTTTTTTTTTTCTCCTATAAATTTTATGAATTTCAGATTGATGTTTGTTGAGTTTATGCTTTTTTTTTTTTTAAACAAATCTCATTAAAGATGGTTGAAGAACAAAATAAATTCTCTTTGCTGCCATGTGGTCTTTGCGTACCGGGCTGCACTGAGCTCCCGTGCACCATCCTTCTCTTCCTCCGGACTACCACCAGCCTGGAACACATCAAAAGGCTGTCAGCTCTCTCAGCACTCAGCTTTTCCCACTTACTGAAGACACCTCTGATAGGCTTGCACCAAGTCAAGGGCTCTGGCTGTCCCTGAAGCAGCCCTAAAAGCTGTGTGACCACCCTGAAGATGGCTGAGGTTAGATGGACGGGTACCCTACCAAGTCCCTCTGCAAGTCAGGAACTCAGGAATTAAAGAAGTCATTCTCTTCCATCCAAGAAGTGGTTCAGTGAGCCTGAACATGAGGTTTTGTGAGAGCTGGTCTGGCAGATAGTCCTGCTGAGCATTTCTGGTCATACTCCAGGGGATGGAGTGGAGATTATCCTTGCAAACCACATGGTTTGTTCTGCATAAAGTAAGGAACTGTGGGTACACAGGAAGAGGGGGTTTAAATTCAAGGTGGTGCTGATAATGTAATGAAAAGGTCTGAAAAATAGAAATAGAAGAAAATGTGATGGGGACGCAGACAGCAGGCACCGTCCCACCACAGCTTCACTGCAGAGGTGGAATGAAGGGACCCAGGGGGAGGCAGCAGGAGTTGTCAGAGATGGAGAAAATACAGCCCGGAAGGAAAGATTGAGAGGACTGGGGCTGCTTAATACACAGAAGAGAGCACTGAAGGGAAAACACACCACCGAATGGGAATATATATTTAGCAACAGCAAAGAGGAGGTTTTGTTCAGGAGGTCCGTGGAGGATAGGAGAGGGAAGTGTGCAAACTGCTGATTCGGGCAAGGTATGAGGAGAGACATCCTAGCAAGCAGCAGAGACATCTCTGCCAGGCCGTGAGAAGATCAGAGAAGGCTTAAGGAGGAATGTGGGAAGCCTCTGTGAGGATGTTGGTTCAAGACACCCTGCTCAAGAGCCCGATGCTGCTGCCTTTCATTCCGGGGCACGTAATAGAGCAGGATGGAAAGAGAGATGCATTTTATAGAGTACTGTCTTACAGAGTGGCCTTGAAATTCAGAAATGTCTCTGTGTTGGTGGGAGAAACTTGAAGATTTGGGGAATATCCGTCCCAGCCTGCCTCCTGCTGCTCCAGCTTGGGTTGGGATGGGAGGAGAGGGGAGAACAAATCCGAAGCTTGCAACTCATCCCAGGCTGGAAGAGCTGCTCCCTTCCGTGTTCCTTGTCCTTGGAGGTTTGGTGAGGTATGTGTCCATATGTGGGTGGCAGGGAGGCTCTCAGCTCTTTGAGCATGGGCAGAGAGCTTCAGGATGCTGTGAAATTGGCAGGGAAGCTTAATTGCTGACGATGGGGTGCAAAGCATCCTGCGTCTGCTGCCTAAGAGCAAAGCTGATCTGAAAGCCCCGAGCTCAGGAGAGGTAAATGATGTAGGAAGTGGGAAGTTTGCATCCTACTGAACCAGAAGATTACTTTTGAGCTCGTTAAACTTTGTAGACAACAGGAAAGATCATTTTGGAAAGAGGCTAAAAGATAACAAATAATTCCCTTTTAAAAGCAAAACAATAAAGGCCATTCGTTCATTATTTGAATTTCTTGCCTAATGAAATTGGATCCAGCCTGAAATCCCCCCATAAACCGAAAGCTAATTCATTTCCGCATTTGAAATGCATGTTATCAATTACTGACTGGAGATGTAATGATTTCCATAGCTAGTTTTGATTCTGACACAAGTGACTTTGAGGGTTTATTGATGATGGGTGTATAAGAAAGTCAATTCAGAAATGTACATTGAATTCATCTCTGTGCTGTACACACAGCTATCGGGTCTTTGAACCACAGCTCAGCCAGGCAGATAAACATCTCCTGCTCATCAGAAAACTTTCAAGGCAACCTAGATTTCAGTGTCCCCCTTGAATCCTCCACGGCTCCTGGAGGATGAGTGATGGGTGTGATGCAGGACCATCGCAGAGAAGGTTGGTTAGCATGCTATTCCACCTGGGCTGGAATCCGGAAATATCCCCAGAAGTTCCTCAGGCCATAAGTTGCTGCCCAGCTTTTCTCCCAGAAACAGGGGGACTCCCTAAGCTGGTACCTTTGAATACCACCCCTACCTGATGTGAGCAGCCAGAACAGTAGCTTTCAGCCTCATTATATGGGTTTCCAGACCAAAAATAAGCAAGAGAAACAGCATGAATATCATGGGAAGCTCTACAAGGCACAGACAGGATAGCTACAGGGCTCGCTGTCCCTCACTCTTGCCCTGCATCGTGCTGCTTTACCCGTACATTGTCATAAATTTCTTCCAGACAAGTGGAGATTTTTCCTTTTTTTGCCTGCCAGAGTCTCACGCTTACAGGCTCACATTTTCAGGGTGACTCTGAGGAGCCTCCTGAGATACCTCGCTTTAGCCTAAAGCAAGGGAGAAGGACGTGAAGGATATCAGATACGTGGGCTGCTCCATCACCCATGGCAATGGGCACGGTGTGCTGGCCCTCTGGCTGGGGCTTTGGGGGGGTGGAGGGGGGGGGGCAATCACTGCAAAACTCACTCTACAATTAGCTATTTGCAAACCTTCCATGTACGCACGGCTTGTCCTCCAGAGCCCACTGCTTTTCTAGTGCTCCCCTTTGCACTCAGTTAATGGCTTGGCTTCACCTCCAGCAGCCCTGCACCACTCCCATCCCACTTCATGTGGCCATATCCCACCCACAGGGCTCTGTAGGGCTTTCCTCCAGGGCTGGCATCCCAAACACAGCATTTCAGACAGTCGTGCATTCCTATGTCAGAGCATGGCAGCATGCAATGTTTTCTTCTCTCTTATTGTTTATTCTAAAATGGGCTTAATATTTTCAGGGTAGAGGAACTTTATGGGGCCAGAGCTCCAGTCATTATAAATCAAGCGGAACGTACAAACACCAAGAAGCAAAAAGTAAAACAGTACATTGCAAATCATTCACGTCAATAATCTAGGCTGTGATTTGTAGCCAGCAAAGGAAATTGGACTTTTTAATATGTAACACATTAACCTAAGTGTCTGCTTAAATGGAGCTGCGTTTTTAATGTGTTGACATATTAACACAAGTACTCTTTCTCTAATTCCCCCAACCTTAACATAACAATAATATTGTTAAATCATTAGCAGCCCTTTAAAGAAATATTAATTCTCCCTAATAAAATACTGAATAATGCATTTTGCTGTTGCCTAGGCACGCTGAATAAGCAGTGCTCACCTGATCACACCTGCCCCTACTTAGATTTCACAGCCACAGAAGGCAACGTGCTTATGTATGCTAGGCAGAGCCACAACATTTTCAGCAATAATTCTGGCAGTTCAGGCAGGCAATGATCACAGAGGGCAGCACAACTAAATTCATGCTGTTTTTGTTGGATTATGGGCTTATTACCGGTGTGGAGGTGGTCTGGCCAAAGAGATGCTCCTGGTGCCTTCTCCACACCACCATGATCTCTGGGGATGCTCAGGTCCCTTTCTGAGTGCCCCAGAGGATCTGATCCTGCACTGTGGAGCCAGCAGAGCAAGGCCTGGCCCTGGACAACAGAGGACATAAAGCCAGTGGATGCTCAGGGAATGAAACTGGAAAATCTCGCCCATAATGATGCCGGAGCAGTGGACAGTGGTCAGTTCTCTTCCTCCTCGTCCTCTCCCTCCTCCTCCTCCCGTAGCTCTCTTTATTTTGATTCATTTTCTTCTTGTTTAATATGGTGTGTTTACGGGCAGAGTGTGCTCAGGATGGTGTATAATGGGACCAACTGTGCAGAAATGTCATGCATGCGAAATCTATGCAAAGCCCCTGCTATGCTTTTGCCTGAATCAATTTAAAGAAGACGCTCCATAAAACAGGATAAAGCCAGATTAAGTGCATACAAATGAGGCAGCCCAGGCAAGGTTTTCAGAATTTGTTGAAGGCAGACGGCATACAAATGGCAAGAGAAATTGCACCGGTGCATGTGTAAAACACACTTGACAGACATATCCAGGGAGGTGGGAGGAGGAAGAACCGGCCTAAAGAGGAGCCTGCAAGGTCACCAGGAGACCAAGGGACAACGCGCCCAACACGAGGCAGTCCAGCTCCACCAATTCAACAGGGGGACAAGCCAATCAGAACCGCTTCCCCAGTGTTATTTGCCTTGCTTTTGCATGCACTTGATATTCTCCAAGTGCTTTCAGTTCCCAGCCTCTGCAGATTTCCCTGCCGACGACGCGCAGCAGCCTCCGCAGGACAGAAGTGCATGGGGACGGAAACATGCACAGCACGCTGTGAAACAGGGAAAGCAGATTGGGAACTTCTGTTCTCGTGAGATGGGAATGAGGGCAGCACAGTGAAAACCGATGAAAGGAAATACTTCTTTTTTCTTTCTTTCTTTTTTTTTTTTTTCACACAGTTCGCTGCTGGAAATCATTGCCAGGGGATTTTGTTGAG